>CM063255.1:11642181-12242181 GCA_032158295.1 Pycnopodia helianthoides
TTTAATTAGCAAGAAGTGCCCCCCTCAAAAATGATGCGCTTCCTTCTGCCCCCTAACATTTTACCTCCCCTCCCCCCTTAAATATTTTTGGCACTACATGCATTCATTGGTCATTCAGGTTTGTTTTCGGTCAGGCATTGTTGGAAGTGTGCAGCTAAATCAACGCTTTGTTGATCTATAATAAAAGTGGTCACTCCTATAGATTTTAAAAGGTATTAATAAACACCTTGGAGAGTTTATGCACTCTGATTGGTCAAAGACTGGTCACGAGGGGGTGTATTAACAAGTGATATAAAGACCGGCTCAATGAACTAGTGAACAAATGGCCCCTAAACAAGCACATTGTTGTGTAAAATCCCATGCACTATGTGCTTGTTGCGCGGCAAACTACCAGTATCAAATCAACTCATTTATTTGTGCCTATTTGTTTTTTTATTTGACAGTTGGTGCCGCGTGCGGAAACATTCCACGCATAGGCGCGAACGCGCAGACAGTGTATCAATTTTAGGGTAGCTGGTACGCGCATAAAGCCAACATAATGCAAAGTCATGGTCTGGTTCTTGAAAATATGTATACATAGTTGATTATGTGTAAGAGACTAGTACTACTCAAAAGTTGAACAGCCAAAGGATTGGCCCTTGAACATGAGTAGAACATTTCTAAAAATAACGGCGAAAGAAAAATCACAAATTCCGACGATTTTTACAGTTTTTTCGTATATGGTATTTATTAATGGGAATAACACTGCGTTCGGCTCGGTCCATTAACAGCGGCCAGCCACCAGCCCGGTCATTACCACGCAGTGAAGACCGGCTCAACGCACTGTTATTCCCTAAGTAAAGAATGGTTTACTTAATGAATGAGAATCACTTTCTTTATGTTCTTCAACAATGATTATTCTAATTTTATGGTACAACTACAAGCTAAAGAGTTTTGTGAAGAAATGGATCAGAAAACACAGGAAAGGGGAATAAAAGACCTGAACAAGAAGGAAACAAATTAGGAACAAATAATTAAAGAAATCTATGGTTTCTGTATTATTTGAAAACGAAAACGAAATTCACTACCATTTGGGTATCTTCTAAATTGAATGCCAATTTCCCATGGCTATAAAAAGAACGCCTTATAAGTAATTTAGTTGAACAATGGCAAGAACGGTACAAACTGATCCGCAGCTCAAAGCAATTGTATTAAATAACCTTCAGTTATTGTCAACTCTAATTTTTTATTGCAAAAAAACCCTGTATATGACGCACACGAGTGTAATCAACATTATAATCATCTTAACTCTGTGCGATTCATGCATGCACCAGTCTGTATTCAATCTCCAAGTATACGTCATTGTTTGTTTCTTTTCATTTCGGATTGCTGACTAAACTACAACTGCAGGGGGAGTGGACTGTTTTCACCAGACGACAAGATACGTTTTGGGACCGAACTGCTACAAGAACATCATTATTGAAGATCAATCAGTTTTTGGAAGTTATTGTTCTTCATAAACAATATTCTTATGTAGAACATTCTTCTCAGGAGAAGCAAGGACACTTGCGGCCAGCATGTTCTCTAGATCTGTCATAATTTTGACCGCTCTACAAGCTTGCCTTCTGACTGATGATGTGGTGGCCATTCAGGGCCAAGTGTGCTACACATTCGTCGGCGCCTGTCCCACATCTTGGCATCACTGGGGTAACTCTTGCTACAGGGTCACCGAGACGAGCTTTCCCTGGGCAGTGCTGGAGACGAGTGCAAGGAAATCTGGCGGTGTCCTCCTGTGCCAAGCTCTCCCCAAGAAAATGATTCATCTTACGTGGTGTCTCACAGCGTATGGATCGACTGCAATGACCGAGTGAAAGAGGGCAGGTGGATTGCAAGAGAATGACACGATCGTCAGTACAGAAACTGGATGTCAAAGAAGGCACAGTTCGTCGAGGATTGTGCAGCAATTTCAAAGCGTTTGGTTCCATGCGCAGTGGCATGACTATACCTGCTCTGATAATACCCAGCGGTGTGTAAACGACCAGCTCTCTCCGCACCTTCAGAAGGATTAACAATGCAGACATTTCATATGCGTATCAGATACTGATCGATTGATTGATTGAATGCAACAGTATTCACATATTTGCGATTAATTTCATGACATTGCATCGTAAGCGCAAATATTTGCGATATGAGATGTCCCTTCAGGGCCACCACAGTTTCACTCTTCAGTAGTTAATAATTTAAACAGCACATACTTTTTATTATCTACTCTGTTTAGATGTTTACGTTGCCTCATCAGCAAAGCCCCGCTGTCAACCATGACAAATGTTGTGATCGTTGCAGCAACTGAGTATCGCAGAAACCATTTAAAAAAAAAAACACATTTGAAAAACCTGTCAAATATACGAGGATGTTGAAAGGATTTGGGGTATTTTTTGGGTTGAACAAAGAAAATTGACTAGAGCGGGATTTCAACCACAACCTCGAATTAACGTACCTACGCTCTACCAATGAGCTATCTATATCTAGCCTTATGTTGGCGGTCACCCTATTTTGTCAATATCTTGTTCGGGGGTGCCAGTCAGAAGCCATGCAACCGTTAACTGCCGTGTAGCCAGGGATCACACCCAAAGTTTACGATACAACCTGGAAGCAGCAGCCACGGGATCACCTTGAGGGATGCGACTTTTTTAATTAAATTGTCAAGTAATGAACCACAAGGAAACTGACTGTGTAAATTCAACTCCCATCCACAAACAACAGTGTCCCATTGAAGTCACATTAAAGCGCTCCGCCAACGGCAGAAGTGTTTATTTTCAAAACCTCAGGTTAGGGCTATTTTTGATCGATAATTTGGAAAATTTATAAGTGTAAACAAATCAAAATACATTTAAATGACAACTAAACACATTATAAATAAGTATTTATTGTAAATAGCATTTCCGTTAATTTTTTTTCGCTCAGTACTGTATCTTTCTTGATGATTGTGTGCCTATTAATCAGCATTACGTTGACAAAAACAATCTCTTACCTCACCTTTAATGGCTGTTTCACAATGGTACAACTTAGATAGTTAATATTGATTAAGTACAATGGTAATGACAAACTTGCAAGGATGGTCAACAAAAAGGTATGAAATAGATCTACCGTGACATTACCTAAAGTTACCATTTAAAATAGTGATATTTGCTTAACAAGATATGAAAATGATTGGCGTTTGAAAGAAAGCATTATTCCTATCCTTATTTCAGAATAATCACAGCAAAATCTGATGACAAAAAATTACCAAATAGGGTGATCGCAATAACTGCTTGTTATGTGCAAGTAATCATTGGGCAAATCAAATAGTTATGAATCTGATATGTATAATTTTCTTATATAATGTTTGAAGCTTCCTCGACGCTCCCAACCCAAGGAAAAAATGGATGCACTGTTCAATCTTATTTTTTGTGTTTCCAAATAAATTCAAGAAACCTATCGTGCTTGAATGTACATGTTTATCTGTTCCCGGAATAACTCACATCACATCACCACTTGCGAATCCCTACACACAAAAGGTTGTCTGATCTCATTAATTTAATCATTCTTCAGCCTCACTCTGGTCCCAGTTAATAAAGGAAAGCAAGTGTTCTGAATTCTGCGCACAATACTAAATAACAGTCTTCATCGGTTTATTCAAAGACGCTCGAAAATTATTTGCTTAAGAAGCTTTTGTATAGGAAATATTAAATTTAGTTAATACAATAGCCTACACGAGTGTGATAAGAATGTAAACATGTTTTCCAGAGTACTGCGAAAACCCCCAAAATACGGGGGTTGTGGATTCAAATCCCACCAAGTAGAATACATTTTACTTGTGGATTTGAACCAGGACCCACGTATTGAAAACGGATGTTACTATAACCGGAAGTTGTTACAAATCAAAGTACTGTTTCTGTTTGTAGTTGATTCCCCTCCCGCTAATCTTCCCAAAAATTACGTGAGCATTATTCGCTCATTACTTTAAGAACTAGGCTAACATCGAAACCAATTCTTTAAATTTAACAATTCTCTAAATTAATAAGCACAATGGGAATAACTTCTACTAAAATAAAGCCATTTTGAAATGAATTAACCTAGCTATTGACTGCCAACCCCCTCCCTCCCCCCCTCCATGTAGCATTCCATGCTCTCGATGCGAACGACTCCCTCGGTGATGATAATCCCTGGAGCATTCTAGAGGCGGACAGTGGAATACTCCAAGGATAACCAAGGGAGTTGTAGTTTTAACAATAGGGCAGGTAAAAGCAGTCGATAGTATTATTATTTTATAACACACCATACGATACCATAAAAATAGACGCCTAGATATCAAGAAACTGCTGTTGCTATATGCTACAGTTTTTGGCAGCTACAGCACATTGGTTGCTGCAGGGGTGCGTTTTCGGTGATTGGCTAGTCATTTACCTGTTACCAATTCAACCCAAATAGTTCTAGCTACGATCGCGAAAACGCACCCTGGGCTCAATTTCACATAGAGCTAAGATTGATCTTAACTGCGAATCACTCTTAATTGCTAGCAAAGTGTGATGTCACTGTGATGTCACAATACAAATCACTATGGTGATACTGACAGCTCATCTTAAGATTAATCTTAGTGCTTTGTAAAATCTGCCCTGGTATTGGTTGCTACGGGTATAGCTCGGCGCGGCTTTCCATAATACAATAACGTATTGTGTGTGTGCATAATAATGAAGATTCTATGATGAGTTATGCATTAACTACAAACTTTGCAATTTTTTTGATAAACGATTACTTGTTTTGCCTGAAGAAAATTATTCTGTACTTTTATTATTTTAGTATTGATATTATTGTTATAACTATTAAACTATACCACTATATAACAGTTTATGGAATTTATTTCATTCGATGTCTCAAGTATGTTCGTATCTCCCTCGACACAAAGGTGTGGAAAAATGTTATTTGAAATCAAAAGACAAGCTATCCAATGAAAATAAGTTGAAAGACTTAAAAACAATTTGAAAATAGCTAATTTGTATTATAAAGTCAAGGAGAATGATCTAGAATGCCAAAGGTCATTCAGTCACATGATTTACATGTACGGACCAATATATTAGGTCATATACCGAAAGGTGGTCCGTTATTTTAATTTTTTTATTCAAGCAAAAACGGCAACATTCATTTTGTGTAAAAGGAGAGAGAAAATTGATGCAATTAACACACTTCACTTTAATCATTTCTATATATATACAGTAAATTACTGTACTGTAAAATCTACATTGTATATTGCTTTATGGTAAACACCTGTTCCCAAGGAATTAATTTCTCATCACAATACAACCAGCACACAAAAGGTTGTCTGAAATCTCATTAAATGTAATCATTCTTAGGCTATTGGTCCTTTCAGCCTCACTCTGGATACCATGGTTTGAATGAAGGGAAAGCAAGATGGCTATTTCCTGACAAAGTTCAATGAACAGCCACACAGGGATACTTAATAACAAGAAATCTTCAATCAGTGGGTTTGATTTCAAAGAACTGCTCAAGCACACAACATTAATTTGCTCTCAAGAAGCAATTTCTGTGCTCAGGAAAAAACATTATAATTTAGGTTAATACGATAGGCCTACACCGTACTAAGCACTGTACATACAGTTTGTACAGTGTTTTCCAGAGTACTGCGGGAAACCCCCCACATACGGGGGTGGTGGGTTCGAATCCCATAGCAGTTTTATGAAACTGGGCCATGATCATAATTTTAAAATAATTATACAAACATTGACTGCCCCTCGTAGCATTTCACCCTCCCGAAGCAATTCCACTCCCTTGGTGATCCCTGGATATACGACAACTATGGACTATAACCAGTACGCTATACAAAAGAACACGAAGTTACACACAGTTGCTGGTAGTTGATACGTTTATTGCTCTTTGCTGATGGAGGCTCTCACTGCCTACTCCCTAACTTTCACAGGGTGGTTATTGTAAAACCCAAGACTACTTGTTACAGCAAGTTTAACCCTATTCAGACTTGTTTTACACCTCATTAAGAATACATTTGAATAATTATACAATAAAAGAATATGTTTGGATGGTTTTAAGAAAGGGGTTGCACTAAACAAATGAGTAGGAAGAAGTTGTCCCATATTTGAGCACACTCGACCAGTGTCTGGTGCTCCCTGTCATTTACAATGGAATGTGTAAGTTCCTCGTCCGTGGAACGTCATCGATGACCAAATTAAAGATCAGCCTTCTGTGGGTCATTTTAAAGTCTCGTTCAAAAGAGCCTTACTCGCTCATTATGTAACTTAGCCTTCTCTCCAGACTCCGCTGCTCGTTTTCAAAGAGAGCTTTTTAGCTGCTCCTAATTTAGGTTATTATGTCCTGGCATTATCTGTTTAATAAGCTCCGTACAGTTCACTTTGCATTCTCTTATGTTTCGTGTGTTTTTTGTTAATTATGTATTGTTTTGTAATTTTTTTCTAGGGCTGTTCCCCACAAGCCTCGGCTAATTTGAACAGCCTCCTTACTCACAGCTTCTATTGATTTACTTTTCGTTATTATTATCTTTGGTCATGTTATATACTCTTTGATTGTATTATACTACTATATTTTGTTGTCCAAATGATTCTGTCAATTATTGTGAGTATGGAAATAAATGTTTCATTGAATTGAATTGAAACAAATGAGTTGGAAGTTGTCCCATATTTGAGCACACTCGACCAGTGTCTGGTGCTCCCTGTCATTTACAATGGAATGTGTAAGGTGTAAGGAATGGATTCCCAAGACCCACAAATACTTGGCACTATTGTCCTGAGTAAGAACAATGAGAATACTATAATCTGAAAGCATGGAGGTCTACTGACACTGCTACAATATCAGAGGACAATCTCAGATATTAATATTTGTATTTTAAAGGCACTGGACACTATTGGTAATTACTCAAAATAATTGTTAGCATAAAAACTTACTTGGTAACGAGCAATGGAGAGCTGTTGATAGCACAAAACATTGTGAGAAACGGCTCCCTCTGAAGTAACGTAGTTTTTTGAGAAAGAAATAATTTCTCAGTAAAATATTTGAATTGATTTTGAGACCTCACGCGTGAGGTCTCGAAATCAAGCATCTGAAAGCACACAACTTCGTGTGACAAGGGTGTTTTTTCTTCCATTATTATCTCGCAACTTCGACGACCAATTGAGTTCAAATTTTCACAGGTTTGTTATTTTGTGCATATGTTGAGATACACCAAGTGAGAAGACTGGTCTTTGACAATTACCAAAGGTGTCCAGTGTCTTAAATTGGGTGATAGGACTGTTTCATCATAAACAATGCTTTTTTTTAAAGACTAACCACTCGACGAGATATTTAGACTAACTCTCTATTTTAAATTTAATGTAGGGTTGAACAAAGAAAAATGTTGCTCAACCCAAAATCATTGTTAGAAATTTACCCAGTCAGTTTCCTTTGTGGTTTATTACTTATTTACCTGATATTCAAATGTACTTAAAGGAACGTTACATAATTGGTTGTTGCTAACAAAACAGTTGCTGGCAGTGTAAGCCGATTACACATTTGCATGAAATCATATAGGTTCAACAAATGAATAAAACGCTCACTGAGCGATAAACTCCAAACGGAAAATTAGTTTATTCATTTCTCATCAAATATGGCATTTCAGACAGAAATATTTCAAGGGATGTTTTCTACTATCATCATCATTAGACCGTGTAAGTTTTATGTAAATCTGTGATCAAAAGTATATTTTACAATTACCAATTCTGTAATGTTCCTTTAAAGGGACACAGTAGCTTCGTTGGGCTATTTGGGCTACAAAATAGACTAAAACATGAATCCAAAGGTCTTCCTGGAATGGAGAAGAATGGTTCATAAAAGAAACAATCAAATTTGGCTGTTTTCAAGCATTTTTCAAAAAACGAAGGTCACATGATTTTCCGAACCAAAATGTGGTTCCGAAAAGTCTCGTGATCTTCAGAGTTAGTTTTACTTCTAGCGTATAAAAGTAAATTACTGAACCAAATTTAAGTATTTTTCTTATTCAATTATTCATGAGTATTTGACAAAAAAGACAATGTATTCAGATTATGGATACAAGCTGTAAATAATGATGAAAAATCGATTGAAGATTCGCTTTCAGAGAGTCTGTGCAACAAAAGCGTGTTTAACGGCGCACCAGCGTGGGGAGCTAGCTACCTAGTTTTAAATTTCCATTTTCATTGTGATTTGATTGAGTCATCAACACAAAGAACACATTGCATTCTGTCCCTCAAAGGTTTTTCCTGTTGCTGCTGTTGGTGAATATGTTGTTGCTGGGGGTAGGTAGGAGTGGCCTGCCCCCAGTTCTTGTGTCTGGCTGCAGCCTCACTTTGATGCCAAGTAGATTGCTACTTGTTCCTTGGTGAGATGCTATGAGGGGTAGTCAATATTTGTATAATTATTTTAAAATTATGATCATGGCCCAATTTCATGAAACTGCTATGGGATTGGAAACCACGAGCCCCCCGTATGTGGGGCGTTTCCGCAGTACTCTGGAAAACACTGTACAAACTGTATGTACAGTGCTTATCACACATCAGTGTAGGACTGTCGTATTAACCTAAACTATATTATTTTTCCTGAGCACAGAAAATTGCTTCTTGAGAGCAAATTAATGTTGTGTGCTTGAGCAGTTCTTTGAAATCAAACCCACTGATTGAAGATTTCTTGTTATTAAGTATCCCTGTGTGGCTGTTCATTGAACTTTGTCAGGATATAGCCATCTTGTTTTCCCTTCATTCAAACCATGGTATCCAGAGTGAGGCTGAAAGGACCAATAGCCTAAGAATGATTACATTTAATGAGATTTCAGACAACCTTTTTTTGGCTGGCTGTATTGTGCAAGATGAGAAGTTAATTCCCTGGGAACAGGTGTTTACCATAAAGCAATATGTGTATACAATGTAGATTTTACAGTACAGTAATTTACTGTATATATAAAGTGAAGTGTGTTAATTGCATCAATTTTCTCTCCCCCCCCCCCCGCCCCCCTCCACCCTTCTTTTCCCCCTCCGCCTCTCTCTCTCCCTCCCTTTTATTTTATTTATTCATTAATTTATTATAATAAACAAAAAAGTTTTTGGGGGTGGGTCTGGAGAGGCCTTATTCATTATGATAGGACAATCAGGTTGGCTCAGTGATTACTTTCCCTGCCTTTCACCTCTGTGGACCTGGTTCGAATTCCACGTCAGACCAAAAAAGCCTTATCATGTGGATTGGGTTTTCAGTCCCTACCTGATTGCGTGAGTTTTATTTAACATGTCATATACATTGTGAGCCATTGTTTTTTTTATAAATGAGGGTGTGGTTGGTGAACTTCCATATATCTACCGCAGTGTGTGATGATTTGCTTTTGCTTTGCAGATGGTGACTTCATTTCTATCCAATCACAAGACAGTATTTGCTGTATGTCAGGTTGACAGTACTAGTAAGAGCGATTGATAGCTGACTTTATGTTGAGCTGCCAATGGTTATCAGATGTAAACTCTATAGGCCTATAGTGTTTGTTGAGAGTGGCACCGACAACTCAGCAACAGCCTTTTTAAATGCATAGTTTTGGAAAGTGGTCTTGCAGTCCTCATTGGAGTCACTCAATTCACTTATTTCCATCGGATGCAGCAACGATAGTCAGCTGGTTGGAAAATACAATCTTTTGAGTGGTGTTATTAATGATTGAAACAAATAACGATATGTGTGTAAAGAGCCGTTTTTCAAACCAAAGTAACATCTGCTGTTAGTGCCATTACTTCATACGTGCGGAGGATTGATTTGGCTAGTCTATCTTTGCCTTTCATCTCTTACCCCAGTTTGAAAACCACCTTGGACAAGAGCATCTTAATGTGTTTTCAGTCCCGTATATGATTATGTGGGTTTCCTGCAACGTCTTAAAGTAATAATCTGTTCATTGTCATCTCCTCATCGGTACCCCAGTGCAGTGCTACAGATACTTCTGATGACAATCAACCATTTTCAATCCTGAGCAAACGTTTTAAAGGTTTGTGTTTGAAGCCAGGGAGCAGTGGTTCGTGATTTGTAAACCTGCAGGCGGTGATACCATGTTTTCAAAAACCTTGCAGGCTATTTTACTGACTTGCTTTCTGATTCATATCATACATGTACCTGCTGAGAGCAAAGTGTGCTTGACATTCGTTGACCCTTGTCCAACATCTTGGCACCTGTGGGGTAACTCTTGCTACATGGTCACCGAGAGGAGCTTTCCCTGGGCAAGAGCTAGAGACGAGTGTGGCAAGTTAGGAGGTGCCCTTGTTGCGCCTCGGACACTGCAAGAAAACAACTTTATTGGGGTATTGACTCCAGTAGCACGAATGCTTGGATTGATTGTGTTCTAGATGAAATGACGTATGGGTATGCAGAGATGGTGATGAGGAGGTCCTTTTCAGAAATTGGAACCATTTGGCTGAACAGCCTGATGGAGGCCCAGGAGTGTGTCGTCATATCACGACTGTGGAGTAATAAACTTTTATGGCACGATCACTTCTGTCTTACAAAACAACAATTAGCATGCAAGAAACCTGCAGGACCAAGATTTCTCCTCGATTAAGTTAAAGAAAAACACAGATCACGCGGATCATAAGATTTTAAACAGGGACTAACCAGCTTTTCGTGGAAGTGGGACATTTAGGCAAACAAAAATAGACCCTTATATATTTTACACAAAATGAATGTTGACTTTTTTGCTTGAATAAAAAAATAAAAATAATAGATCACCTTACGGTATATGACCTAACAAATTGGTCCATACAGGTAAATCATGTGACCGAAAGACCTTAAGCATTCTAGATCATTCTCCTGGACTTTATAATAAAAATGAGCTGTTTTCAAATTGTTTTTCAACTTATTTTCATTGGATAGCTTGTCTTTTGATTTCAAATAACATTTTTCCACACCTTTGTGTCGAGGGAGATACGAACATACTTGAGACATCAAATGAAATAAATTCCTAAACTGTTATATAGTGGTATAGTTTAATAGTTATAAACAATAATATTAAAACTAAAATAAAAAAAGTACAGAATAATTTTCTTCAGGCAAGACAAGTAATCGTTTATCAAAAAATTGCAAAGTTTGTAGGTAATGCATAACTCATCATAGAATCTTCATCATAGAATCTTCATTATTATGCACAAGCACACAAGTATTATGGAAAGCCGCACCAAGCTATACCCGTAGCAACCATTGTACTATACCAGAATCTAGTTTCGTAACTAGAACTTTTGGGTTGAATTGGTAACAGGTTAATGACTAGCCAATCACCGAAAACGCACCCCTGCAGCAACCAATGTGCTGTAGCTGCCAATGTACTGTACCATATAGCAACAGCAGTTTCTTTATATCTAGACGTCTATTTTATGGTATCGTATGGTGTGTTATAAAATAATAATACTATCGACTGCTTCTACTCGCCCTATTGTTAGAACTGCAACTCCTTGGTTGTCCTTGGAGTATTCCATTGTCTGCCTCTAGAACGCTCCAGGGATTATCATCACCGAGGGAGTCGTTCGCATCAAGAGCGTGGAATGCTACATGGGGGGGGGGGAGGGGGTTGGCAGTCAATAGCTAGGTTAATTCATTTCAAAATGGCTTTATTTTAGTAGCAGTTATTCCCATTGTGCTTAATTAATTTAGAGAATTGTATTAAATTTAAAGAATTGGTTTCGATGTATAGCCTAGTTCTTAAAAGTAATGAAGCAGAATAATGCTCACGTAATTTTGGGGAAGATTAGCGGGAGGGAAATCAACTACAAAGAGAACACAGTACTTTGATTTGTAACAACCTTCCCGGTTTATAGTAACATCCGTTTTACAATGACGTGGGTCCTGGGTTCAAATCCCACCAAGTAAAATGTATTCTACTTGGTGGGATTTGAATCCACGACCCCCGTATGTGGGGGGTTTTCAGCAGTACTCTGGAAAACACTGTGTTTACAGTTCTTATCACACATCGGTGTAGGCCTATTGTATTAACCTAAATTATAATATTTTTTCCTGAGTACAGAAATTGCTTCTTGAGAGCAAATTAATGTTGTGTGCTTGAGCAGTTCTTTGAAATTGGACCCACCAGGGTTCTGCCCACAGTGGTCGGTGCCGGAAAACCCGCCGGCACTCAGGGTTTCCCAACCACCACTGGCAGAATTTTATCTGTTTCCGACCATCACACATTTTCCACATTTTAAAATTACACTTGCAATTTCCTTTCAAAGGTTTTCATGGAATTTTGTTTTTACCCAAAGTCTCCAAAGCCATTAATTTTGAGTACTTCTTTGATTTGAGTCTATTTATATGATCTACCGTGTAACTGATCCATCTCGCAATGGTTTCCAGGGAAACACTTTTCCACCACTAAAGAAATCCTGGGCAGAACCCTGACCCACTGATTGAAGATTTCTTGTTATTAAGTATCCCTGTGTGGCTGTTCATTGAACTTTGTCAGGAAATAGCCATCTTGCTTTCCCTTCATTCAAACCATGGTATCCAGAGTGAGGCTGAAAGGACCAATAGCCTAAGAATGATTACATTTAATGAGATTTCAGACAACCTTTTGTGTGTAGGGGAATTCTGCAAAGCTGGCTGCATTCTGATGTGAAGTTAATTCCCTGGGAACAGATAAACATGTACATTTCAAAGCACCCTAGGTTTATTGAATATAATATAGAAACACAAGAAATAAAGACTGAACAGTGCATCGATTTTTTCCTTCGGGTGGGAGGCATCGGGGAAGCCTAAAACATTACATAAGAAAATTATCACAAATTCAGTTTCATAACTATTTTGATTGGCCCAATGATTACTTGCACATAATAATAACAAGCAGTTATTGCAATCACCCTATTTGGTGGTTTTTTGTCATCAGGAGTTTTGCTGTGATTTATTTCTGGAAAATAAAGGATAGGAATAAGTGCTTTCTTTCAAACATTAATCATTTTCCATATACTTGCTTTGTAGCTAATATCGCTTTTTAAATGATAATTTTTAGGTAATGTTATTGTGTTATGGTAGATCTACTTTGTACCTTTTTGTTGATCGTCCATGCAAGTTTGTCTTTACCTTGGTAGTTTTTTCAATATTTACTAGTCCGAATTGTACCATTGTGAAACAGCCATTAAAGGTGAGGTAAGAGATTGGTTTTTGTCAACGTAATGCTTATTTATAGGCACACAATCATCAAGAAAGATACATTTAAAATCACCTGTGAAAGTTTCAGCTGATTACAGTGTAAACTGAAAAAGCAAAAACTGTCACAGTTTTTCCATCAAGAACGTCAAATCAATCCACGTTAAGCGATGCAGCATTCATAGAGGTCGTTCAGACACAGTACTAAAGTCGGTTTGAAGGCAGTTTTAACTCATTCGGGTTTAACTTTGTGTGTCTGAACACCCTTAAATCTTAAACAGTTACTTGAGCGAAAACAAATTAACGGAAATGCTTTTTAAACTTGTTTATAATTTAGTTGTCATTTAAATATGCTTTTTAGATTTTTTGTAATCATCGATAACAAAATAAGGCCCTAACCTCAAGGTTTTGAAAAACTAGAAACACTTCTGCCGTCAGAGGCACGCTTTAATGTGACGTTATGTGTGGGAGTTAGCTTCACGTCAACAATAGGACACCTTTGTTTGTGGATGGGGATTCGATAGTATGTGAAAGAAAGTTGTTAATTAAATCGTTTTTACAAAGTTTCTTGGGTGCTGGGATAATATGCCAGCATTGTGCCGTTGGTAGGTGTGCATGTACGATGAAACATCCAAATCCGATTTCTAATACAGGGGATTGTTTCGATCGTTGACACCACTCGATCCAATTGTGAGCTGACCAAAATATTGATTTGCAGCACACATTTCACAGATAACTATAGGAATTACTTGTCCCAGCGCAGCTCGAGCTACAATAATTTGGGCGTCAGGGCCTCATATTTAAAGCAAGCCCTTTTTGTTAATATTGAAGACACTAAAGCCTAACATATTGCAATCAGTGTGTTTCTAAGGCAGGCACAGTAGTCATCAAGTTTAGACCGACAATTTTCAAATCTTTAAGTATGTGTTTACATTTGTAGGTCGAAATCAGGAAGACAAACCCTTGAGAATTAAACAAATGGAATCAATGCTAGATTTTGAAAAAAAGTATTACATGTTTATTCTCAACAAATTATTGGTTGTGCTGTTAACAATCTTAAAGAAAACTATTGTAAACCTAACGCGAGATTCAAAAACGTCAGGCAAGATTCATAAACGTAAGGCGAGATTGAAAACCTAATGCGAGATTCGATAACGCGAGATGCGAGATGCGAGATGGCAGATAGAGAACACCATACTTTTCATGTATCGCACATGACTTTACAATAAAGACAACTTCACCAAGGCCAAGAGATTGTCATGTACAGTTTAAAGTTACACTGTTTTAGGTACACAAAATATACTATGGCCCTTTTCGAATCCACGGCTTCGCTCCGGATTGGGCTTCAGGCCAAGTTTTCTTGTCTGAAGCCCTGACCGCAAAGCATGCGTAAGTTAGAATAATTGAGGGAGCCTAGCTAGCCTGAGCCGATTTTGGAGCCGAAGCCGTGAATTCGAAAAGGGCCTATGTACATGCACATTCAGTATACCCAGCCCGGTGGTTCTACATGCAAGACGGACTCCCCACAGTAGTCAGGGTTTTGCCCACAGTGGTCGGTGCTGGAAAACCCGCCCGGGCACTCAGGATTCCCCAACCACCACTGGCAGAATTTTCTCTGTTTCCGACCACCACACATTTTCAAAATTTTTTAAATACACTTGCAATTTCCTTTCAAAGGTTTTCAACGAAGTGTAAAATTGGGTATTTACCTGTAAAAATGGTATCTAAAGCCATTAATTTTGTACTTCTTTTATTTGAGTCTATTTATATGATCTGCCGTGTTACTGATCCATCCCACAATGGTTTCCAGGGAAACACTTTTCCACCACTAAAGAAATCCTGGGCAGAACCCTGAGTAGTCACCACTCCCTGTCCCTTTTCTCCTTGAGAGAGCTCCCCTCTTAAATCACTATCAATTACCAGCAGTGCTTGAAGAGTATATGTCTTCTTCGTAAATAATAAATCACTCTCAACAGAGCTCAAATTTGGGGGAAAATCCACAAGACAACAGGACTTGTATCTCAAAATGTTTACTGGACCAGAAATAATTTTACAAGACCAGATTCATACTGAGAAAAGACTTCCTTGCACAGTTTAACTTACATTTAATTGAACAAGCACTAAGACATATAAGAGAAGATTTACCTCATTTGTCTTTTAGGGTATTACATATTTTTCAAATCATTACTCAAAGTCAACATTTGAACATAATTTGTTTCTGTTCAAGATATTATAGAGTGAGGTACATGTACATGTACATGAATTGTTATTGAATTGAAACCAATTGACTTGTCTGGTCATGAGTTTACTGGCCCAATGCTAAAATCACTGGCCTCGGGCCTGTGGTCCACAGTGTCAAATTCGAGCCCTGCTCAAGACCCACTGCTATCTAACATTATCTAAGCTTATCTTTTCGACATTGCCTAAGAACTGTGCTCTTTCCATTGCAATACGTACATACTGCACAGTGGTATCAAAATACTAAATAGCACAAAATATTGCAATATTTCTCTGATATAATACGATTATTTTAATTCAAAACAATACTTACAGAGAGCTTTGGGACATTAATTATCCCTCCCAAATGAAAAGTATTTGGAGCATGGCCAGAGCCGTGCTCCCTACAAAAGAGAGAGAAATACCTATCGAATAAAATATTTTCTCTCTTTTGCTCAATGCTTAAAATGGAAAAGAGAGCGAGTGTAACGGTCACAGACCCTAACCTGAAATTATTAAGTAGCTATGCAAATAAGAACATTTTTCCTGCCAAGTAAGATTGAGGGCGCACTTGCGTTCACTACAGTATTTATGCAGGTGACCTAATTTATTTTGAAAGACAATTTACGGTAGCTTGTTCAGTTGTGTAACACAGCTAATGCCTGATCATTGTTACAAGCGTTAACTATGAAGAAGGTGATTAAAATGAGTTAATCTTATGAAGTTCATAAATGCTCGATTTCAAATTGACCAATGCTTGACGTTCTCTTTTCAAACAAATACCGGAGTGATGCATCCGACCCGACATTGCCTCATTTCTCTTTGGATAGGCTAAAGCTCTTTTCACATTGCATCTCTTACCCCCGTGGAATACAGCCCCGGGGAGGCCCCGGGTTTTGTTTTTACCCTACGGTTACCCCGGCCACTTTCACACTATCCCCACCTAGGTCCCTATTCCACAGTGTTCCTGTTGTATGTTTCAAGAGTACCCCTGGTTTTACTGCTTACCCCTACTCCGGAGCAGGGGTGGCTATTCCCCGGGTAAGCCCACTTGCCAGGGCAGACAGGGGGTAAAGCGATCATAGTGTGAAAAGGCTGACCGTTATTCCACGGGGTTGCCCACGGGGAATAGAGTAGTGTGAAAAGGGCTTTTGTGGCATTAACTTCCACGGTACTACACTGTAGTTTAATTCAGTCACAATTGGGTCTTGTGACGGGATGAGTTGTGGAGATTTTACAGATCCATTTGAAGCGAGCTTGTATAGTCCAATTCTAGGGACGAGATCCGCTGCAAGAAGTCCAGTATTTAGTATTATTATTATTAAACTATACCACTGCAACAATGGGAGACTTTGGAACACTAGGTGGCAGCAGATTTTTTACCAAGTAAATTTCCCGTGTGTGCAAAGTTCTGAGGAGCATGCGCATATTTCCGACAACAATGGATTTACCTGGTAAGTCTGCTGCCACCTAGCGTCACCTAAAGTCTCCCATTGACGGAATTAATTGTAAACTTTGTGGAAAAAACTTTTAAAAATATAGATTCCCCCCCCCAAAAATGGGATAAACCAACAGTTATAGCGTCACCAACAGTGAAAAACAATTTTGAAATTTTCCCAACGACCAATGTCTCATCTCAACAATATGTGGTCAATGTTGTAATCGGAGCACTACCATATGGGTTATCAAAAGATGGTATATTATTTCAAAACTTTAAACAAGTTTTTAAAAAACACACCCGTATTTGAAATTAATGGTATAACCCAACTACTTACCTTGCGATAATTTTTTATTCATTCAATGCAGCCTCGAAGGACCCATCTATTACTTAACGAACTGTTTAATGGTAAATGTAGCCTTGAAAATAGGCAAATTTAACTTTTATTATTATTAAAATTTAATTGGCTGTTGCCATGGTAAGAAAATAAATTTTTAATTTTCCCCCATATTTGTTAATTTTGGGCAAAGATTCGTCAAGTATGAAAGTATACAGAAAATCTATTTTTGACCGTGGCCACCCTATGTTTGATATTTACAGTCCATTACTCTTAACATCTACTAAATCCTACTTTATTACCATCGTATGAACAGACTGACTAATTTACCAAAATGTAAGTAATTCATTTCTTCACAAAAGTTGATACTTCGTTAGTTTCAACACACATTCGCATCCTCTGATCTGGTTAATTCAGGAAACCATCATATCGTTAACCCCAAATGTATAAATGATAGAGTTTTCAAGAAAGCAAAAAAAGACATGGTGAATTTATTTTGAGCGTGCTTATTTTAGACATTATTATGCGGTGCCTACTTAGATTCTAATCGAGATAAATTGAGTTTTGTGAGAGAAGGTTCTTCTGTACAGGAGGATTTCTTATTCAACAACTTTTCAGATCGTTTGAGATTATCACGTGACGTACCTGTATGGACCAATATGTTAGGTCAGATACCGTACGCTGATGGTACTTTCATTTTTCATTCTCGCAAAAGCGGCAACATTCGTTTTGTATAAAAAGTAAAGGATCTATTTTTGGGGGGCCTAAATGTCCCATGCGAAGCCTGTTTGACCTGTTTAAAATCTTTCTTCCGATTCGGGTGACGCGTGTTTTTCTTTTACCTAATCAAGGCGAAAATCTTGGTCCTGCAGGTTTCTTGCATGCTGATAGTTGTGCTGATTGACAGTTAATATCGTGCCACAAATATTGAGTGTTCCACTGTCGTGGTATGATGACACACCGGTGTCCTCCATCAGGCTGTTCGGCCAAATGGTCCCAATTTCTGAAAAGGACCTCCTCGTCACCATCTCTGCATACCCATACGTCATTCTCATTAGGAACACAATCGATCCAAGCATTCTTGCCTACTGGAGTCAATACCCCAATAAAGTTGTTTTCTTGCAGTGTCCAGGCGCAACAAGGGCACCTCCCTAACTTGCCACACTCGTCTCTAGCTCTTGCCCAGGGAGAGCTCGTCTCGGTGACCCTGTAGCAAGAGTCACCCCACAGGTGCCAAGATGTTGGGCAAGGGTCAACAAATGTCAAGCACACTTGGCTCTCAGCAGGTATGATATGAATCAGAAAGCAAGTCAGCAAAATAGTCTGCAAGGTTTTTGAAACATGGTATCACCGCCTGCGGGTTTACAAATCACGAACCACTGCTCTCTGGCTTCAAACACAAACCTTTAAAACGTTTGCTCAGGATTGAAAATGGTTGATGGTCATCAGAAGTATCTGTAGCACTGCACTGGGGTACCGATGAGGAGATGACAATGAACAGATTGTTACTTTAAGACGTTGCAGGAAACCCACATAATCATATACGGGACTGAAAACACATTCAGATGCTCTTGTCCAAGGTGGTATTCAAACCGGAGTAAGAGATGAAAGGCAAACATACGACTAGCCAAATCAATCTCCATATGTATGAGGTAATGGCACTAAAACAGCAGATGTTACTTTGGGTTTGAAAAACGGCTCTTTAAACACACATATCGTTATTTGTTTCAATCATTAATAACACCACTCAAAAGATAGTATTTTCCAACCAGCTGACTATCGTTGCTGCTTTCGATGGAAATAAGTGAATTGAGTGACTCCGATGAGGATCCTGCACGACCGCTTTCCAAAACTATGCATTTAAAAAGGCTTGTTGCTTCATCAGTGCCACTCTCAACAAACACTGTAGGCCTATATAGTTTACATCTGATAACCATCGGCAGCTCAATGTAAAGTCAGCTATCAATCGCTCTTACTAGTACTGTCAACCTGACACACATTTTTGTACAGCAAATACTGTCTTGTGATTGGATAGAAATAAAGTCACCGTCTGCAAAGCAAAACAAACCATCACACACTGCATGCAGATCTAGTCTATGGATGTTCACCAACCAAACCCTTGTTTAAAAAAATTGATGGCTCATCAAGAATACCAGCATCAAAACATGCTGAGCGAAACTTTGGGTTAGAAAACAATGAGATCTTGCTACACTGCTTCTGAAAGCCTCGTTTTCAAATAGTTCTCGGTCACTGCTTAATGAAAAGTATGCACGGTTTTTCGTTAAGTTAAGGCCAACTGTCCACCGTAGCGCCAATTTTGGATACGGCCCGAGTAGTAATCAAAGTAGTAATTTTATGGAAGCTCAGACTGAACTCCCGTGCTTCATTCTTTCTGAGTTTAAAAGACGTAAAACTATGAGATGTCTTTCCTAGGGTGCTCTCACCAGAAAAATACGTCACTGCTTAGGGTACCTGGTTTCAACAACCCAAGATCATTCATCATAAAAAGAAAATGATTGGCAAATCGAAAATATGTCATTTGTTGGATGTCACAGTCACCCAGGGACTTCACCCATTGTCCCATTGAAGGCCACTTACACACAAAAATACTTAGCAATATTTGTCATTTGGTGATTGAAAAATATTATTTTATTGTAAAAATATTACTCAGAAATACTTCACCCATTCATTGAAAGCCACTTCATGTCATCAGAGAAACCACCTAACTGATCTTCCTACATTTTTCAAAAAAAAACCTGTACAATCAAAACATAACTCTCAGCAACTTGTATCATTCCAGACACATGGCAAAAGACAGAACAAACTTAAAGCTCCCCAGGATTGTTAATGTAGGCTTATAACAACAAAATCTATGGATTGTTTTTTACATAACCTAACAATAATAAAATTACTCAAAATATAGAGTGTTTCAAATTCCTTGCATCATGATGGATCCTGTGTGGTGTTTTTGCCAGGTACGCGGCTGGTGCGATCGCAATGGGATGCTGTCATCTTCAGCAAAAAAATTTCACTTATGTGTACACACCCTGGTTTTTTTAAAGTCACACACCCTGTTTCACTGATCCTGCCTAAAAGCTTGCCTGTCGACAGGGGAAAAAAAATTAAAATGGGGGGAGCTGCCAAAGTGACAATTCATGCATGACCGCATATAACTTCTAGTAAATTATCAATGGCCACTTATTTTCTACATAAACAGCTATGGGGTAAATTTCTTATGAGTAGGGGATTCTAAGGTCAAATTCAGTTTTGTGAAACACTCATTTTCTCTAATCTCACATATTCTAATCACATCAAGGTGTAAAATGCCACTGTGTTTAATAGGGGGCCTACCATCCAAGAGTGTAATTTTTGTCGAAATCCAAAAAAGTTTTTTTTTTTAAGTTTAAATTTTTCTACAAGGAGTTTTCGGTTCATTACTTAATTTTGATGATATTCAACCAAAACAAAAACTGAATTTGACCCTCTGACTACGCAAAAAAAATCCTCTTTGGAATGTACAGACCCATTTGTTTTTGCTGTCAGATAGCGTCATGTTTCAGATATCGCTCTGACAGAGGACGACATTGTATACCATTTTTAACGTGAGGGTAAATTCTTCTCCACTTTGATGAGAACTCTACCTTAATCCAGCCAATTCATGCGCATCTAATCCAGCCAATTCATGCGCATCTAATCAGCCAATTCATGCGCATCTAATCCAGCCAATTCATGCGCATCTAATCCAGCCAATTCACTTCATGTGCATCTAATCCAGCCAATCATGCACGTCTAATCCAGCCATTCATGCGCATCTAATCCAGCCAATTCATGCGCATCTAATCCAGCCAATTCATGCGCGTCTAATCAGCCAATTCATTCATGTGCATCTATTCCAGCCAATTCATGCGCGTCTAATCCAGCCAATTCATGCGCATCTAATCAGCCAATTCACTTCATGTGCATCTAATCCAGCCAATTCATGCACGTCTAATCCAGCCATTTCATGCGCATCTAATCCAGCCAATTCATGCGCATCTAATCCAGCCAATTCATGCGCGTCTAATCCAGCCAATTCAATTCATGTGCATCTATTCCAGCCAATTCATGCGCGTCTAATCCAGCCAATTCATGTGCATCTAATCCAGCCAATTCGTGCGCATCTAATCCAGCCAATTCATGCACGTCTAATCCAGCCAATTTATGCGCATCTAATCCAGCCAATTCATGCGCATCTAATCCAGCCAATTCATGCGCGTCTAATCCAGCCAATTCATGCGTGTCTAATCCAGCCAATTCATGCGCATCTAATCCAGCCAATTCATGCGGGTCTAATCCATTTAGTAAAATTATCGATCGCGATGGCCACTTATTTCACCATAAACAGCTATGCGGTTAATTTCTTATGAGTAGGGGCTTTAAGGTCAAATTCAGTTTTAGACATGCAACTGTAACTTTACCAAAAAAGAGGAAATTACAAACTTTCAATTTCAGTATTTTTCAATTTTGAATGGTAAAACTGAGAATAAAAAAGAGGAAATCAGCTGATCCGAGGAAAAGTTGCATGCCTGAGTTTTGTGATACACTCATTTTCCAATAGGTAGAGTTCTCTTAGCAGTGAAAATGGGGAAACAAATACAATGTCTCTAATCTCATGTTTATAAGGTGTAAAATGCCACTGGACACTATTGATAATTACTCAAAATAATTGTTAGCATAAAAACTTACTCGGTAACGAGCAATGGAGAGCTGTTGATAGTACAAAACATTGTGAGAAACGGCTCCCTCTGAAGTAACATAGTTTTGAGAAAGAAGTAATTTCTCAGTAAAATATTTGAATTGATTTGGAGACCTCTCGAAATCAAGCATCTGAAAGCTCACAACTTCGAGTGACAAGGGTGTTTTTTCTTCCATTATTATCTCGCAACTTCGGCGACCAATTGATTTCAAATTTTCACAGGTTTGTTATTTTGTGCATTTGTTGAGATACACCAAGTGAGAAGACTGGTCTTTGACAATTAATAAAGTTGTCCAGACTTGTCTTTAATACTCTCCAAGAGTATCATTTTTGTCAAAATCCAAAACATTTTGAGGAGGTCACATTATGGTCTGTACAAAGTGTTTTCGGTTCATTCCTGAAATTTGATGATATTCAACCAAAATGGCACTGAATTTTACCTTTAGACCGGCTCAAAAATAATCCTGGTTGGAATGTACAGACCAATGTGTTTTTGCAGTCAGAAGACGTCATGTTTTAGATTTCGCAAATAAAATTACATTGCACCATTTTAAAGAGAGGGTAGAGACTTGTCAATTTTTCCCCACTTTGATGAGATTGAACATCCAGCCCCCCCCCCCTTTTTAAAAAAATCTTTGAACTGTATCAATTACTACAACTTATTATATGGAGAAAAACATAAACTATAATAAACGTCGTCGAAATGGTGCTTCACGCTTTCTTCCATAGTGCAAAGGAAGGTCTGGAAAGGCAGATTTCTTTCTTCCTTTTGTATTTGAATATCCCGTTTAAACCGGAAGTAAATGTCAAAGTCTTAGTGTCATGGATATAAGAATATCTGACATTGGATTTAAGTTACATCTAAAATCTACACAAAGATTATCAGCTTATCCTGCATAGTTCAGAAGATATGGAATATTGGATATCATAATCTAATGTAATTCAATACCTGTGACTAGAGGGCACTCTTGCATACAAGGTTGCCGAAAAGTTTTAGTGAAATAGTCAATCCTACTTTATGATTCTACAGAAAACCACATAGAAATTCCAAACTACGCTTTAGACCTCTGGCAAAAATTTCTTTATTTGAAATTCATGTTTGGACCAGAAAGGTCAAAGTGGGGTCATATTATGTAAAACGTTTCAAATGTGTCACAAGTTACAAGACGGTACAAAAGATATGATTTTAAACTTTTTTAAAGTGCTTTCTATTTGACCTAGACCCTAGTTTGAACCAGAAATATAGGTAAAAGTGGTGTCAAATTTTACAAAACAAAAATGTAGCATGTGCTGTTAACTCCAGGTCCAGGACTGCACACAAATTATAACTGTATACATGGTACATGACATTATGTTCAGTCCGAAGATATGAATTTGTAAACCGCAATAAACTTGGAATTAATGTAATTTGACAATGATGATGTCACAATGACGAAAACGATAGGCGTTTCAGCTGCAGTGTAAGGCCGAAACCCCCAATAGTAATTATCTCATTGATTACATGTATACGTGATACACTTTAATTAAGTACATGAAAGTAAAATCAATGATGATGTAGCACACCGTGACCGTACCACCAACATGACCAAGATGGCGGCGCCCTTGCTACTTGCAGATTGTAAGAATTCATGCACGGTGGTACTAGAAAGTACACTTACACTTACACTTACACTTAAGGTTTGATGGGATTTTTAGTATTGTAGGCTTATGCCTTTTAACACCCCATATCCATTTTCTTTCAGGTATCTGTCAAAGCTATTTTTGAACTGATTTGTTGTCCTAGCATTGACCGCTTTGGCTGGGAGTCTGTTCCAGTTATCCACTACTCGCTGTATAAAGAAGTGTTTTCTGAGATTGAGCCCTTTGTTTAGCCTTTTCTTGAAGAGCTTCATGTCATGTCCTCTTGTACTGACCTCTTGTACCACCGTGCATGAATTCTACCTCCATGGTAGGCCTACCATGGAGGACCTTGTTACAATCTGCAAGTAGCAAGGGTGCCGCCATCTTGGTCATGTTGGTGGTACAGTCACGGTGTGCTACATCATCATTGATTTTACTTTCATGTACTTAATTAAAGTGTATCACGTATACTTGTTTGTGAGAATGTGAAAAGTACTACTAAGTAATAGACATCTTATTCTTATGTAACACGTCTATGGTATCATGGAGGAAGGAAGAGACCTCCATGATGGTATGCAGTCAAGTACAACCACGAGTATAACCCATTAATTTATGATACATGACAATGACAAACCATGGAGGTAGGAAACCCTCTCATCTAGCCCACCTTGTTGGGCTGTCATGGCTCTCTTGTTAAAAGAGAGCCATGACAGCATGGCTCTCTTTTAACACCGATGTTTAAAGAGAGCCATGACAGCCCAACAAGGTGGGCTACCTCTCATCGTTAACAGTCATTTTTTCAAAGCAATGCCCTTAAAAATAAAATGAGTTAAGATAAGACAGAAACTCACCCGATAATCTGACGGGCCATGCTGGTCAACAAAACTTGCGGCAAAGTCGAATGCTACACACAAACTCAAAATGATGAAATTGTGAGACAGGATGTGGTAACAAAACCGTATCCCACAGGTTGAACATCCAGACTTACGGATCCTACCGAGTATTCAAGTAATACTCCTCCTCTGTTGTTATAGACTGATCCATTAAGCTCCGCCCCTCCTTACGTGTTGACCAATCAAAACTTTGGCAACACCAACAAAAGTCCGAGCAAAGTCCGACACACTAAAAACCTCATTAGAAAAGTAAACTTGTGTGGGCGCTTATGTCGTGAGTGTGGCAAAGCTAGAGAGAGATGTGCACATGGAGCTGCCCACGTGTGTGCAGTGGTGATGATGCAACCAATTCTGTGATTGGTCAATATGTTAAGGGGTGGGGCTTCATGGGTCGGTCTAGTTATGGAGAGGCTAGAGACGTCAAACCAGTGCATGCAGCATGCAAGCATCGGAGGGGCGTGGCCAGGCTAACGAAACCCCGCCGTTCGGTGATATAGCTTGAAGCGCTTCCTTCCGCCCGTCGGCCAAACCATGTCACTTCAAAGTGTAAGTGGTCCGCTCGTAAAACGTGAATCTACATCTTTATTTACTAAAAGAATCGTGCTTTTGTAGTTACACTGCTATATAATTGTTCAAATAACTTTTTGGCACAGCTTTTAATATCTTAACGAGAGTACCCATCCAATACAATGTTGCACTATTTTACTACAGCGGAAAGAAACTTACTATGACGGTAAAAAAATGAACGGAAGTTTAGCCCGCAAAAGTAAACACCGCACTCTATCGGGTTAAAAGTTAAAGAAAACAGGGCCGTTTCCCCACAATGTTTTTGCGAGATTCTTAATATTGATTTGTTTACAATAATGATGAGCAAAGGCCAGTCTCAGTCTAACTCCTAAACTTGTGGACAAGTCCTTAAATTCCCCTCTGCCTTTTCACTACAGTTTGTTTACCGTGTTAGGGTAAAAAGTTAGGGCTAGAATGGCTCAGTCAGTAACGGTGGTTTGGCAAGAGATTATGTGCACCTTCCACCCCTATTGTGTAGATACTTCATCTGATAACGCTTTCCTTCGACTCAATTTTTCAACTAAAAAAAAAAAAAAAATATGTCTATATCCCAAACTGGTTTTACCTTGGACAATCTAAAACTACTGGGTCAGAATTGATCCGATTCTGGGTCAATATGATCCGGAATCTGCCAATAAAAAAAGATTCTTCCAAACTGCTTCGGCAAAATTTAAAGGGGGGGGGAGCGTGACCCAATGTGCGACCCCCAAAAATTGACACGCCATTATCAGCAGGCTGAACATTACTTCCACACGTAGATCTACTTTTATTTATCCAAATGCAATTATCTCTGTACACATATTTTACATTTGTTGCAAATTTCTTAAATAATGTTTAAGTAGAATTCTATATTGATAATTGTAAATGTGGGTAAATGCTCAATGTTACATTGGGTCATGCCAACCGATCAAAATTTCACAAGAACAAGTTCCTGCTAAGGATTATTGTCCCAATTCACCTAACGTCATCATCACAAAAGTCTCTGTTGAACCATTTTGGGAGTCAATGTCCCTGTGTTGTTATACACTGCAGTTTGAATTTAAGCCGACGTGGCGTTTACACGCTTACCTGGGCCCAATTTCATAAAGCTGCTCAAGCAGAAAATATTGCTTAAAAATGTCTGCTCAGCAGCAATAAGCAGGATACCAGTCATGGATGCTACACATGAAATTGTGTTGTAGCTGGTAACCTTTTTCTGGTAAGTATAATTTTGTTGCACTTAGATAGTTTTTGTGCTTAAGCAGCTCTATGAAAATTGGGCTCGGTTGACTCCAAAAAGGTTGAGCATGGCACATCCGCCATATTTGACTTGCCTGCAAGGGGTCAATATGAGTTTCTTTTGTATGGACAAATAATGAAGATGACAAGTAAACTTAGTACACTATTTTGATAATACTCCGCTTAGCAAACATCTTCTCTGCTAAGAACTTTCTAGGGATAAAGGTGCTATCTCATTGCACTTATCCTGACTATTCATATTCTTACCTCTGAGAGAGTCAAGAACAAGCTGCATAAATATTGGGTTCTTCAAATTATTGCATCCTTCCAATTTGTAGACTTTCACAAGTCTTCTGTCATCAGCTTGGCTTTATCATCATAAAAAATCAATCAGGTAAACAGTTTCTTTTGAATTCACATTCCACAGCCCTTTAAAGATACTATATCATATCATGGTGCTCTCCCAAAACAGTTGGATGCATTGAGTTATGACCTTTGACCTGCTTGAGGATCAAATCAATAAAAACCTTGCATCAAAGTTAACCCAGTTTTAAGACACAGCCCCTGTTTTGTTTTTGTTCTAAAAATCAAGAAAACTTCGGATGTCTGACAACCCGATCATTATATTTCTGAAAATGTTTTTTTAATAGGGCCATTATTTAAGGTGTTGGTGCAGATGTCAAAACTGTCAAAGGGAACACTCATTTACAAAGAGATTACTTGTACATTCAGGTCAAACACTAGTGAGCGGTTTATCGAAATGGATCTCATGTCAGGAACAGCACCTAACTGAACTTTTTTTGAATTTTGTTTGTACACATTCTGTCAAAGGTTTATTTGCAGGCAACTGTTTTGTTTTGAAAAAAGATTTGCAATAGTACCATTATTTATTGAACCAACTTAGGAATATCTATAGGGTCAGAAGGATATTCAACATTAAACTGATTTTTGGCCAACCGTAGTCTGCATAAATGTCACCCACTGACCTTTAGTAAATCACATTTTTTTATTCTCAGTCTGGCAGTGTAAAAAGCATTCTATGATTGGGTTGCTGTTATTCATACATGTAAATTGCCTCTTTGTGATTGTACACCACAGCTTACAAGTATGACACACTAAAATGCTGTTACTGTAGTCGCTACTGGAATGTTTCAAGCATTCTAAAAATCAACGGATCAAACCAACAATAGATTTTCAACTTGAACATCTTAGGAATATAACGTTTTGTTGATGTATGAACTCTGCTTATCTCAATCATCAGCTGATTTCTTAATGTTTCATGTTAAATGCAATCAGATGGCAACCTTTAAGTATAAACCCCTTGCAAATGGCATCACACTCTGAAACAGCGCCCTCACTGAGGCAAAAGGAGGCAGATTACGGGACGATAAAACCGTAAAAACGTAAAAGCGTAGGCCTGACCTCAGCATATCCCCAGCAAGGAGAAAGGGACTTGAATCAAGTCTAGCATTATGCAAGGGGTCTAGTCATTGTTGATGATCAAAGAATCTTGAACAATTTCCTTTGCAAAATTATTGGCCTGCCTCTTACAAGAAAATATATAACACCAAACAACAGTAAGCAAAGTTTGGGAATAACAAGAAAAGGAGAAGCAATTCATAAACAACAAATGAATGATTTTGTAAAGTGAACTTAGTGTACAGGTTGTAGTTATTGATTCTACAAAAGGACACAAGAACAAAACTCCAGCACAAGAATTATGTCCATCTCCTCCAAAGCATAAACAGACTGTATCCAAAGTGGTGGCTGCCGCTACAGCTTTGACTATTGCTAAGGGTGTTGCCCTTCGACGCATGATGACACAGCTTTAGCCGGCCATGTAGCAACCAATTGGGACCAGCCAAACAAAGAACCTTAAATCATATTAACGGTTTGATTTTCAGCAACCTGGCTTGGTGAGTTACAGGGTTACCTATTCTGTATTGGTCACATCCCTGTTTACAATACAAACATTTAGGGCTATTAGCCCTTAATATCAAGATTTCCGCAACTCAATTCTATTAGTTATCGGGATTTTTTGTTTTCATAAAAATAGTCTCAATGTCTAGCTTTCAGTTTCAAAAACAACAGCCGGATAAGATTTTTGACTATTTATATAAGAAAAAAGATTAAACTGCCCATTGGCATGGCATGCTTCACCCAAACCTACATGAAGTTCTATGTGTGCTAAATTTGAATTTTAATGGCCTTAAATACTGCAATTCAACATATTAAAAACAATGCATATTTTCTCTCACAAGGACTGAATTGAATTAAAATAATTTGAAAACCACCCCAAAACAAGGGTTATCTACTTCTCTTCAAAAGACCTGGGCCCAATTTTATGGCTCTGCTTACTGCAAGCAAAGAATCAGCACTTACAGAAGCAGTGACTGCCTTGCTTACAGTCAAGCGTATTTCACAGGCTAACATGGCATGTTCTGCTTGTGCACATGCGTACTCCATGTTACTAGGCATTTTTTGCTTACACAGCTAGCTCAGAAATTCAGCGCTTGCCTAGTAAGCAAAGAATGGTGATCCCAAGCGCAGAATTTGGCACTAAGCAGAGCCATTAAATTGGGCCCTGTACAATAGTTGTGGCCTTTGACCCTGTGAGTGCTTTTGTAAACATCTGTTGTCAGAAGTCACAGCAATTTAATCAACAAAAGTGTTCTTTGTTCCTAGTGCACTAATTACATCAATCAACCCTGTCCTCTTTGTAAACAAACACAACGTACAACCATGGAGGTCAACCAACCTGCAAAAAATATGTAAAATTTGGTCGTCAAGCTTATTAAGCATAAACTCTGTAGAACAGGGTCCAATTTCATGGCTCTGCTTACTGCGAAATTCTGCGATTACATTGATTAGTTTTTGTGGCAAATCAAGATAAGAATCAAGTGTTTGGGGAAATGTTGTTTGTTTGTTTCAGATAGCTTTCAAATTGAAATGATTGATCAACCCTTTGCATCCAATAATGTCTCATGCCTCTATATATGTGGATAACTTTTAATGGGAGACTTAGGGAGAGTCTAGGTTGAGGCAGAATCACCAGGTAAATCTGTTGTGTCATGGCCGAGCAGTTTAAGAGCACCAGACTCAAGCTCTGGTGTTTCTCATCAGCAGAGTGTGGGTTTGAGTCCCAGTCTTCACACTTGTGTCCTTGAGCAAAAAAACTGAACCATTATTGCTTCATCCTTCAGGTGGGACGTGTAACGCACGTAAAAAACCAGTTACACTTATCGGTGAGAGAAGGGAGTTTCCGCGGCGTTTCTGGCAGTGGCAGCTGAATGCGCCGCATCACCTAATAAGGTGCTACATAAATTGGTATTCATAATTTTAAAATTATTCAACCACCTGTCTTAAAATCTTTCTGTTTGTTCAAGCGCCTTGTGTACCTTATTGGTAGATACAGTGTAAGTTTATCTAGGTCTTAATCGACTGTTGTCAGAGATGTGGACACATGCTCAGAACTACGTCATCAACAGAAATTTACCTTGTGAGTCTACTGCCACCTTGCAGTCTAAAGTCTCCCATTGTGGACACGCACTATGACAAATGACACAAATCAAACTAATACTGGCCAATGTATTCATTTACATATAATGACTCCATGTTCGGATGTTTATAATTTAACTAGATACATGTAATTTGTTATAAATGTTACTTCATATACAGGGTGGCATCATACATGCAAAATATGGAGTACAGTATTCATACAGTCAATTAGTACATCATACAATGTCCTATATGCACATAACAACTTGTCAAAACACATTGTGGGGAGGCAAATTGTTAATAAAGGGTATGTGGTCATTAATCTAACATTCAATTTACAATGTTTTCTTTTGGATTTGGGGTGGAGAGTTTAGGGGGAAAAAAAAGTAAGTTGAATACTATACCTGAATGAAAGAATTAAACATTGTAATTTTAGGAACAATGCAGAATGCTTCTTTATGCCATCTGCATCAGAATTCACCATTTAGTAAATCGTTTATAGAGGGAATTAGAGTGAAATCATACATGTAGCCTATTAGAGGTATAAGGCCGGAAGTCTTTAAATCTGACATGTGCGTAAAAATGAAATCACACAGCAAGCAACGCACATAATTCAATTGATACATACTGCTCACTGTGTTGTCCGTAAAATTATATACATTGCTTGCGTGTATTTTAATTTTAATGGATTGCAGACTACGCATTACGCACAAAGCGGCCAAATGGATTTCCGGCCAAAGTCACCTCTCTCTTCAAGCCTCTACATCATATTGCGGATAATATTGCCTAGCACGATTGAGCAGGGACACAGTCACATACAATATACATTCTATTACATTCCTGTTGGTTACCCAGTTACTTTCTAAGCAAACATTTTCTGTGCTTAGGGAATTTGTAAGTAGAAGCAGTCTAGTGAAATTGGCTCCAGGGTCTAATCATATCAAACTATTAAAGGAACATTACAGAATTGGTTTTTTGCTAACAAAACAGTTGCTTGCAGTGTAAGCACTTTATGTAATCCACCATATACATAAACTGACAAACCTGTAGAAGTTTGAGATCGATCGGCAATCTGGGCCACGAGAAAATAGATTCAACAAATGAATAAAACGCTAACTGAGCGATAAACTCCAATCGGAAAATTAGTTTTCCATCAAATATGGCATTTCAGACAGAAATATTTCAAGGGATGTTTTCTACTATCATCATCATTAGACCGTGTAAGTTTTATGTAAATCTGTGATCAAAAAGTATAATTTACAAGTTTCTTTCTTACCAATTCTGTAATGTTCCTTTAAGCAGACGATATCGCTTAACAACTTTATTCGCTTGGCAAACCTCAGATGGGAACCAGTCACTTACATTGTTTAATATTTATTACAGAATCTTTGCCAATAGTAACTCTTTTTTGTGCTCAGCCAATTGTATACTTAAGCCAGGTCTCTGCTAGTTACGTGTACCACGAAATACTGCACATATGACTCCTTGTTAAGCACAATTCTACCGGCAGTAAGCCCAGAATTCCAAGGTAAGCGGCACCAGGGCTCGATTTTGACACTGGACCGCAGGCCCGAGGCCAGTGATTTTAGCATTGGGCCAGTAAACTCATGACCAGACAAGTCCGGCGGTCTTGTGGTTTCAATTAAAAAACAATGTTGACTTTGAGTAATGATTCAAAATATACGTAATACCCTTAAAGACAAATTGAGGTAAATCTTCTCTTATATGTCTTAGTGCTTGTTCAATTAAATGCAAGTTAAACTGTGCAAGGAAGTCTTTTCTCCGTTTGAATCTGGTCTTGTAAAATTATTTCTGGTCCAGTCAAAATGTTGAGATACAAGTCCTGTGGTCTTGTGGATTTTCCCCCCAAATTCGAGCCCTGGGCACCCCCGAGGGTGTACAAAACCCATGGACCATGTCACATCAGGCAACAATTGTTTTGTTATACCTCTGTCTTGAATTCTTAGTAATATTTTCCTCATCTGAAGGACTCCAATTTCATCAAAACGATGATAATCTCGATCCTTTGCTGCACAGAAAGTTGTACAACGGCGCATGCGTGAGAGGAGAGTGGTACATGGATATTTGTTGCCTGCTCATGTGATCGTTCTGCGCCAATGAAAATACAGCATTCAAGACACAGAGGTATAACAATCCTATTTGAAACCTCCTCATTGTTTAGCTGGTGAAATAGTCAATTTCTTAAACATCAGTTTTGTCAAAGGAACTTGCAAATTTGTTCAAAATTAAACATAAATACGCATGGATTGGACTCCTAAAATGGGGTGTTGATGTTGCTGTTGCTTAATTCACCAGAATGGCCATTTCTTAGGTTCATCTTCAATCTCAAAAGAAACCCAAATGTGTTTTGATGTATGCCACCTTTTTGAAGCAATTGTCTTTGAAGGGGCAGCAATGACGATTTTTTATAGAGTTTTTTTCCCCAAAAGTTGGAGAATTGGAATAAGTGCAATGTACTTTTTCCACATTTATTATTGATGGTGTCTTATCTTAAAAAGAAAGGAAATGTAAATGCAGTGTTATGAAAATAACTGCAGCTGTACTCAGATATTATTTTTCGTTTAAATCATGTTTAAATCACGCCCAATGGGATTGAATGTCCGTCTATTCTTTGTGCCAATGGAAGTCACTAACTAGACAATGAATAAGGGACAGTTGAAGCTATCTAACCTTTAGTTTCATGAGCTCAAAGATCAGCAAACACCAGCCACTAATTGTAACACTTCAAAAGAGACACAACTTGGACCTTTGGTTTGTGTCATATAATATGGCCCTTTCCCAAACCATGTCTTTAACTTAACCTTGGGCTTGGGCTCCTTCTGTGATTTTGAAAATGTGCACTTTTAGTTTTGGCTTTGAACAGGCAGACAGGAAATAAGCCAGAGCCATTCTACAGCCAAGCCAGAGCCAAGCCATGCCATAGCCATGCCATTGCCAAGCCAGAGCCACACCAGAGTCACGTCAGAGCCAAGCCAAGCAAGAGGCAAGCAAGGGGCAAGTCAAAGCTGTGGATTTGAAAAGGAGTTTTTGTATGACTTTGTACACAATACTATTATGAATACACTATACTGTACTTCCCCAGGCAATTTCAGCAGACTACATTGACTACACAAGGTCCCTGCATATAAAGACTGGGTACCACACTGCATTTTGATAAGACCTTTTGCTATTGCACAAATTCATGGAGGCAAACTTGGGAGACATAACTCATGTCTTAAGACAAGAGTAAAGCAGCACACCAATGTGTAAGGTAGCACTTGGTTAACAAAATAGTATTAAGGTAAATGAAAATCATTTGGAGAATGACAAATAGACAGGATCGTCATTCATGTGGATATGAAGGTGAAGTGAATTTTCACTTCATCAGGAAAACATTGTCAACATCAAGTCGTCGGCTCAGTGCTATAAGGACGTTAATTGCAATTTTAAATCCGTAATGGTCAAAAGGTCGTTAAGTGAAAAATGCAAATAAGTTTACCAAAATCCACAAGTAAGTCTTTTCTTAGAAGCTGAATGTTTGGTTTTGTCAAATTTAGTTTGGGAGACCACTCTTGATCAATAAACTCCATTTGCCATGAGCTCCAAAATATGCAAAACCAATTTGATGAAATCCATACAAACTGCACTAACGATCTTATAGTTCTAAGCAGACGAAGTGATGCTTTTAGTTTTGCATGGTGTGGATAGTAGAAAGTGACTGTTACAAGTAAACCTTCTGGTGTCATAGGGGATTTTGTTCCCCGTTGTGTGTGTCCCCCATCTGGTAGATTAACAGGAAGTTAGATTGGTCTGACAGAAGTTGAGTCAAAAGAGGGCGCTATCAGAAGAAATGTCTACACAATTCACTGGATGGGGGACAGAATCTCCTGTTACATCGTTAACCATGTAGATGAACAGAATATACTTTTCAAAGTGTTAAGACCACAATGGACTCCTCCTAGAGATTGATTTGGTTGTACCTGCAAGTTTTACTACTAATAGTCACTTTCTATTGTCAACATCATGGAAAAATCACTTCGCCCTTAACCTTTGCAAAATATAAACCACAGCCAATTGACTAGAGGTTAATGTTCCATACGTGTTGAAGCCTTAAGTGTTGGCACATCCATGTCTGTGTACAAACCAGAGTTCTGCCCAGGATTTTTTTAGCGTTGGAAAAATGTTTCCCCGGAAACCATTGGGAGATGGATCAGTTACAATGTAGATCATATAAATAGACTCAAATCAAAGAAGTACTCACAATTAATGGCTTTGGAGACCATTTTTACCGGTAAATACCCAATTTTACATTTGTTGAAAACCTTTAAAAGGAATTTGCGAGTGTAATTTAAAAATTTTGAAAATGTGTGGTGGTTGGGGAAACAGAGAAAATTCTGCCAGTAGTGGTTGGGGAATCCTGAGTGCCGGCGGGTTTTCCAGCACCGACCACTGTGGGCAGAACCCTGACAAACCTATGTAATATCTTGAAATTTTGTACCACTGTTTTTGTACAGCTATGCATATCAGAGTTAGAATCAATATGACTACAACCTGAATGCTCAATTAGTGACTGTAAGTTGACTGTGTGCCTCATGCAAAGTTACGTATCAGTTTTAACGAGGACAAAACTTGCCGGATAATAGCTATCCGAAAATGAAACCTATTCTTCGGTTACACATGTATGCCATCAAATATCTGCAATGGTTCAGAGCATGGTGTGCATCCAGAATAACATGTACATGTAGTACTTTCATCAATGGTATGAAACAATCTTTACAAAGGTTTGCGTGCACCTCATCAAAACCAAACTAAACAACTGAAATGTGTGTGTTTGAAAATCTCAAGGACTATTTGAAAGGGTAAATACAGTACTAGCAGTCTTTTGAATAGTATGTACAATGTTTGGCACATCTTTTTACGGTGTTGAATTGAAGATGTGCTGAGCAGGACACTGCAATCTCAAATCATTTCTCATTTGTTTCCTTCGTTTTCCAGGCTTCGTGTTTCCCTCCTCCTAGTTGCAATTTGTGCACTTCACCCCTACAAGTTTGAATGGTTGAATCTTGTCTAAATTCCATCATGTAGTGTCATACTTGTGTTCCATTCACAAAGGAGGGTGGAGATTCTTCTTCACTTAATTGTCTCACCCCAAAATGATGTCCTGGTGTAAACTGGTTGACTACACTCCGAAAAAGGGGAGCTATTAAATCCAATATACAGTGAAGTCCACACTTTAGGAGGCTTCCGATAAATATATTTTGGCAAGTTTTTATTTGTCTCATTCGCATTGGGCTACAGTAATAAATGCTTCCTTACGATACATCCCCAGTAGCAATGCCAGACTCATCCCTGCGCTGGCTGTCAATAAGTAACTAGGTTGGATTCGAACTGTAGACACCACATTGTTAATTGCAAATGATTCAACAATACTAGACGGATGCATCGACGAGATATTCAACTACCAGAGCTGGATTCGAACTCCCCTAACACAACAATAACGTCTTCTGCAATCATATTTATCTTAAATTACAGGTGCTGGACTCCGACAGTGGATTCCGTTGTTGAAGTTATTTTTCACTGTCACTTGTCTCAGGTTAACAATTCAACGACTTCCTAAACATCTGTTGCAAGTGGGATGGAACTAACAGAAATCTCCTCCAAACTGATGCAAATATTCTTTCAAATAAAAGAGTAATCTTGCTGCAAATTGAGGTACACGTTGCTTTGGGATTGAGATTGACTGATTATCTTAATTCCAGCATGGATGTGAACCAGCGTCCAGTCAGAAATCTTGTTTCATTTTCAGCTTGAAGTTCACTTCGGTGTATTTCACATGCAATCTCAATTGTGCATGTGGCTCAGATTGTGCGTTTAAGTTGTCATAATTGTCAGTCACTTCTGATCCTCCCATTGGCAGTTTTAACCTGCAGCTGGATTCGAACCTCAGCCGAATGCACCTCTGTGCATTTCACTTGCAATCTCACTTAATCATTCCATTCAGATGGTGCTTTTGTGGTGGCCAAAATGTCACCTACAGCTTGCGTGTGACATCCGTTTCAATCTTCCCATAGGCAAATGTGTACTCCTGTAAAACTATAGCTGGATTCGAACCTCAGCCGAATGGGAATACAAAATATGAAGTCAGTACAGCATCCCCTAGAAATGGCTCTCCAAAGATGTACAAAAATTCAGGTTATACCCGAATTCAGAGTTTAACCCAGTCCAAAGCCCCAAGCTTCAACATCAGCAATGATAAAGTCCTCATCATGAGCTATACATGGATTGGAGAAGGTTTTACAACTTCTACTTCTACCTCGATACAGGTCCCCATCTAGCCAAAGACCAAATGCACCACTGTGGAAAAAACAAACAAACAAACAAACAAATAAATACTAATCAGAGTTATGCTTCCTGAAAAACACATCTTTTAAATGTTCACTTTGGCTTTGTGTTTGTGTGACAATTTCTGTTGCATTTTTTTTTTCTGACTGGAAACAATTTGCTTTATTTGTTCCTTGAAAATTAAACTGAATAGAATTCTCTCTGACAGATTGTCATCAACTTTAATCTTAATCAACTTAATCACTCCAATTCTGACATGATTTTACAGGGCATTGAGGCACTAGGTAACCACAAAGAGACTGGTTGTCCGAGTAGGGACAAACTGTGGATAAGGGGCCCCCAGACCAATCAACCCCACGGTTTGAACATCCAGGAAGGAAATGACTAATAACTTTTTGTCCTAGCTTCTCCTTTTTTCCACACATATCCCTTTTTTTTAGTCTGCCTCTGTCACTAATTAATTACTTTTCTCCCTCTTCCCACCATTGATTTTATCCTTTGTGTTTCCAACCTATTGTGGTCTAACAATCCCCTTCCCTCTACCCCCCCCTTTGTCTCCTTCATTGCTCATTCCTTGCTTTTTCTGTGTGCTTTCTGCCTCTCTCTCTTTTCATTTCTTTCCACTTGACTGCTTCTATTAACACCAGTACACCTGTTTATGTGTGTTGTGTTGTCATTTAGCCTTTCCAGAAAGACTCTGCCAGGGTCGAAATGTCAGGCTATTAACTAATTTTTCTTTGATGCCATAGGTCCTATCGGTTGGTAAGCAGTTTGCAACAGCCTACTCTATTTTCTCAACACTATTCAGGAGTTAAACGTCAACTTACTCTCCACCCCCAAGTGTCAGGCTGTTGTAGTTGCCCTTGATAAAGAAGTTGTTTTCACCCGTCCACCGAAACACATTCAGCTCCCAGTCCACAAAGTTGTAAAGAAACGTCTCCCCTGTGCCGTAGTAATGCTCACTGACCCTGACTGGGCACGGAGTGAGTGCACCAAAGATCTACATCCAACACAAATAAATAGGGGTTAGAAGATATGGCAGTAACAACCTTGTAACACCTGGGGTCGATTTCACAAAACTCTTCCTAACTTAGGACTAGTCCTAGGCAATGCTAAGAGATAGGACTAGTCCTAAGTTAGGACCAGTACTCAGGACTAGTCCTATCTCTTAGCATTGCCTAGGACTAGTCCTAAGTTAGGAAGAGTTTTGTGAAATCGACCCCAGGGTAGCACCTAAGGGGGAGGGGGAGGGGGAAGGGCTCAATTTTAGGGAGAAAAATAAAGGGGAAAGACATTGGTCAGCTTTTGGTGTGCATACCTTAAATGAAAGGTTGTACCTTTCTTGAATCTATAAAAACAGCTACTTAAGACAATGCACCAATAATCAGAGCAGCGTTTTCTCGCGAGCACATGCATACCGCACTCAAAGGAACAAGGATTAGCTCTTATAACAATAGGGCAGTAAGCCAATTGGGCGGTCGCAGCTGCCCAGCAGGAACGAAGATTGCAGACAGCTCATTGACTTCAGCTCTATTGTGTGCCTCTATTGTGATATAACAAAGGACTACTGCAGCAAGTTGTATGTACACCTGTCATAATTATAATTCTTTTACCACAGACAGCGGCCATACATTGGAACAATCCGAGTAGCTGCCGATCAGAGAAATCCACTGATCCGTGAACACCCACCAAGATTTCCCAATGGAAGTGTCCTTTGCAAAATAAAAAATGTCCTTGCCCTCTCATCAAAGATGAAAGTTCCAGGCCTGCACAATGTACATGACTTACCATTCCTGTGGAGTCCCTGATGACCAGTAGTACAGGGCTATCTATGCCCGTCATGCTGCGATACAAGTTACGTAAGCTGTACCCATGCTCAGCTGTGTTGTAGATATTCTGCCAGCTGTACCCTTCAGTTCTAGCAGGAAGCTGCTTTGTGAGCTGCAGGTATAAAGACAAAATACACCACCTTCATACTGAGGGACCGTACTGCGCTATGCGACATGTCTGTACTGCTAATGGGGAACTTCTGGGGCGCTAGGTAGCAGCAGACTTACCAGGTAAATCCATTGTTCTCTGCAATGTGCGCATGCAATGGAACTTTACGTGGTATATCTGCTGCCATCTAGCGTTCAAAAGTCTCCCATTATAAATTTTATCATACTTTAAACAAATTAATACACAACTATAAGACATGAGCACAAAATGTACACAAAATTGTGAAAAAGTATTAAAAATAAGACAAATATTACCCTAACACATGATAAAAAGCAAAATTAATTACAACATCACATTCTTTTCCAGATCATTAGTTTGTAAGACACCAATCTGCATACTGTGCTATTATTTAAATTTTTGGTTGAACAAAGAAAAATTGACTAGAGCGAGACTTGAACCTGTGACCTCCGGATGAACGTGCTTACGTTGCTCTACCAACTGAGCTGTCTAGCCCTAATGTTGGCGGCCTCCGTATTGTGTGAATATCTTTGTTCAGTCAGAAGCCATTCAACCTATGACTGCCGTATAGCCAGGGATCACACCAAAGTTAACAATAGTCAAGTCAAGCTTTCCAAGTCAAGCTTTTCAGTAATAAAAACAATTTATTTGCTGAATAAACGCGCAACTTTTTCAGAGGAGACAGAATATTTGGGGAAGCAAGTTGATTGGCAAAACGTAGAATAGATTGTTCTTTCAACTCTTTAGAAATCTTCATTTCTGTATTAAAGTTTAATTTTTTTGAAAATGTCTTGTAAAAATGTCTGGAAAAATAATATGAGAATGAGATATTTTGTAGCGAACCTGACAAACCAAGAAATATGATACAGTATAGTGTGTGCTTATTCGCAGTTTTGTCAGATTTGGAACGCTTGTTAGTTTTTAAATGTGCACATGCAGGTATATATGAAACATGGACAAGTTTGACTTCATGTCATGCTGTTTGACATCCTCTCTCATTGAATCACCATGTAGATGTATGAGACTGCCAGTGTCTTACCTTCCTGACATGCTCTGGTTCCAGCAGGATACTCGTAGCTCCTTCTAGTTCCGGCAGTGGAAGGTTCATCTCGCATTCTAAGATGGTCATCCGCCGCCGATTGGCCTCTTCCTTTGTGATGATCTACAAAATTACAAATGAAACAAAGTGACGATTAGGGAGGAGCAAACAGATTCAAAACAAATTCAAAATTAACTTGTTACAGAAAGCATTCTGTTCGGTCAATGACGCTGTACTTACAGAGAGACAAATTAACGAATACGAAAAAGAAAACGGATTATATTTAAAATCATCCTGTACTGATGCCACAAATACTGTCCGGTATGGAATAAAAGCAGATCCTTTTGTTTCCATTTAACATTGCCCATGTCTTCAATCCTTCAAATAATTCCACAGACTTCCTCATATTCCAAAATACTGTTTTCGAAAAAAAAAAAAAAAACCTGTTCTCATTCAAACCGAGTGGTCCATTCAGTATCAACTCCTAGCCTCCAATAAAAGCCAGCAAAGTTTAAGACAAATGATCAACATCTCAAAGAGGCGGTTATCAATTTGGACAGCAAGTTTTTTGACAGTTACATTATTAGTACCCATTAGTGTATTGTTTAATACCAGACCCTAACCCTCTCTTGTACCCATTGTACCCATTAGGGCACAGTTGATTGTTAGATCATACCGCTCTTTTGTACCCATAAGGGTGCGACCAAACCGTCCTGAACACCTCAGCTGAAATAGCATCAAAAGCCTGCTCCTCCTCTATCAGTCTCTGTCTGTGCATCTTAGCTGGAATACAACCCATGATGACTTATCTTGTCTGACCAAATTGACTGTTGTATACACCAAGTTTTCCTCAAAATTGGCGTTGACTAAATTTCCGTTTTTTTTCCAGCCGGCCAGACAGAATTACGAGTATGCTGAACACTGTGCATCTAGAGTGCACATGAGCAAGTGACTGGATTCTAAGAACTCCTATACCAGAGTGCACAGCAAGGCCCTCGTTGTCAGTCTCATTCCCAGCTGTGATTGGTCAAATACCAATGGGGACATTCAGCTTAAGGTACTTTCCCAGCAATCGTGCTGATGTCTGGTCTTGCGAATTCCCCTCGTCCAGAAACGTAGATCTCCTAACAGCAGCGTGTAAGCAGACACTTCAAGCTCTCTAAGTAATGAGGAAACTAGCAATTGCACTCATGTTTATGAGGTACAATGTCAACCAACATACCTCAAAGGCTCAATCTCATAGAATCCCATTGCAATTGCTTCAATTGTTTGGTCATGAGGAAACTGTACAAGCCAGACTTCTCGGTCAGATGGTTTTATGAGCTACAGGTAGTTGTACATTTGACAATACCTCATACCTTTTTTACACGAACTTTGAACTTTTATACATATTTTACTTTCAGTTTTGAATGCCAGACAAAGACTTCTTTCCATACAAAAAGTATACATTAAAATTCAACATGAAATTACATTGGGCCTTTCATATCTCAGTTGCAACAAATTATACTTTGTGTGTGCATGTGTACATGTAGGTATTAAAGATGCTTCGCCTGAAATTTTGCCAAACTGTTCTTTAAAAATTGATTTAAATATTAGGTAGTTATTTCCTTCAGTGCAGTTAAGTTGTGAAAGTTTATTTTATACACTGACCAAAAACATCAGTCAGTGATGAGGAACTTTTAGTTAAAAGTATAAATGAGCCTGGACCTGACATTATTTTACAATAGATGGATTGCAATACGTGTCATTAACCACCATCTTTGATGTAAAACGATGGAAAAGTGCACGCGTGTACCGCTACGCACGACTCTCAGCCAATGATAGCTCTTCACGCGTGCACAATTCATCAAAGATGGTGGTCAATGACGCATATTGCAATCCATCTGTATCAACAGACATGTATACATAATTTACATGTCACAAATATTGTGTGCATTGAGCTGGGCAAACATGAAGGTATTTAAAACTTATTCTTTTGGAAACGGCAACATCTGTCGACAATTGTCTTAACAAAAAATGTAATTTTTTTCTAATCTTGCGGTGGAAAATGGAAGGATGCAACATTCAGTACTTCTTGCTCATTTGAGTGACGTCAGTGTCAACTGTGCAGGTTGCTTGAATACTTGACATGTCATACGAGGGACATGTAGTGTGGAAAGACTTTCATCTATTTATTTATTTCATTTTTTTTTTTTTTCATTACGCATCTATTTGCACAAGCGTCAACAGGATGTGGGAGGAAAACCCCAAATTGGGAAAACCCATGCAATCAGGTAGGGACTGAAAACACAATCCACATACAAGGCTCCAGAGCCCAATCTCAAAGAGCTGCTTAAGCACAAAACAAATTTGCTCACCAGAACAAGGTTACCAGCTAAAATTGACCATTTTCAACTGGTTTCCTGCTAATATTTGCCAAACAGAAATTTGTTACGCAATTTTCTCTGATTAAAGCACATGTACAACATTGGTAATTTTCAAGAACTAGTATCCACACTTTATGTGGCCCAACATATACATGAAATAACAAACTTGTGAAAGTTTTGGCTCAATCGGTCATCGGAGTCATGAGAAAATAGTGAAAACCCCCATTATATGTTTTCACTATTTTCAAACATCAGATTTTATCACGGTGATAAAGACTAAATGTTTTACTCATTTCCTAAAAACTATAGCATTTCAAGCAAAACTATTTAAAGGGAAATTTTTCCACCATGACCATCTTTATACCATGTAAAGCAGGGTTCTGCCCACAGTGGTCGGTGCCGGAAAACCCACCGGCACTCAGGATTTCCCAACCACCACTGGCAGAATTGTTTCTGTTTCCGACCACCACACATTTTCCCACATTTTAAAATTACACTTGCAATTTCTTTTCAAAGGTTTTCATGGAAATGTAAAATTGGGTTTTTACCAGTAAAAATGGTATCCGAAGCCATTAATTTTGAGCAGTTCTTTGATTTGAGTCTATTTATACGATCTACTGTGTAACTGATCCATCTCGCAATGGTTTCCAGGGAAACATTTTTCCACCACTAAAGAAATCCTGGGCAGAACCCTGTGTAAGTTATGTGCAAATCTGTGAATCTTTAGATTTTCAACCTTACCAATATTGTACACACCCTTCAAGCAGCTCTATGACATTTGGCCCAGGTCCGAGGTGGGATTTAAACTCTGGTCCACAGAGGTGAAAGGCATGAAAGGAAACCACAGAGCAAACCTGAAGCCACGTCACTTTTCTTTTGATATTGAATTCCAATGTAAACTTATACTAAGCAGTGTGAAGTTATAAACACACGTAGCCAAGTAAGTGATTAGCACTGTGTGTAAGGTGTACCTTTTGTCTAGAGCTAGTTGTATAAATATTTGGGAAAATTCCGGCAGTTTGGTTGAGTACCAATTGACATGGTGGAGAGTACACGATGCTGATGTAGACACTGAAACTTGAGGACCTTGAAACTCCCTCAAGGTGTGGCCGGATACCAGGAAGACAGACCAGCATCGTGGACAGCTACTTTCCAAACTACCGGCGTGTCAGTAAAGTATAAAATACAAAAACAAATCGTTCCGGTGAAAAGACCGGTATCTTTCGTTATTCACAAGCCTGGAAGTGTAACGTCAGATGTTCTGGCTGGCATTGGTCAAGGCACCGTTGCTCGTACATGTACTTAGTTAGTAGTCACACAACAAAGCAGTCTCAAACAGATGACGTAGAAGAAGACTGGGAAGCTTGGGAGGAAGCCGGAGCCAGAACCTGCCAGAAGTGTCCATGTATGTCAGAAATCCTAAATCCATTGCTGACATTATGTATCACGCACGGGTTATCCCAACAGCAGAGTCTACATCAGTAGCAGGTGGTGTGGTCGTCAAAAGCAAAAGGGGACGGTAAACAACCGATTTTGTGAACAAGTATGTCTCTTGAATTTTGAAAAATCTGACATGACTATAAAAATCACGTGGTAGGCTACCGGAGGTGACTTATCTTCTGTAGTAGAATCAAGTGTGATACTGTAAATACGTTTTTCATTCTACAAGAATCCATTCTGTAACAAGAGCATTTTTCTGATATTTACAATACCAAGTACCTTATCTTCCATTCAAAGAGAGCTAGCAAACCCTAGCCGAAAGAAGTTTATCCAACTTTACCAAAGCTGTGTCTTGCCTTGATTCAAGAAGAAGCATGCAATGTACCAGGGGGCTTTTCCCAAACCTCGGCTTGGGCTCCAACTCCAGGTTCCGTCTGATATTGAAAGCACTGTACAAAATGTGCACTGCTACAAAACTGATGATGGAAGCCAAGCCAAGGTTTGGCAAAAGGCTCAGTGCTTGATTTCACCAAAACTCATCTTTAAGATGAGCTGACAACATCACCATAGTGATTTGTATTGAGACATCACACTTTACTAAGCAATTAAGATTGATACATGTACACATCTTAAGTTCAAGAACAGTACTTTGTAAAATCAAGCCCAGTAACAATTGACTGTATTTGTGACCGCATTGAGGGCGCTTTCAACAATGAGTTTCCTTGCATCCAAATTTCAGCTTTATCTTATTTTGACTGCCTGTATGTTGTTTTCTTGTATCAGTGTCAAATTATACAATAATAACAATGACAACAAAAAAGTTTTGTTGTTTGCATCTTGTAAATTTATTTTAGACACGCTCTCACATGGTCAAAAACACTGCCAATTCAATTGCTACGTATTTATGTAATATGTAGGTGTCCACTGCACTGTAAAAAAAAAAAGTAAAAAAAAAGGTAAATGGCAAACCATTTTCATGAAAAGCAAGCCAAATCCAGTAGCCTCACCTCCCAATCCTTTCCAATTGGCTCCTCGAAGAAGTCCTCAATGACCTCTAGGCTAGAGTCTAACTCCTCATCCACGGCTACAAAGCCCACATCATCAGCGCTGCCTTCCTTACCGTAAACATCTGGAGACCACTGAAGGAAGAAGGCATAAAGGTTGTCTGCCCTGAGGAAGACAGAAAAACCAAGCAACCATTTGGAGTAAATAGGCTGGTGTCAATCACTGGTTAAATCACCTGACAGCTTCAGGAAATGAAATGGGCATCTGGCTTAAAGGTAGGGGCTTAGATTGGAAAGTACATCACTCCAAAAATGAATGACCGTAAAAACTTACTTGTTGAGAAGTACTTGCAGCTGTTGATAGTTTAGACTGTTTTGAGAAAGGATTCCCTTGGAAATAATATGGTTTTGAAAAATTGTTCACCCCAAAACATTTGAATCTGAGAAACGATTCATGCATAAATTGTTACTCAGATTTCTGAGGAATGGTGTCCATTTGTGAATGCTAAGGCCAGAGATGCCGTTGGTACCCCGCTGTTACCACACTAATAAGGGATGAATTAGAAAAATCATGTGAAAATACCTTGACAGTTTTGGGCTGTTTTCTCAGCAAGTAAATACTGCAACTGTCGCAGGTGAATTTTATTGTATCTTTCTCAATATTTTTGCCTATAAATCAGCATAACCTTGACTAAAACCATGAACCAGCCTTTAACTCGCATCGCAAAATAACACTTCAACAAATATCTGTGTAATATCTTGAACAAAAACAAACTATGTTCAAATGTTGACTTTGAGTCTGATAAATTACCTTTCAATTCTATTGAATAATAAAATATATTATTTGGTTTTACCCTTTCACCAATGTGTGTAAAGCACTGTAAACTCAGTACTTCCCCGAGTTCTGTGAAAAAAAATCCACAGGCATATTACTCGGGTGGGATTCGAACCCAAGACCTTTGCCATTCTAGAGCAGATGTCTCACGATTGCCGAGGTAGCTGAGGGCAGTTCGAATCCTATATTTTAGCAGCGGGTACCGCAACAATTTAACCCTCTTGCTGTCTGACCATTCAATACCATTCAAGTGGTTTTGAATGATAGATAAACTATGCCAGCCTGCACAGTTAGTTCTGTGCACAGTTGTGCCACCGTACACAACCTTGGCAGTCGAATGGTTTCAAATGGTTGGTCAACTCACTGGAAAATGTTGCCAAGAGTCACTGACAGTAGCAGGGTTAATAGATGTTAAATTTGCACCGGGGATAAGTACATACATGTACTTCATATCCATAGAGATACACGAGATCAATCTTCTCTTACACGTCTTAATGCTTGTTCAAAATAAAAAAAAGTCATTCTCATTTTGATTCTGGTCTTGTAAACATTTTGAGCAACAAGCCCCATTCTGTGGATTCCCCCCCACCCTCCTCAATTCCAGCCCTGACAATGTATAATAAGTGAACGTCTTGCTCTTGGCATTACCAAGTTGAAGAATAGATGGATTGCAATACGCGTCATTGACCACCATCTTTGATGAATTGTGCACGCGTGAAGAGCTATCATTGGCTGAGTCGTGCGTAGCGCGTGCACTTTTCCATTGTTTTACATCAAAGATGGCGGTCAATGACGTGTATTGCAATCCATCTATTTAGAAAATGTTACATTACAAAATGGCCTGAGAAATGACGTCTGTGGGCATCAATGTACTTACTTCTCTCTTGGTATTGCAAACCAGTACTCTGGTGCCTTGTGTTTCTTCTTGGCTGAACCGTCCTTGCCTCCAGCATGACTCCCTGGAAATGTCTTCACCATGGGTTTACCAACTCGCAAACACAGGTATAAGGGTGGGTCGTCATAGCGCTGGGCTGGTTTGGGTAAGTACTCTGTTGGCAATACAGATACAGATTTAATAATAATAATAATAATGTTCGGTTTTTATATAGCGCTTTACACACCCGAAGGGCATCCCAAAGCGCTTCACACTTATTACCCCTGGTCACTGGGCCATTAGTTTCATTCCTTAAACCATCTCAGCTCCCTGGGGAGTATACAGCCTGTGCAACAAATATGCGCCCAAGAAGCTAAATCAATCACAAGAACCATCTCTGCCCTCACAGGTACCCATTTTACCCCTGGGTGGAGAGAAGCAATTATAGTTAAGTGTCTTGCTCAGGGACACAGGTGTCACGACCGAGACTCGAACCCACACTCTGCTGAACAGAAACACCAGAGCTTGAGTTTGGTGTTCTTAACTGCTCGGCCACAACACTCTATAAGATTTTGATGCACACAAATTCCAGGTATGTGAAAACAATCCTTAAAACGAAAATATTTCCAATGTAAGCTAGGGAGAGGAATGTAGTGTCAGCTCAGAACAATACCAGGGACATTCTTGGTACTTTAAAGGAACATTACAGAATTGGTTTTTTGCTAACAAAACAGTTGCTGGCAGTGTAAGCACTTTATGTAATCCACCATATACATAAACTGACAAACCTGTAGAAGTTTGAGATCGATCGGCCATCTGGGTCACCAGAAAATAGTGAAAAACCGATAACACATTTGCATGTAATCATATAGATTCAACAAATGAATAAAACGCTTACTGAGCGATAAACTCTAATCGGAAAATTGGTTTATTCATTTCTCATCAAATATGGCATTTCAGACATAAATATTTCAAGGGATGTTTTCTACTATCATCATCATTAGACCGTGTAAGTTTTATGTAAATCTGTGATCAAAAGTATATTTACAAGTTTTTTTTCTTACCAATTCTGTAATGTGCCTTTAAACAGAGATAAGAGTGGACAAAAGTGAAAAAAATCCATGAAAAACTTTTGGACCTTTTCTAACTACTCTCCCTTATGGATATTTCTCAGCAGCCAATTGCAGCGTGCTAACTTTTGGTTAGCTTGGACTTTGGACCTGCTGTAAACTGCATGCACACCAGGGCCCAATTTCATATAGCTGCTTAAGCACAAAGAGTAGCTAAGCACAACAAAATTATGCTTACCAGATTATGGTTACCAGCCAAACTACTATGTCAAATGTACAATTTGTGACTGGTATCCTGCTCATTTCTGCTTAGCAGACAACTGTTAAGCAATATTTTCTGCTTAAGCAGCTCTATGAAATTGGGCCAAGACCATAACACACCGTGTACACCATGTGCTCTGATGTTTAAGGACGACCAGCGACTACTCAGTCACGAAATAAATGCAGCGCTATTTGGTTTTGTGTGTGCGTGCTTGTAGTGAACGATCGCGGCGGGCACATGAAATCTAGCAATTCAGAACTTTTTGGGGTCAACAAATTTTTTAGTAAAATGGATAGTCTACAAAAATCTAGAAGACACAACAAGTTTTTGTAATAATCCAGAAAAATCGGGACAAATCTCATCCATGTTTAAAACTTGATGCAGTCTACAGTTAACTGTGGCTGCTTAAAAAAGACCAAACATTATTTCTACAAATGACATCAAGCACGCCTCAAAGGCAAACTTGATCACTGTACCTCAGGCATGTGAGGAAATGTGAAGACACACACAATGCACATTTTAGGCGATCCTACATGGCTGACAAATGCATGTGGTGCATCTCCTAACTATGACTGGAGCACAGAACCTGTTCCAAAATGAGGTCATTGCAAGTGTATGGTGCACCGGTAAAATTAAAATATCTAACTCCATCACGCAAAGCCTCAAATCCTACAAATAGTGCATCGCATGACATCACAAAAAAACAATTTAAGAAGTGTATGTTTTGCTAAGATAAAAATATTAATTATTTTTTACAATAAACATTTTCAATTAAATCCTTTGATGCATTTTTTTACTCAGTGTATTTTTGGGGTTTGGGGTTGAACAAAGAAAAATTGACTAGAGCGGGATTTGAACCACGACCTCCGGATTAACGTACCAGCGCTCTACCAACTGAGCTATCTAGCCCTATGTTGGCGGTCTCCCTATTTTGTCAATATCTTTGTTCGGGTGCCAGTCAGAAGCCATGCAACCGTTAACTGCCGTGTAGCCAGGGATCACACCCAAGTTTACGATACAACCTGGGAAGCAGCAGCCACGGGATCACCTTGAGGGGATGCAACTTTTTTAATTTAAATGTCAAGTAATAAATAAACCACAAGGGAAACTGACTGGGTATCACAATAACCTGTACAATCCGATTCAGTTCTATCATGTCCATCATCTCAAGTATCGTCTGCTTTGGTTCCTTCCACTTCAACCCAATGAGATATTGACTCAAACTCTCCTAGTTGACTCTGCCAAGGTCTTGCATTAATGGAGTGCACGGCTAAACTTATTGGTCATTGTTCTTTGAATACTAGTAATTGATTACTTTAAAAAGAGAAAAACCTATTAAACCAAAAGCCTGATTTATAATATTCTTAGAGGTGCATTAATGCAAGTAGTCAATTGGTCATTGTTCTTTTCATACTAGTAATTGATTACTTTAAAAAGAGAAAAACCTATTAAACCAAAAGCCTGAATTTATAATATTCTAGAGGTGCATTAATGCAAGTAGTCATTGGTCATTGTTTTTTCATACTAGTAATTGATTACTTTAAAAAGAGAAAAACCCATTAAACCAAAAGCCTGAATTATAATATTCTAGAGGTGCATTAATGCATAGTAATGTGATTACTTTAAAAAGAGAAAAACCTATTAAACAAAGCTGAATTATTATATTCTGAGGTGCATTAATGCAAGTGTTTAACGTTGCAGTAGCAGAGAGCTAGAGACATCAGCGTGATCGTATTGATTGGCAAAGCAATGTGTTGTGGCTGCCGTCTCCTCAAATTGTAAATAGGGTCGCATGACTGGAGTCGCTACCATCACCTGTTCTCTATCAATTGCTGCTTTCCCTCAACTCTTCCACACTTCTGCCAATCCGCTTCTTCACAGTTTAGAGCAACATCTGCCCATATGTTGGCAGCCATACACAGACAGTCGATAATGGTACAGGGCGGATCCTCCTCCCAGTGTTTTCCCAGTGGCCCGCTGGTCAAATGCTACTTCATGCAAGTGCATGAGGTTCAAATTATTCTCCGAGTGGTCCGGCTGGCTCGTTCAGTGTTAAAAAGCATCCTCATTAAATGTGAAATATGGACTAGTGAAAAGCTGGTGGACTAGTGAAACAGCAAGGTAGTTGGTCCTGCTGGCTAGCCACTGAGAAGATTTATTCCCCTACGAAATACTCTTCTTAGAAACTTATAATCATCTTACAAGAATCTTATAAGAACCAGTATTGAACTGCTAAGAACAGTCTTATAAGAATCTTATAAGAATCTTATAAGATTTTTAAAGAACCTTATAAGAATCTTATAAGAATCTTATAAGTATTTTATATGTAAATTAGTAAGATCTTACAAGAATTATACCAGGATCTTATAAGAAACTTTAAATAATCTTATCAGAACCTAATGAACTTCCACAAACAGTTTTATAAGAATCTTATAAGAATTGCATAAGAATCTTATAAGAATTGTGTAAGAATCTTACAAGAAATGTATAAGATTCTGATACGAATCTTGTTTAAGAAAAGTGTGTTCCACTGTGCGAACCCCTGCCTCCCTGGCTCCTCACATGAATACACAACACACCTCTACTACCTCCTAACCACTCAGACACAGTAGAGATACAGCAAAGTATACTCTGAAAACCCATGATTGGTGACCAATCTTCCCTGCCTCTCCCCACTGATTGGCAGAAATCAAGCAGAAATTTGTGGGTTCCAATCCCAGTCGTGACACTTGTGTCCTTGAGCAAGACACTTAACTATAATTGCTTCTCCTCACCCAGGGGGTAAATGGGTACCAGTGGGGACAGAGATGGCTCTTGTGATTCATTTAGCTTAGTGCGCTACATATTTGGCAGCTCCCAAGGGAGCTGAGATGGTTTAAGGAATGAGATAAATGGCCCAGTGACCAGGGGTAATAATGTTGGAGCGCCATGAGCATCACTGAGTGACGGATTTGAGCTCTATATCATAAGCCCCTTGTGACTATTAGTGTATTCTAGACCTAGTGATAGAGAAAGCACAAAACAATTATTCTATTTGTTCCACGATTCTAAATTGCTTCGGTGGTTGGAGGGGGGACATCCGCCGCATCCCATGTTTTCTTGAGACAGGTTGAACCTTTTGTTTGCTTCCGAGTCGGCTTTCAGAAAAGAAAAAAAACTACCTGGCCTATGTTTGTTTTTTTCTATTGAAACAAATTGTTAGCGGAGGTCTTGATGATTCTTTTAAATGTCACGTGTACATTGGTTTCATTAATACACACTTAATTAAATGACTCTTATTGATGAAGACAATTCTCCCTTCCATTTAAATTTTTCTTTAGACTTCTTTTAATCCAGACGGAATCACTCATAATTCAATTGAGTGGTGACAGACTCAATATTACAGCAGGAAAACTTGTGTCAATATTGATTGGTTAGCAATTTTAATTAAGGAATCTGTGGGTGTCATGTAGGGGGGCAATAGTCATCTATTAAATTGAATTGGTACAAATTATCAACAAGGAAATGTGAGCTTCAATCTCCACACATCGATCCATAATACAACACACCAGTAATTAACCACCTCACGTCTGTATTACAAAATCTTTACCGTGGCTCTGCGCAGTATTTCTTTTCTGATATTTTTTGGGAGCTTCCCGGGCCCAATTTCATAGAGCTGCTTAAGCAGAGAATTATGCTTAGCAACTTTCTGCTAAGCACAAACACGCAGGATACCATTCACAGATTATACATATGACATGGTACTTTGGCTGGTAACCTTGTTCTGGTAAGCAAAATTTTGTTGTGCTTAGCTACTTTTTGTGCTCAAGCAGCTCTATGAAATTAGGCCCTGAGTATTAATTTTCTTGGAGAACATTGTTGTCACAATGAAACCCTGACTTGACAAAGAAAAGACAACAGAGGTTCTCATAACAAGCACGGAAATTTGTTCTTCTCCTTTGAGAAAGAATGAGTAATGAGTTCACTGGACCAGCAAAACCTTGGCTGTAAGCCACAGCTAATAATCTACCATGATATGCTGGAATCTCAGGTTTTTTCCCCACGTTAGTGTTTTCTCCATTGATTCTACTATAGAACTATCAACATTTTTTGACACCTTTTAAAGTCGCACATGGCATGGTGTTAGCCAGAGGGGTGTCTGGGTGTCTTTTGGACACCCTGTTTTAAATTTGGACACCCTGTTTTATCTGTTCAGTAAGTGGACAATTTGGACACCCAGTTTTTTAATTCCCATCAAATTTGGACACCCTTTTACCAAATCCTGGCTAAAGCTCTGGAGCATGGTCTCCAACCCCACTCCTCCACCCCCGCCATACTCCACGATTGACACCCCCATACATTGATTTAGCGTGTGAAGGAAACAAAATCACATCTTTTACCGATGTTCAATTCTGACAATTAAAAGCTTTCATTTTGCTGATGACGTGTTTGAATCGAGTCCCTTTTTGATTGCCCAGCCTAGCAATTAAGTTACATTGTGTAAAAGTGCATTTATATACTACACATACACGGCATAATCATGATTGCACATGTACATGGATTAAACCACATTTACTACATTTATTTCCTGATGCTATTTTTTAAAATAAAAGAATAAGATTAAAGGAACATTACAGAATTGTTTTTTGCCAACAAAACAGTTGCTGGCAGTGTAAGCACTTTAAGTAATCCACCATATACATAAACTGACAAACCTGTAGAAGTTTGAGATCGATCGGCCATCTGGGTCACGAGAAAATAGTGAAAAACCGATTACACATTTGCACGGGAATCATATAGATTCAACAAATGAATAAAACGCTCACTGAGCGATAAACTCCAATTGGAAAATTGGTTTATTCATTTCTCATTAAATATGGCATTTCAGACATAAATATTTCAAGGGATGTTTTCTACTATCATCATCATTAGACCGTGTAAGTTTTATGTAAATCTGTGATCAAAAAAGTATATTTTACAAGTTTTTTTCTTACCAATTCTGTAATGTTCATATAAAATAAATTGACATTTTCCCTGAAGCCAATGATATCTCATTCCAATTCCAGTGTAATGAGGACAAACAACAACCCTGGATGAGTTGTGATTAGTACATGTAATGTTGAGGGTGAAGTTCGGTAAATTTCAATATTTTCCAATTCAAAAGGTCATTAATTCCAAGCTTACTTCATCCTTGGATGAAAATTTACCTCAACTTGTTTCTTCCATTTGCTATTTCTAAGACTAATTGGAGGAGATTTCTGACATCCTTATTAACCGAAACCTTCAACAGGAAAGACCCATTATATTTAACATCATCTTATTCCACCTTGATTTACTCAAACTTGCGTCATTCATGTCCTACACAAAAAATGTCTGTAACTGAAGAAAAAAACCTTCAGGTTATATATCTATAGATTGTTCCAGATAGATGCCATCTTTACAGGCAGCTTGGATTAGGACTTTGAGCTGTGTCAAGCGTTCTTACTTTTCTACGCAGCCCAGTAGCTCGATGACCAATCTTGCAAGGAAATTGATAAAACTCCCGAACAATGATATTGACCAAATAGGGACATGTAGAGCAAGTCAGCTCAGTTGGTAGAGTGCCGGAACGTTAATCCGGAGGTCGTTGGTTTAAATGCCACTCTAGTAAATTTGTCTTTGTTCAACCCTTAACTATTTTAAATTTACCCAGTCAATTGTGGTTTTTTACTTGATTATTAAAGTTCCAGTTTATTTTCGATTTTGCAAAGGGCAGTTCCTTGGAGAATCCATGGGCAACTTTTAAAGAGGCACTGAGGCCATGGCCTCGGTGGGCACCAGCCCCCCCCCCCCCTTACTGCAGATTTTATGAATAAACTTTTCCAAGAACCAATGATGTTCTGTTGCCTATACTACATGTACATCCTTCAATGTATGTGTGTAGAATAGGTAGAATATCAGTTTCCTCTCCAATTACTTGATCTGAAAGCCTACTTGGTACTCTGTTGGTATGGGAACCAACAATCCTGAGAAATTCTTTAGTCAAAAATATTTTACATTTTTGAACTCTTTTTCTGATTTATGTTATCAAACTTGACAAATTTACACCCCCACCTCAAACAAAAGACAAAGAAAAATGCAAAATACAAACAGGCTTCTTCTACTTCTTTCTAGGGGGCAACTTAACGACATGTATATTTTCTGGTATATCAGGGAATATACCAATAATGACACGTCTTTGTGATTTCTGATAATCTGTTCTGTACAAACAGCTTGTGTGTCCGGTATTTGTCAAGCTCGTCATGTCTCTGTGTGTGTACACAGTGAGAAATGACCCACTTGATGACTGGTCAAATGATACAGGTAATATTGTATTAGCATTTTGGTCACAACATACACTGATGTACAATATCATTTATCAGTTGAGAAGTCAGTCAACATTCTCAGGGGTCCCTAACGGTACCAAGAATACACCTGTCATGCCGTCAATCTCAAAGTCCAATTTAGAATTTTAGTAGTTTCTATTCCTTTTCAAACTCCCTCTGTCTTACGTACATCCGTCCTCAAGTGAAGAGTCCCACGTAATTCAGTGTTTATTCTAATAAAAATGTCTAAATATAACGGACAAACATACAATCAGATTCAAAAATATTTGCCATGAGCTGCTAGCAGCAAGTCATTACAAAAATAAGAATGGAAGATTAAGAAAGAGGTCCAGATACCAGGGTTCCGCCCAGGATTTCTGAAGTGGCGGGAAAAAGTTTCCCTACAAACCATTGTGTGATGGATCAATTACATGCTAGATCATATAAATAGACTCAAACCAAAGAAGTAATCAATTTTACAACTCGCTGAAAACCTTGGAAAGGAAATTGCAAGTTTAAATTAAATACTTGGAAAATGTGTGGTGGTCGGAAACAGAGAAAATTCTGCCAGTGGTGGTTGGGAAATCCTGAGTGCCGGGCGGGTTTTCCGGCACCGACCACTTTTGGCAGAACCCTGAGATATAAAATGTACATGAAATGATTGTGTGATTGTTCCATTCACTCAAAAGATTGATGTTTAATATAAAAATGGACTCTGAATACTTTTCTAGAGTAGCCATCCACGATAAATCAACCAAGAATTTCCCTCGACCTCTAAAATTTTGTTTTCTTCAAATTTTAGGGAACGATTGGGACCCAAGAGAAACATCCATTAATTTAGAATGTTTTGCTCTATATGCCTCTTAATTAGCAAAACAGACACTAACGAACTTTGAGCCAAATAGCGATACCTTGCACATAAAATACCCACATCTCGAAAAGTAGCACTTAGAGAGCTTGTTCTTGTGTCATTTTGAAAGTTTTAAAAAGCCGTATAAATTTGCATTGATGAAATGAACCTTACAAAAATGTTGACAGAATAAGCATTGAAACTCTTTAAAAATGTACATTTGTACGTCTTGTTTAAAAAATATATAAACCCTCTTGCTGTCTGACCATTCAATACCATTCACTGTGGTTTTGAATGACAGATAAACTATGCCAGCCTGCAATATGATACCATGAGGGAATGCATGTACACAGTACACAGTTAGTTCTGTGCACAGTTGTGCCACTGTACACAACCTTGGCAGTCGAATGGTTTCAAATGGTTGGTCAACTCACTGGAAAATGTTGCCAAGAGTCACTGAGAGTAGGAGGGTTAATAATAATAAAGGTGGCCGACTTGTTTAGAGTGAGCTACATGTACAATTCCTTGACCGAACCTTAGCTCAAATAACTGCATCCAAACTTCTAATCCACTGATTACATGTACAATGTTTCTGCAAAATTCATCTAGCACTAAAAATTTATCTAGCACTGAAAATTTATCTAGCACTGTATATACACAGCTCACCAAATTGTAAATCAAATTTCTCCAACTTTCAAGGCAGTTTTACTGCACGTATATTGAGACATTCATAAATAATTCCATTGTTTGTTCTAAACAAAACAATAACCAGAGTGGCAGCGATGATTCAAGAATAATCCAGATCCTCTGCAAGACTACAATGAAATTTATTGACATCTCTCAATAAATATTTATACTATTACAAACAAACGTCAGGTAGGATCGTGTGTGAAATGAGAGATTTTAAATAATGCATCCTTAAAGGAACATTACAGAATTGGTTGTTGCTAATGAAACAGTTGCTGGCAGCGTAAGCACTCTATGTAATCCACCATATACATAAACTGACAAACCTGTAGAAGTTTGAGATCAATCGGCAATCTGGGTCACGAGAAAATAGTGAAAAACCGATTACACATTTGCATGAAATCATATAGATTCAACAAATGAATAAAACGCTCACTGAGCGAAAAACTCCAATCGGAAAATTAGTTTATTCATTTCTCATCAAATATGACATTTCAGACAGAAATGTTTCAAGGGATGTTTTCTACTATCATCATCATTAGACCGTGTAAGTTTTATGTAAATCTGTGATCAAAAGTATATTTTACAAGTTTTTTTCTGACCAATTCTGTAATGTTCCTTTAAAGGGACAGTTGTAATAGATAAATGATAATCTTGATCATTGCTTTAAAACCCTCAAATGACGCACGTTGTCAGCACATGCTGGCATATCTTAATCTTTCCATTGTCTTAACCACATCGTACACAATGGTCAGCTCATATGCCATAAGATCCTAAGCTGGACCATGCCGCACGTCCCTAGCGGGGGTGTCAATCAACATGGGACAGTGGTTTGGTTAGAAAGGGCTGGACAAAACTCTGCCAGCATCTTTTGTGTACAAAATCGGTCTGTCAATTGCCAATGGTAGATGAACCAAATTATAAAAAATTAATTGATTAAGCAAACAAACAAGCTCAAATTTACCCAGGTAGTAGCTGGACATGTAAACAACACACTTACAATGTAGATAAATAAATCATTGACAAAATGTAAACAAACCCTTTTAACCTGCGGAAAAAGCTTGGAAGCATGTGCTGACAATGTAAGGTAGTTACAATTGTCAAGCAATAGTTTGTGCGTAAGCAGCTCTATTGAATTAGGTCCATGTGTTGTGTAAATCTCTTTTGAAGGTGTATTGGTTGTGGTTTCGACGTTTCAAACAGTCCACTCAGGAAAATGTTGATTCCGGGGTATTTTTACATCCGTACATATTGTTCACAGTAAATGGTTTACAGGTTTTTATGGTCGTTTTTTCTACAATGTAAAGCTGCCCGTGAAAAGAATTATTCAAACATAATCCCTTTAAGTAAACGTACTTGAAGTGTTGAACCATGCAGCAACACGTCAGCTTTATGCTGGTACCCCCAGAATATATCCAGAGACCTTGTTCTTGGCATTCACCCAACACAGGAATGTCAAACTGTTTTTCTACAGTGTTCAGTGTAAGTGCATGTAGTTTTGGTATGCATGTCTTTAAAATCATCCATGTCTGACCACAGAAACCCTAGATGCTAACTTTTCGGGATGAAATTTTAAGCTTTTCCGAACTGCATATTATGAAATCCAAATCAACTCCTATGCAGGCAGTCAGGAATCACTCTTTGCAATAGTGAAATGCTGCAAGCTCGCCTGGTATGGTCATGTATCCCCTCACTACTCCCTGTCCAAAACCATCCTCCAAGGAACAGTCAAGGGCAAGCGACGGACAGACAAAGGATGTCCTGGTCTGACAACAATCAAGACCGGACAGGTTGTAACAATGCCGCCCTTGTGCGTATGACAGAGGACAGACAGCTGTGGCGATCCCTGTCAGCCTTCATCATGGCACCGCAACGACCAGCACGATGGTCACAGGATGAATGAAGGAATGATATGGTTTCAGTTTCTGACAACACCATGTCATAATATACTTTCTCCGAGTCTAACAGTGTAACTGAAACAAATAAGCTAATTACAAACTGCTCACCAAACAAATTTACCTATGATACAATTTGCCATTTGTCCCACAAAGTGACCTATACCGTGCACAGCCCCCAAACATGCCAAAATGTGTTTTTAACTCTTTCACTCCGTAATAGAATTTTCGAATTTCACGCGGTTTGTACGGAATTAATTATTGGACGCCGCCATCTAATGTGTCAATAATACCCTTGACGCGATTGAAAGCCAACGGCAGCGACTCAAAGCCGCTGCAACTAGGGTCAGAGGTCATCTAGATGGCAATACGGCATAAATTATGTAAAAAAGGCACACGTCATGGGGATGCCCCGAGTATCTACAGTGACGTCAACGAGCCGCTGTGAGGGGCTTTCCGTAGGGAACGGGACATTTCTGTAAGCTGCTGTGAGCGGCTCGACGTAGCGAAAGAGTTAAAGAAAATCCTGAAGTTACACTATTTTTCAAGCTGATGTTTCGGAGTCTGCATACTATTTGTATAGTATTTATTATTAAATAATTTGGGGTTAAACAAAGAAAATTGACTAGAGCGGGATTTGAACCAACGACCTCCAGATTAACGTGCCGGCGCTCTACCAACTCAGCTGTCTAGCCCTATATTGGCGGTCTCCCTATTGTGTCAATACCTTTGTTCGGGGGTGCCAGTCAGAAGCCATACAACCGTTAACTGCCAATCAGCCAGGGATCACACCCAAGTTTACAATACAACAAGGGAAGCGGCAGCCAAGGGATCACCCTAAGGGGATGCGACTTTTTAAAATTTATTACCCTGTCAGCTTCCCTTGTGTTTTATTACTTGACATATTGACCCCCCAAAAAGGTGACTTCTTTATTTGTACAAAACTGTCAATATGTTTTTCATTCTTGCAACTTTAATGAGTAATTGATTCCTAAATGCTTCTCATATCTTCACTATCCCTGACTGAAACACATATATGCTCTATTTATCATCAGGGATGCAGTTGCATACATGACTGACGACATACAACTGCTTGCATATTCAGAAACTTACAATGCACAGGCCTCTGTACTTCAAGTACATCATGTACTCATACTGCGCATAAAATTTACGGCCAGTTTCATTCGTATACAACCTGTCAAAGTAATCACATCCATTTTCAAAGTCTCAACATTGCATTTGCTAATTACAAATCTGTTTTGCCTACCATTGTCAATTCTCTTCAAGATATGACTTGGCGAATTTGTCCAAAAACAAGTGTTCACAAAGCATTTAAAGGAATTTTATTTCGACTGGTACAGGAATTTTCTTTGTACCTATCTTAACAACTGTTTTTCTTGCCAAAAGGAGCTAGGCAATATCTTTTCTCTGTTTTATAATGTTGTACGTATTAAACTCCTGAAGGAACTACACATATACTTAATCATTATTTCTGCAACCGCAGAGCTGCCAAACTTTGCTTCTTGCAATCAGGGAGATTTTAGAACATTCAACAAAATAGGGAAAACATTTGCAAAATCAAGGAGATTTTCAAATTTGTTCATCAGAACATGGAAAGATTTATTTATTTTCAGGGAACGTTGTGCAGAATCAAGGAGAGTTGGCAGCTCAAGTCTTGGGTGCTCCACTACACAAGGCCTTGTTCTTATCTCCGATCTCACCCCCATTCATATCTATGTCTTTTTGTTATATTCCAACTTCGATACATGATTTGCATAACTTTGTATATTCTAATACTTTATGTATCAATTTATTTGTATGGATGAAAATACAAACAAACAAACAATTTCTATGTCAGTTTTTTTTATTGTTTTAGCTAGGATTCAAACTGCCTCTAGCTACCGGGCAATCTCAGTGGCCTACATCTGCTCTAGAATGGCAAAGGTCATAGGTTCGAATCCCACCAAAATAATATGCCTGTGGATTTTCACAGAACTCGGGAAGTACTGAGTATACAGAGCTTTACACACATTGGTGAGAGGGCAAAACCAAATAATATAACGTACATGTATCAGCTTATTGCTATCGATGTGAGGACTTACCATTGTCCCTCCAACTTAACACCCTCCATTGACCTATGGCACGAAAAAATGTGAGGACAAAAAAAACACAAAGGATTCCAATGTGAGGACAGCATTGCTCCTTTTGAGTTCCTTTGTTCTGCTGTCCCTACTCTGCTGGTAATACCATGACCTGTGTGTACAGTATACAGCGTCAAGTTTTATCCCGCGTTTCATTTCTTACGCACGACAGAAAATGCTCTTGTAACATGACTGCGAGTGTCAGTTACATGTACATATTGTACAGTACATGCATTAATCCTGTCTGTTCTGCGAGTATGTGGTGACTATACAGTAATATATACCACGAATTCCATACATTTTTGTGGACTACATGTAATTTTTAAAGGGCAAGGTTCGCATGCGAAATTTGCATTTCTAAGATTTCATGTCACTACAAACAATTTTACATATGTACACAATTTCTCAAATGAAGCCATGAAAAGTTCATTGCATAATTTAGTGCAAATATCTAATACAACTGAAGCAACAAGCCAAACAAATACAGACTTACTGGATAACAAATTACAATAACATATAAATAGACAATCTAACACTTTGTGGTTTATCTAAAATAGAAGTATAGTACCTAGACTGATTCTAACCGGGATTACAGCAAAGATTGTTGGCACTGACATCACCGACAGTGCTGATTACGGAGCCATCCTGGTATTCTTTCATAAAAAACATTAAAGACTGACAGAGACCCACAATCTCTCCAGGAATCATTATTTAAAGTTTAAACAGCAGATTAAAGACAACCACAGATAAGAGTGCCCAATATAATTCTATTAAGTATTTTTCCAACCTGAGACATCGTGTAATTTAAGGTCATTTTAGAGAGAAGAGACTGCGTAGGATACATCATCACAGAATGATGGCAAGTATATAAAAGCATCGTACAATCAAAATAATGTGGAGCAAAAGACCTGGGCTCAATTTCAGAGCTAAAGATTGATCTTAACTGCAAATCAGTCTTAATTGCTGAGCAAATTGTGATGTCATAATACAAATCACTACGGTGATACAGACTTCATCTTAAAGATGAATATTAGTGCTTTGTGAAATTCGGCCCTGAACCTTTCCAAGCTTGGAATAAAAATTACACAATTCCAGACAGGAACAATCACTCACACTGCAACCTTGAGACCAAATGATGGCACTAAAAGCACAGTACAATCAATTTACAATAAACACAAATTAAAAAAAAAACTGAGTGCAGACTTCATGCTGATTATAAAATGATGGCACAAATAAATTCAAACCTGCTAAAAAGATCAGATACAATATTATCTCCAAGCTCAATCAAAAAATGGATATGTATAATATGAAATGCGTGTGCATACATGTACACATGTAGTACAAACAATGACAGCACTCAAAACACCAGGCTCTTTACTTCCCCAAATCTCAGCTTGGGCTCCGTCTTCCCATTTGGGCTCCCCCTTCGAGCTCCCCCTTCTTGGGCTCCCCCTTCATCAATTTTAGAACATTTAGAATGTTTCCAACATCAAACGGAGCCTGGAGCTGCACGAAGCCTAGGCCAAGGTTTGGTAAAAGCCCCAGGTGTACATGTAATGCACCATCTAAATGCATGCTTTGTATACAAAATATCAACTGCTTAAAATAAAAGACAGGTTATACACAATGTATAGCTGCTACAAATCTCAATCCAGAAATCTTCTTTAATGGATTTTTTTGAAGAAAAAAATTGTTCCAAATTTATCAAGATTTAGCCTGAATTTTGTAGACTCGGAGGAATTGTGGCACAGATACTGTAGGCGTTAACACCCAACTGGCACTAAAAGCATCGCATCCTCAAGATAGCGTTGAAATAGAAGATAAATTCCAAACCTTGCAAAAAGGTGAGACAAAGTAGCTGGAATTCCCAACGAGGTTTGCTCCACAAATGTACTGGATAGAATAGGGGGGCACCAGAGCTAAAAGCTTTGTACCATCCAAATATTGTGTTAGTTGTTCCCCACAGTGCTGCGAATCAACGGAGAGTGAATAGTGTTGACACTGCGTAAAGAATCGTGTGAATCAATACAACAACACCATGAACCAGCTGTTACATACACGGAACGGAGGCCACTAGAGGGGCAGTCCACAATGTGTTTGTATTTCATTAAATTACTGATATTTGACGACGGACAACAATCGGGGCATTTGTTTAGTTAGGGTTTTAAAAACACAGAGAAACTTGTATCCAGGTTAGTTCGTCTACTGTGGAAATCAATAAATGTTGGGCTTAGGATTGCAAGGTCTGTACTTTATCTTGCCCTGACAACGTTGCACCATTCTTTGAATGTTAACTGTAGATGTGCAAACTGTACAGTTAAAACTGTGGCGTGTCGTGACTGAGCTGTCAAGTGCACTAGACTCAAGCTCTAGTGTTTCTGATCAGAGTGTGGGTTCGAATCCCGGTCTTGACACTTGTGTCCTAAAGCAAGACACTAATCCGTTATTGCTTCCTTCTTTGGATAGGGTGTAAAGCTTGTTGTGTGACGCATATAAAAGAATCCAGTTACACTTATCGCTAAGAAAAGGGATTTGCCGCGGTGTTTCTGGCAGTGGCTGCTGAATGCGCCGCAGCACCTTGTAAACCCTTACAAGGTGTTTACACATATGGGTCTAGCAATTCAAACATTTCAAAAGCCTGTCTGGAAATAAATAATAAGCGCTTTGAGACGCCCGCAAATAGCGCTGTATAAAAAAAGTTATTATTACAGCAGATTTATAATGTAATGTACTTCAATCAATCTGTAAAATGTGTACATAGAAAAATGTACACTGTCAATGATTTTATGTGGAGCTGAAGTTGTACCCATTTTCCAGTCAAATTTTGATTCTCTTGGAATTCTGGTGTATTGGAATGAATGGAGTCTTTATAGAAACCAACGCAGCAACAATCCTTTTATGTTCATTGATAAATACCCCTGACAGTTCATTCCTTCTGATTGGTCAAGAGGAGACAGTTCATTCTTTCTGATTGGTCAAGAGGAGACAGTTCATCTATTCTGATTGGTCAAGAGGAGATGACATAGAAACCAACGCAGCAACAATCCTTTTATGTTCATTGATAAACACCCCAGACAATTCATCCACTCTGATTGGTCAAGAGGAGACAGTTCATCCATTCTGATTGGTCAAGAGGAGATGAAGTGGCCATGTTTAAACGTGTACATGTAGTAGAGACATGGTCAAATGTATACCTTTGGTTTTTTGAACCATTTGATTGTTTTAATCCGATACAACGTAGACGTATAAAACTAACCTTTCATTTTTAAAGGTGGTAGCATTTTTGAGATATCACTGGAAAACTGGAGCGGTTATGTCCACACAGGAAGAATAATCCCTAATTGGAATACACAATCTGAAACACATTTCATGCAGAAAGGTTTCTCAGAATCCCTCTCTCTAAAACCAAATTCCTTTGAAGGGAATTGTTTTTCTCAAATGTACATTATCAACAGCTGTGCAGTGCTTCTTACCAGGTAAGTTTTTATGGTCATTAATTTTTGGAGTAATTACCAAAGGTATACCCTCCCTTTAACTGTACGGTGTTGGCGTGCAAGCTTTAATTTCCAACACCTACATGTACATGTATGTATGCAGTACTGCAAAAGTTCTTAAAATCAATCAGAAAAGTATAAAATGATGCTCCAGATGTAATTGATTTTAGGTTTTTTTCAGGAAGGGGGGGAGGAAGGGCAGGGAGGAGGTTTTATTGTCTCAAAATGGTTGCAAATCCAGAAACACAATCCAGGAAATGTACCTTCTACCTGTACATTTGTAACCTACAATGTAGTTTCAACATTTGTTATAAAGGCAGATAGATTTATGTGGAGCTTACTTTAAAGGGATTGGGAGTGACATTTTTGCACTTGATTGAATTGATGTTTTTCTCTTTAAATTTTCCATTGTATTTGACATGGGAGTTGAAGTCCGAGATGTCAGCATACAGGTACCAGGGCTCGAACTTTACACTAGACCACTGGCCTGAGGCCAGTGATTTTATCATCCGGCCAGTAAACTCATGTCCGGACAAGTCCGGCGGTCTTGTGTTTGTGTTCAAATGTTGACTTTCAGTCTGATAAATACAATTCTGTTGATTATCAAAGACTACTTATCCATAATGTACAAATGAGATAAATCTTCTCTTAGTACTTTTTCAAATTCAAACAGTTCAATTATTAACCTGTGTAAGCATTTTTTCCCCTTCAATTCTGGTCTTGTACTCAAAATTCCGGTCCAGTAAACATTATGAGCTTTAAGCCCTGCGGTCTTGTGGGGTTTTCCCCCAAATTCTAGTCCTGTGTACCATGGCCAATTATTGGCCGTGGCTTATGGCGCATTTGGTAAGAATTTTGTCTGTACTTTGGTTTTAGAATCAAGGTGCCATTTGAACAACGATATTCTCAAAAAAAATTTAATAAATAAATGTTTGCTGCAGGTAATCTGAAAACGAATCCTGCGAGTAGGATCAGAAAATTTGGGGAATTCCGAAGGTGCAGGTTAAGAGTTAGAGTCACTTGAGAGGTTTGGAACAGGAACAGGAACAAGAACAGGAAAAGAAGCATGTGAAATATGTTTGGGTCAAACAACATCACATTCTCATGTTCACATGTAATCGCTGACCTATGCATCTAAACCTCATTTGGTGCTCAGTAACTGAGAGACCATCTAATTATGATTCCATGGTCTTTTAATTATTATTACTCGTATATCTAAATATTCTATTTTATAAATATCTTTATTGAGGGCAGCTCATCATATTGGGGCCTCGTATAAAAATATATCCGAAGAACTCTTTGTGTTTGCCAGAGCCTTGGCCAGACCCTTGGCCAGACCCTAGGCCAGACCCTAGGCCAGACCCTTGGCCAGACCCTAGGCCAGACCCTTGGCCAGACCCTAGGCCAGACCCTAGGCCAGACCCTAGGCCAGACCCTTGGCCAGACCCTTGGCCAGACCCTTGGCCAGACCCTTGGCCAGACCCTTGGCCAGACCCTAGGCCAGAGCCTTGGCCAGAGCCTTGGCCAGAGCCTAGGCCAGACCCTTGGCCAGACCCTAGGCCGTGAGGCACGGCAGACATTCACCATTAAATGTCAAAGTCTCTCTTATCTCCCATCAGAGAACAAAGGGAAAAAATCATGGCATTCTACCGATCTCTCAAAATTCATCTGTCACACCATGGTCACACAAAGGGACGAAGGTCTGAAATTGGAAATTACAAACAATAATCCCAAGTTAAAGGGAGATTTCGAGATTGAATTCCAGTACCTGCCATCCCTCTTTGAAGAAGTCAAACAAGTGAAAGCATTCACAGTGCAGGCTGGAAAAGCCGTATTAATACGTTAATAATGGACTGCAACCAAAGAGGATGTTCTGAACTGTTTTGAAACCTAAACGACCCAAACAAAACATTATCAGACGTGCGTCGAGAGATTAAAACACAGAGAGAGAGAGAAATGGTATTATTGTACATGTATATACAATTGGGTTGCACCAGGATATTAATACTTATTTCCTCATGTCTCTACCAGTATCAGATCCATGTGCTGTTCATTGTTATTTCTTATGTTGTTTCTTGGAATTTTAGTTTGTCTTATTGTTAGGCGCATTTGATCATTTTTCATATGGAGAATGCGCGGTATAAGTAACAATATTAATATTATTTATTATTGAGTAAGTCTGACAGTGTACCAGTAAACAAGCATTAATTGTGACAAAACTTCTAGGCTCAATTTTTCTCTCAGCTCTTGACTGATTACAACCCTGATCCAACTGAAAGTCAATTGCACAGTACAAGTAAGCACTGCTGCATTAGTCCCATTCAGGTACAAAAAGTAATTGACTAGAAAATGACCGCACAATGTAAACAAATAGGTCCACATGTACTAGCATTGCGAAGTGTGTAACTCCTTGAATTACAAGGTTGACATTTCCCTATTGGTTTCCCTATGGAGCGACAAACTAGTTTATTGCTCCATGGTTTAACTATACAGAATACCTTCACAAGCTTCGGAACTTTATAATGTAATGTACTTCAATCAATCTGTAAAATGTGTACATAGAAAAATGTACACTGTCAATGATTTTATGTGGAGCTGAAGTTGTACCCATTTTCCAGTCAAATTTTGATTCTCTTGGAATTCTGGTGTATTGGAATGAATGGAGTCTTTATAGAAACCAACACAGCAACAATCCTTTTATGTTCATTGATAAATACCCCTGACAGTTCATTCCTTCTGATTGGTCAAGAGGAGACAGTTCATTCTTTCTGATTGGTCAAGAGGAGACAGTTCATCTACTCTGATTGGTCAAGAGGAGATGACATAGAAACCAACGCAGCAACAATCCTTTTATGTTCATTGATAAACACCCCAGACAATTCATCCACTCTGATTGGTCAAGAGGAGACAGTTCATCCATTCTGATTGGTCAAGAGGAGATGAAGTGGCCATGTTTAAACGTGTACATGTAGTTGAGACATGGTCAAATGTATACCTTTGGTTTTTTGAACCATTTGATTGTTTTAATCCAATACAACGTAGACGTATAAAACTAACCTTTCATTTTTAAAGGTGGTAGCATTTTTGAGATATCACTGGAAAACTGGAGCGGTTATGTCCACACAGGAAGAATAATCCCTAATTGGAATACACAATCTGAGACACATTTCATGCAGAAAGGTTTCTCAGAATCCCTCTCTCTAAAACCAAATTCCTTTGTAGGGAATTGTTTTTCTCAAATGTACATTATCAACAGCTGTGCAGTGCTTCTTACCAGGTAAGTTTTTATGGTCATTAATTTTTGGAGTAATTACCAAAGGTATACCCTCCCTTTAACTGTACGCGTGTTGGCGTGCAAGCTTTAATTTACAACACCTACATGTACATGTATGTATGCAGTACTGCAAAAGTTCTTAAAATCAATCAGAAAAGTATAAAATGATGCTCCAGATGTAATTGATTTTAGGTTTTTTTCAGGAAGGGGGGGGGGGGAAGGGCAGGGAGGAGGTTTTATTGTCTCAAAATGGTTGCAAATCCAGAAACACAATCCAGGAAATGTACCTTCTACCTGTACATTTGTAACCTACAATGTAGTTTCAACATTTGTTATAAAGGCAGATAGATTTATGTGGAGCTTACTTTAAAGGGAATTGGGCATGACATTTTTGCACTTGATTGAATTGATGTTTTTCTCTTTAAATTTTCCATTGTATTTGGCATGGGAGTTGAAGTCCGAGATGTCAGCATACAGGTACCAGGGCTCGAACTTTACACTAGACCACTGGCCTGAGGCCAGTGATTTTATCATCCGGCCAGTAAACTCATGTCCGGACAAGTCCGGCGGTCTTGTGTTTGTGTTCAAATGTTGACTTTCAGTCTGATAAATACAATTCTGTTGATTATCAAAGACTACTTATCCATAATGTACAAATGAGATAAATCTTCTCTTAGTACTTTTTCAAATTCAAACAGTTCAATTATTAACCTGTGTAAGCATTTTTTCCCCTTCAATTCTGGTCTTGTACTCAAAATTCCGGTCCAGTAAACATTATGAGCTTTAAGCCCTGCGGTCTTGTGGGGTTTCCCCCAAATTCTAGTCCTGTGTACCATGGCCAATTATTGGCCGTGGCTTATGGCGCATTTGGTAAGAATTTTGTCTGTACTTTGGTTTTAGAATCAAGGTGCCATTTGGACAACGATATTCTCAAAAAAAATTTAATAAATAAATGTTTGCTGCAGGTAATCTGAAAACGAATCCTGTGAGTAGGATCAGAAAATTTGGGGAATTCCGAAGGTGCAGGTTAAGAGTTAGCGTCACTTGAGAGGTTTGGAACAGGAACAGGAACAGGAACAGGAACAGAAAAGAAGCATGTGAAATATGTTTGGGTCAAACAACATCACATTCTCATGTTCACATGTAATCGCTGACCTATGCATCTAAACCTCATTTGGTGCTCAGTAACTGAGAGACCATCTAATTATGATTCCATGGTCTTTTAATTATTATTACTCGTATATCTAAATATTCTATTTTATAAATATCTTTATTGAGGGCAGCTCATCATATTGGGGCCTCGTATAAAAATATATCCCATGATACATAATGTATCAGCGAAAGTGAAACAAAACAAGCGACAAAACCACAGGTAATAAAACTGCAGTTTAAAAGTTTAATTGAAAAATGTTTTAATGGGTTTAAAAAAAAAAAATTCACTGGATTGTTTTTTAACTTCTCTTCTGAACACCCGAATTAACATTTTTCGTTGAATATCGTTGTCAAAAAAGAAATCCTTAAACAAGTCGAGACAACAAACAATCTAACAAAGATCACAGGAGTTTATTTGTCTCTATCCGAAGAACTCTTTGTGTTTGCCAGAGCCTTGGCCAGACCCTTGGCCAGACCCTAGGCCAGACCCTAGGCCAGACCCTTGGCCAGACCCTAGGCCAGACCCTTGGCCAGACCCTAGGCCAGACCCTAGGCCAGACCCTAGGCCAGACCCTTGGCCAGACCCTTGGCCAGACCCTTGGCCAGACCCTTGGCCAGACCCTTGGCCAGACCCTAGGCCAGAGCCTTGGCCAGAGCCTTGGCCAGAGCCTTGGCCAGAGCCTAGGCCAGACCCTTGGCCAGACCCTAGGCCGTGAGGCACGGCAGACATTCACCATTAAATGTCAAAGTCTCTCTTATCTCCCATCAGAGAACAAAGGGAAAAAATCATGGCATTCTACCGATCTCTCAAAATTCATCTGTCACACCATGGTCACACAAAGGGACGAAGGTCTGAAATTGGAAATTACAAACAATAATCCCAAGTTAAAGGGAGATTTCGAGATTGAATTCCAGTACCTGCCATCCCTCTTTGAAGAAGTCAAACAAAGCCTAACACTGTGAAAGCATTCACAGTGCAGGCTGGAAAAGCCGTATTAATACGTTAATAATGGACTGCAACCAAAGAGGATGTTCTGAACTGTTTTGAAACCTAAACGACCCAAACAAAACATTATCAGACGTGCGTCGAGAGATTAAAACACAGAGAGAGAGAGAAATGGTATTATTGTACATGTATATACAATTGGGTTGCACCAGGATATTAATACTTATTTCCTCATGTCTCTACCAGTATCAGATCCATGTGCTGTTCATTGTTATTTCTTATGTTGTTTCTTGGAATTTTAGTTTGTCTTATTGTTAGGCGCATTTGATCATTTTTCATATGGAGAATGCGCGGTATAAGTAACAATATTAATATTATTTATTATTGAGTAAGTCTGACAGTGTACCAGTAAACAAGCATTAATTGTGACAAAACTTCTAGGCTCAATTTTTCTCTCAGCTCTTGACTGATTACAACCCTGATCCAACTGAAAGTCAATTGCACAGTACAAGTAAGCACTGCTGCATTAGTCCCATTCAGGTACAAAAAGTAATTGACTAGAAAATGACCGCACAATGTAAACAAATAGATCCACATGTACTAGCATTGCGAAGTGTGTAACTCCTTGAATTACAAGGTTGACATTTCCCTATTGGTTTCCCTATGGAGCGACAAACTAGTTTATTGCTCCATGGTTTAACTATACAGAATACCTTCACAAGCCTCGGAGCTTTTTTCTAAAATTTAAAAGGCATCGCAGCAACTTTGTAAGGGTAAAAAGGGCACCACGGCATTTTTTTTCTAATTTTGGGGGCATCACGGCAAAAACTAAATTTTTACCAAATTTAACAAGACAGGTAACCCTTTCTGAAACAGTCAGTTACACGTGTAACCGAATGTTTCAGAAACAAAATCCAAGATCAAAAAATCATTCACACAATCGTGCATGTGATCCAGAACAATACATCTTTACCACAGCATTTTGACTTTGTGCAAAAACCCCTCAGAAAAATTCCCCCAAAACAACAAAACAAAACATATTAAAGAAGAAACAAATCTTACATTATACAGTAAATTAATCTTTCTGTTGATCCGAAGTGTCCAAAGGTGTCATTTTTGTAAAAGCCAGATCTGATACTTTACGGCCCCCTGGTCATTGCTTCGGTGCCCCTTGGAATGTTCCAGTAGAAATTGACAATTTCCTCATAGAAGTGCCCTTTACCAAGGAGAAAATGCCTCGGTGTCCTTGCCCTTTCAAGAAGGTCTGTTTTAAAGATGACTTTCTTGAAATCAAAATATCACTCAGATTTATATTTTCTCTATACATTATATTCTTATTGAGCTAAGTGACTACGACCAAAAAATTCAACCTACAAATTTTAATATTTCAGGGGGATAATTCACGTGATCTATTTTGGCTTTTCTTTTCGAGTTGAAAACACATGTCAGTGCATTGCATGCAAATTCTGAAAGTGCAAACCTCATGTGAGACTGTGAGACTGTGTCGGTCACGCGATGCGTTGTGTACTTTTCGACAGTTGTGTGATTTAGAGTCAAAAGGGCAGTGAAAATATTCCAAATTATTTCACTACTCCAATTTTCCGGTTGGATTTGTCATCATAAAAGCTCAATCAGAACACAGAGAATATACATTACATGTCGAGTTATATTTCAAGAATGACACCTTAGACCATAGAGTAAGGACTGTATTTGTGATGGACAAACAGTATTCAATCCCACGCACTGTAAGAAGAATCATAATTTGGGAGGCTAATCATTCTTACCCGCAGACCTGAGAAGCTGAATTGCGAAGGATGTGGCTAAAAGCAAGTTTGAGCTAGAGGCAATGACATAATATGACCTATATGAGGGTGGTGAGTGGAGCCCACAGCAGATATTCAACTTCACACTATTTCTGGTAGTAGGAAGTACATTAATTGTACGACGTAAATATTGTACACATACACCGAGTCTGACAGTGCCTCATTTCACACAAACTCATCTAATCTGAAGAGCTACCGTTCAAGATTTGATGGTTGTACGAATGATATCTTATTCATCTCAAGACAAAACCTGACTCTGACAAAACAGGACCCAGGTGCACAAAAATTACAAAATGGAAAGACACAGCATACATGCATTGAATGCAATCTTGTTTATATCCTGTCAATGACCTAACAGTGTTTATCTTTGGTACAATCATGTTATTACTAATAGACATTATTCACATCTGTTGTATACAATGTAGCTGCAGTACACATCTTAATTACCTTACTGCACTGTGTGCCGCAATCCAAGCGATGCAGATTTAAGCAGAGAAAATCAACGGCAAACCAAATGACACAAATGACACAACTGATCACCAATCTTGACTTTCACTTGCAGTAATCCTGAGTTGCCTGAGATGAGGTACACGTACTTCAACAACACATGGAAAGAAGCTGGCCACACACAGGCTGATGTGTCAGTCACTCAGCTATACAGTACGTAAGACTTGATGAAGTGAGTGTATGACTTCCCGCACACTCATTCATGAACACTGTGTACGTATAGGTCAGTGTGCACCAACACAATATCACATGTCTAACTCAGTGTGACGGCCTGTGGGTATGTTGTGCTGGTATTGGTTTGACGTAGTACGTCTGTACAACCTTGCAACGAGGCGACCATGAGCAACGATGCGACCATGAGCATCTTGCTGTGACTCCACACTGCCCTCAATCAAATCAGACGAACTTCTGACCTCTCTGTCTCCTTGCCAGCACTAAGAAGTAATTATCCACTGATTACGTCTTATTGGGAATAAAAAGGATGTGTTCTCGGTCGTCACGTAGTGTTCCAATTGGAAACCTTGCCCCCTCACACGGACTGCTCCACTGATTAGCACCCTATGCAATACATTAATGCACTCATCACAATTCTTTCTTTAAAGCCAACTTCTAAGACAGATCAGGCCTTGGCCTAAACGTATGAGGCATCAAGACTAAAAATCTGAATGAAAAGGTCAATTCATGCCATGAGAGTTAACTTTGGAACCGTTCCAGACAAATACGTTAATGGTAACTATCAATAAACATGAGTTTCAATTAGAAAGCTCATTAAGTATAAAGTTCACACCATTACCAATCCTCCAGAAAGGGGGGTTAAACTATCAAAAAATAGTGGTTCTTTTAAGACCCTAAAAACCTGAGTTAGCTTATTTTGATTGTAGCAATCGAAATAAACCTGATACAAGTCTGTACAAAATCCCTGCCAATTCACTACAACAGGGCCACCAAACTTAAAGGAGTTTTAACTCTTCCAAAAACCAACTAAAAACACCAATATGGTTTTTGAGGCATTGCATGGTGAGGTATCAATGTATACTCGGTTTGCGGTAACACCATGTGTATAATTATCTACTTTGCTGTGTAGATTTTGTTCTTTGTAAAAACACCAACGTTATGCCTACATACATAGTACAAATTGAAGCGTCAATTAGAAATCATCCAAGCACAGCTTCACTGTCGCCCTCGGGTGTCATTAAACCCTTTAGCACTCACGCACAAGTAAACATCATACTCCTTGAACGCAGCTCGGAAAGTGACAAGATTTTCTACTGTAGCTAGAAATCCGTAGATTACTTTCGTTGTGATTATTTTTTATGTAATTTACAAGTTTGATTTATTTTGGAGAGGATGAATTCAACTTTCAAATGATTTGCACAGCTTTGTTTGCTTTACCAAATTGAAGCGTTGAGGTTGAAAGCATAACACAGATCAATTAAAATAAGGAAACATTGTTTGTGTCCGAAGTGAACGTTTGCTACATTGGAAAGCTGAGCACAGACGTTTGCTCAATTGTACTATCATCTCAAAGGAACACAAGCGTTCAAAAAAGTGATTGAAAATATTTACGACAGAACTTTGGAAATAAAGACTAATGCCTCTAATATCTATCTAACTCTTTTTATCTACAGTAAAACTCTCCGAAACATCCTTTCAATCTTGGTATTTTGTGTGTCAAAACACCCGCAAGTTTATGATGAAAGCAAGTACGGTCTCCATTACTGTGTACATTGTGCGTGAAATGAGTAGTACATTAAATACGATACATACACATACACACAACAACTACTCATTCTGTATACTGCGTAGTGTGTTGTTGGGCATGGGATTTCACCTACTCATTCTGTATACTGCGTAGTGTGTTGTTGGGCATGGGATTTTTAACTACTCATTCTGTATACTGCGTAGTGTGTTGTTGGGCATGGGATTTCAACTACTCATTCTGTATACTGCGTAGTGTGTTGTTGGGCATGGGATTTCACATCTTTAAACCCTTGTAGACAATGAGGAAAAACAACACTTTTTTCTGATGGAGACCATGTGTTATTTTTAGGCCATCATAATTTTAAGATTGAGCTCTATCTACGGTTGTTTGGTGCGTTTCAATCGCATGTAAAAATCAAGATACAACTTGCCAAACTTCTTGGGCAGTTTGGGGTGGTTTGAGGAGTAACAGGCAGTGCTAAGGGCGGTTTGAAGACTGAAGGGTTAATGGCCAATATTGCACTGTTTTTACATAGTGTAAAACAGTGTACAATGTATGTTCCGCATAGAGCTGTTGCATATTTCTGGGCCAAAACCGGCCTGGGCCAAATTTCATTATGTTTAAGCAACAACTATTGCTTAGAAATTTTCTGCTAAGCACAAATAAGCAGGATACTAGCCACAATTATACATGTGGAATGATATTTTGGCTGGTATCCTTATTCTGGTTAGCATAATTATATTATGCTTAGCTCCTCTGTGCTTTAGTAGCTCAGTAAAATTGTGCCCTAGTTGAAATATTTATTAGTGTTTATACTTTAGAATTGATGAGTTTTCAGATGCAAATTAAAAGAATTCAAGAGCAAATGTGAGAAATAATGCAGGGGAAAAGATGCATCTGGTCTGGGGAGGGTGGAATTATCCCAGTGATATTATTGTTGTAAAATTGCACATTGATTAACACTGATAGATTATATACGTGTACATTGATCAATTATTAATTATCAGTAACTTGTACAAACGTATGAAGCGATCGGTTTGCGCGTGCAATGCGCCATACCTGAGCTAAGCAATAACCTCTTAGTGCATGACGTAAGAACTTTATGTGTTTACACTGCGCACCTGAACTAGACATGCTAGCGCCCTCTGTTGACAAAGGGCGCCTCATAATGATATTGTTGTTTAAAAAAGTGTAACAATACATGTACATTTGATTTGGAAATATTGATTAAGAATAACCTTAATATGTTCAGTTGGAAAATTGGACTCATCCTGGTTGGATGTGTAAATAAAGCAGTTTGTATTATCAGGTTTAATCATCGCCTGCCGAGGACTAAATTGATTAATCCATGCCATTATTGACTAACCCACCATTGTGACTACACAGTGTGTGTACACATTATAAACATTACGTTTAGCTTACCAAGCAGAGCATCCTAGTGTTTCACCAAGCGGCTAAACTGTTAACGTTTGTTCATGAAGACCTTCTCCAAGTTGCAACTTAACCTTTTTCCTTGTACGGATTTTCCACCAGTTATAGTCACAGACGTCAAACTCACAAATGGTCAAACTACATGTACATGTACATGTATGATACATACATGTCCTGACCCATTGGCCAGTGTCATACAGGAAGATCAAGTATGATATCACCGGTAGGACAGCCAGAAACCCGGAAAGCAGACTCATTCACTCCTCTAGGGACCAGGGAATACTGAGTTCACAGATGGAGTCCTCATTCAGTCTGCATCGGCCCATGTAACCATTAGTGACGGCCATGTTAGTTTCCACCGCAAGATAACGAGAGTCAGTTTAGTTTGACACAAAAGTATTGAGTGTATTGAGCTGGACGGTATTGAGGCACTTTGTACTTGTCATCCTAAATGATGACGTCCATTCTGAGGTTCCGATTGTGTCCATAACAACCATCCAGGAGGGAAACAAAGCCGTACAGTGGCAGTTAAGTAGGAAATCATCAGCCACAGAATAATTGAAGAGAACAAGAAACCCATACATGTACATCTAATCATAAAGGGCAGAACTGAGAGTGATAAAAAGTCAGCTGATGTGAAAAAGGAAATAAGGAGTGGTGATGAGGTCTTAAACGTCCGTTTAAACCAGCAGGGTCATGTGATGGCCTGGCAGCAGGGTCATGGCCGTATGATAAAGGACGGAGCGGACAGCAAGTTCCTTTACCACAAGGTCACCACTCTTATATTCCCATTCATATTCTTTTTTGTTAAAAACATCCCAAAACCTTTGTGAGCTGAGAACAAATCTGACAGTTTAGCCTCGGCTCTGCATTGAACTTCTGACTATGATGAGCTCTAAGTAATTCCTTGTGAACTTAAGTTTTCAAACTATGAATTTTGCTCGCTCCGGACGTTAACACATCTGATAGCACCCTCTTTTGACTCGAATTCATCTGGCCATGTTTAAACAATCCTCACCCTGTTTTTATAGCACATTTAAACATGGCCGCCTCTCAACCAATCACAATGGATAAACTGTCCCAGGTATTTGTGAATATAGTTTATATTATTCTTACTAATATTAATAAACAAACAAAAACAGCACACTGTATTTGTTCAATGAAATTAAAGTTTACCTTGCAAGCATTGAAGCCTGATTGATGCTGTATGTGTAATTGATCTTTTTGTCAAAAACTCACATCAAGTTATATTGTACAATGTACACACACAGTACCTGTGCAAACTATTGAAAGTTTACATACTGAATTTATATGGCTGTGGCATAAACTATGTTTAGTTACTATAAATAAATAAAAACCACCATTGGACATGTAAAAAATTAGTTTCTTAAAGGAACATTACAGAATTGGTAATTGTAAAACATACTTTTGATCACAGATTTACATAAAACTTACACAGTCTATTGATGATGATAGAAGAAAACATCCCCTGAAATATTTCTGTCTGAAATGCCATATTTGATGAGAAATAAATCAAACTAATTTCCGATTGGAGTTTATCGCTCATGAGCGTTTTATTCATGCATTGTATAACACATGCAAATTTGTAATCAGTTTTGCACTATTTTCTCGTGACCCAGATGGCCGATCGATCTCAAACTTCTACAGGTTTGTCAGTTTATGTATATGGTGGATTACATAAAGTGCTTACACTGCCAGCAACTGTTTTGTTAGCAAAAAAACAATTCTGTAATGTTCCTTTAATGATGGGATACACTGTACATGTATAAACTCAGAATAAGTACAATTGTAGCAGCATAAAACTCTGATGTACATGAGCAAATTGTGCATGTGACACAAGACACAGTCAAGGGAGCATTCACATAATTTTTACTAAAAGCAGGAGATGGAGACGTAAACTCCTCCCCCGAAAAATCTGCAGGTAAATCAGCGTTCAGACTTATTGTAAAGATAGCTAGACTATAACAAATAAAAGCATAGTTTGTTTTGTTCAGTAAAAATCAATCTCAATATTTCATCAATTAATGGACGGAAAAAGTTACTTCAAAAACATAGTTCAGTACAAATTGTCGCTGCTTCATGTCTAACAAGAATGTTATAAAAAAATACTTACCGGTATTTGGCAACTGAGAAGCTTGCCAACGTTTCAATGCCTTTTCTTAGCTTTAACAACACTTCTGTAATGCTATTTGGACGTAGTAAAAAACTAGTTCTAAAGTGATGCTGCTCTATCCAGGACACCACATAACGATGGCAGTGACATGATCGCAAGAGGTGTTGCGTGTGCTTTACTATTATGTTTCTCACATTCTTATCATACTAATAACATTGATGAACATCCTCACATTGATGAATGTAAGTTGGAAATGTGTATATCAAACACTGTAGTCAATGCAACCTCCTTGACTATTACTCAATGGTCAAGACATGTACATTTCCTGCGGCCCTTACTCTCCACTTATTCCATTTATCAATTTGCATATAGCTGAAACAAACAAGGTTAGCATGTATTTAGCATACAACTGTCCACTGTACTGTTGTATGTAAATCACATGCTACTGTGTAATTGGGGTTGTGCACTGACTATATAACACAATAAACAAGCTACGGTGAACATGTACAGCCTCACAATTTAAATGAGTACCATTGATTTTTTCGTTTGGTGAATCAATGAGGTTGAACTGGGGTAGATCCACTGGCGATGTGAGAGTGACTGACTGTAATAATGCTGTAACAACCTTGCAGCTTTGTTGTCAACTGCTCTGTATGGTACATTGTAGTAGAGATTTTAGAGAATATCTGTACAACAAAATACCTCAACATTTTATTTGTTTATTTAATTTTTTTAAAAGTTCTCTCACATTAATACCTGCTTTCTTTCATTTGCCAGCATACTTTTGCCACAAAATGTTGTCTGTATTTATTTATTTAAATTTATTTGGTTTTATTTAACCAGGGTAGCCTGATCAGTTTCCAAGTAACTGTTCTCCCTTGGGGCCCTGGATACATACAATAAAACAGGAATCAAATACAAAAGCAGCTACAAATTCAGGGTTGTGCCCAGGATTTTTTGAGAGGTGGAAAAATGTTTCCCTGGAAACCATTGCGAGATGGATCACAGTTACACGGTAGATCATACAAATGACTCAAATCAAAGAAGTGCTCAAAATTAATAGCTTCGGATACCATTTTTACTGGTAAATACCCAATTTTACATTTCATTGAAAACCTTTGAAAGGAAATTTTTTTGCATTTTTGTGTAATTCAAAATTTTGAAAATGTATGGTGGTTGGAAACAGAGAAAATTCTGCCAGTGGTGGTTGGGAAATCCTGAGTGCCAGGCGGGTTTTTTCCCCGAGACCGACCACTATGAGCAAAACCCTGCAAGTTACCTGTAAATCGATACATTGAATTCTAAGAAATTCGAAATGGGACCTACATGTGCCAAAACAACACATCCAACCACAACAAAAGAGGCGTCCGGGAAAAATTTAAAACAGAGGACTAAAAACAAAACCCAAATGAAACCATGCTACAGTACATAAGTGGGCTTGGACAAAAAACCAAAAGTATACAGAAATTCCAAAGGCTTGATCAATTTAAAAAGGGCATTCAATTTACAAATTTTGGAAAACATTAAGACACTGATTCAAATCCCAATACAGTAAGAAGAGAATGTCCATCCTTTAGTCCAATCCTAAGTCCAATATAGTCATTTAAAAGTAGGTCCCATGTTATTACATAATTTAATACTTGGATTGAGGCTTTTCCATGTAGATGCTGTGTACGGCACATGTAGAACAAGTTTCATAAGCACATCTTGATTTGACAAGATGATTTTGACAAGACAGATGATCATACGCCGAAATGTTCCGGGATGTTACAGGAAACTTTTGAAAAAATTTCCTTTTTACTTATAAAGGGTAGTCAGGTTGGCGTAGTGGTATCTTACCTTGCCTTCCACCTCTGGGGAACCCGGTTGAAATCATACCGGGGCACTACGTGGATTGGGTTTTTCAGTCCCTGCCTGATTGCGTGGAATATTTCACTGTGGTTTTCCTCCCACACCTAAAACTGAAACTTCCTTCATTGTGTTCTCTCCACGGGGTTCTTGGCTAGTATAGTGATTAAGTTTGCTTTCTGAGAGTCTTTGGCTTCACAACCAGAATTAATAAATGAAACAAATGAAATGAAAACGGTTGCGCTCTAACTGTAGCTTTGAAATGGAACGTTTCTCTGGTCCTATGTACACATACAGTGTAAGAGAAACTTCTTGTGCATATATTGTGCCCGACGGTGTAATCCAAGTTGACATTTTCTCTTCACTGGTTGCCATCTTTCCCGAGCTTCACGTTTTGATTGTCTACCTGGCCAGGCAATACACGGGACTGTACACACCCTCATGCAACCCTACACACCAATCACCAGTCGTATGATCTCATTCCACATCCAGACTAAATCCTGCCCAAACACAAAACAACAAAAACCCCACACACCTCAATCTCACCGTGGCCATGGGAACCCCTTTAGACAAGTCTTGATCTAGTTCAACACAAATAACAGGCAGCCATTCAAGCAGAAGACAATTCCAGATGCTCTCCCGGTTGACTCCGTCTGCTTCTTATTTTCAGAGAGGCTGAAGAAGAAAGGCCGCTTGGGGTGAGAATACTTTTCGCGATTGACAGGCGGGAAAAAAAAAACGTCCATTCAAAACACCTGTGCAATGTTGGCAACTCAGATTTAATCAGAACTCGCACTTTGTTGTGCTGCAATGCATTTATTTATGAACAATGGTGTTGATCGTAAAATGTTCAAGACGGATATTCAAAATTGAAATCCCGATTCTACATTCCCGATAAATTTTCCAGATGAGATCTTTTTACTTGTGTCAATCATGCCATGTAGAAAATTAGATAGTGACATTCCCGACAAGAAGGAGTTGAAAAAACAATATTTACATTTGATGTAAGTATATTTACATAAATTTACATTTGATGTACCCTTTTATTAAAACTGTCTGTGCTAGGAAAGTCTGTGTACATGTTTTATTTAACATATGATTTATAATTATAGGTATACAGTTACTGTCAGCAATATCAATAAACAACAACATGGCGTGTCGTGGCCGAGCGGTCTAGTTCACTGGGCCCAAGCTCTGGTGTTGTCAGCAGCAGAGTGTGGGTTCGAATCCCAGTCATGACACTGGAGCAAGGTACTTAACAATAATTGCTTCGTAAAAAGTTGGAAAGGTAGTGCGTTCTGCTCTACCAGCCAGGCTCCTAGTGGATAATACCCAAGCCTACATCCTTGCGAACTACTTGGGTAACCCTGTTTCAGCCCCCAGGAGCAGGTGGCAACGTGCCCCTGGTGATAGTTGATTTGGGTCGACAACCCAAATCAGTTAAGTGTAGCCCTCACCTTGAAGTGGCCGTCCGGCCTTGTGACTTGTGAATTAGGCGATATCTCATTAAAAAAAAAATAATCATAAAACAATCATAAACATTTCATTGTACATTTTTATGTACACACTGTATTATGAACAATGTTCCATTGTATTTTTCTTGCAAACCAAACAAAAAATATTGAGAGAAAACTTGTTTGCAACAGTTGCTTTGAACAGCAGGCGGACTTGATGTAAATGTGATGTTACAGCTTACACAGTCTTGTACTTGTGTGATGATTAATGTGAGTTTCAGTTTTAGGAACTTCCAACACTTATAATGCTATTAGGCCGTGTCCAAATTGGCGGACACAGCAACGGCTACGGCTAGATTTCCTTGTCATCACGCATTGAAGTATAGTACGTCCCTAGCAACACCCTCAGCAACAGTCATAGCCATAGCTGTAGCCGCAAATTTGGATACAGCCTGACTTCTCCATTAGGCAATGACTGGTGAAAGTCTCTGATGGTGTAACACGCCCGGAAAATACCTGGAATGTTAGCTCTTTCGCTACGGTGAGCCGCTCACAGCGGCTCACAGAAATGTCTTGCGGCTCGTTGACGTCACTGTAGATACTCGGGGCATCCCCATGACATGTGCCTTTTTTACATAATTTATGCCGTATTGCCATCTGGATGACCTCTGACCCTAGTTGCAGCGGCTTTAGCCGCTGCCTTTGGCTTTCCATCGCGCAAAGGGTATTATTGACACATTAGATGGCGGAGTCCAATAATTAATTCCGTACAAACCGCGCGAAATTCGAAAATTCTATTCCGGAGCGAAAGAGTTAAGAAACAGGAACAACTTTCACCCTGGAGAGGAAAAAGGTTGAGTCTTACCTTCAAAGTTGGTCTTGTTGTAACCTAGAATGACCTCCTTGTTCACATCAGTCTTCTTGAGCCTGGTCTCATCTAGAGATTGTGTCCTTTGCAAAATATCCTTCTTTTCCATCAAGTGATGGGGGTTCATGTGGATCTCTTCTGGTAGTTCCGATAACAGATCACTATGCCTCCTTATCTCCCGGCCCTCAGCCTGAATCGCTTCCAGCTCCCGCTCCGTAGCACTGGTATCCTGCAACGACTCGGTGATGTCCGGAACGGCAGCGCAGTGGTTGCACTCCCGCATGAATATCCCCGACGAGAAATTGACAAAACCAGACGTGCCGTTTGCATCTTCAGAGTCATCTTGAGGTTCGTCTTGAGGTTTGGTCGGAATGTGGGAGTTCGAAGAGTTACGAATGGTCACGTTGTTGGTCAAGTCGGCGCTGCAATATTGACAGCTTGAGTGTTCGGCAGACTGCTTACAGGAGGGGTCTAGAATGAGCGTTCCTCCCGGGCTGGATCCACTCGGGGTTTCTTTCTCCTTGACTGATTGCTCAGCTGATTCAACCAGGTCAGGCAGGGAGCCCTTAGTGTCTGTGGGCGTCATCTGCGAGTCACTCTCAGCGCTATCATCAGGGCTGCCCAGTAGATGAGTCGTCTCATTAGCGACGTCCGTCTCTGGATCCATTCTCTCATAGACATTCAACTCCACATCCTCATCAATAGGACTCTCCAAAGTGTCATCGTTCTCAGTTTCCTTCAAATCCTCTTCACAAGGTGTCTCCTCTTCTACCGCTTCGCCATTAGTATCTGGTGCAGGATCACTACCCTGGGAAACACTGCCCTCAACACTCCCATTCCCACTTGCTTCTACTTTGTTTGTATCCTCCACCACAGGGCCTGCTAGAGTGGGCGCAATGTCATCGATACCGCTGTCAAGCATGTTCAATTCATCGTTGGCATCCAAACCCTCTGTTCTATCCGGAGTGGAACTCGTGCAAAGACTTCCCACCTCCTTTTCATGCTCCGTCGGGATTACCGAGCAGGGGATGATATCACCGGTGGGAGAAGACGGTTCTTTGGACTTCTCCACGACCACAAACTCATCACTCTGTTGGGAGATCATTCTTAACATGGATGGATTTGTGACGTCCTTTTCAGGGTCGGTCTTCTCCTCGTCAAACACTGAGTCTGGGTTCGCTGTTGTTGGTGACATTTCTGTGTCTGTATTCTTAGCAGCTGATGATGGGATGTACACAGGACAATTTGGGCATGTGTCAGGCTTTGAGCTGAAAAATAAAAGAGGTTTGGGTAGAATTTAGTTTTTGAACATTGGAAGGCGATATTTGCAAATTTTTTATTTTATTTCTTTTATTTTTTTGGGGGGAGGGTGAAGTTGTGATGAAAAACCTTGGTAAACTTAATGGTCAAACTGTTAATTAATGTTTTAGCTTTAATAGGGGTAATGACATTAGAGACCAAAACTTGGTACGTTAAGTGATTTTCATGAACTGATATGTTGAAAATTTTTAAAGTTGATTTAAAATCTCAACAAACTAAGAAAGGAAAATATTTTAGAATTTACCAGATTTCTGTGACCTTGTGTGTTCAACATATGTAATTACCAAAGAAACAGCTCCAGGCAAATGGCAACCTGAGGGGATCAGGCTGGCTCAGTGGTTTCTTCCCCTGCTTTTCACCTCTGTGGACCCCGGTTCAAATCCCACACCAGACCACAGCTCATATAATGGATTTGGTTTTCAGTCTCTACCTGGGCCTTTTCCCAAACCTCGGCTTGGACTCCGGCTCTGGCTTGGGCTACATCATCAATTTTGGAACAGTGTACATTTCAAATGGTGTTTCCAACATCAAACAGAGTCTGGAGCCAGAGCCTAAGCCGAGGTTTTGAAGAAGGCCCAGGTAGGGACTGAAAACCCAATCCACACATTTAAAACTGAGCCTTTCTTCTCATGTCCTATTCACCCTATCATTGGCCCTAACTGGATGTGCAACAATATAAACAAATTAATAAATTGCTCAAGCAACATTTCAACACCTTTATATTAAAACTGGGCCCAGATTATCAAATAGCTAGACATTCGATCAGGAAACTGAAAAATGTGTTATAAATATATAACATTCAATATAACATTCAATTTTTTAAATATTTATTTACATGTTCATGATGCTTAATCTTTACTACACAATGAGTGATTTAGTAGCTACATGTAAGGTTTGCAGTACCGCCATTGGAAGACTTTAGAGCACTAGGTAGCAGTAGATATAAAAGGTAAATTTCCATTGTTTACGTAGTTCTGAACATGCGGACATTTCCAAGAACAATGGATTTACCTGGCAAGTCTGCTGCCACCTAGTGTCCCACAAAAGTCTGCCATTATAATATCTCTAATGACTTGGGGAGGGGGAAGTTGTGAATATAAGAATGTGGTTTAACAACTGGACCTTTCAACCAATGCTCTCATCATCTTTAGGTGAGGTGAACATTGCAATTAGGAGGCGAGTTTGCTGCAACACCATGTTATAAATGTTATCTAAGTAGTGGTGGCTCTGAGAAGGTCCAGTTTGTACTCTCCATTATACTCTAATCCAAACACTGAATAATAATAATGACAATAATAATAACAATGGAGTCTTATTTAGCTCATGTATTCACCAATACGGTTCTCAAGGTTCTTGAACAAAGAGAAACACTTTTAAGACGTTTTTTGAAGTTAGTAACAAGACCATTTATGTAGCACCTTACAAGGTACTGCGGTGCATTCAGCAGCCACTGCCAGAAACACCGGGGCAAATCCTGCCTTCTCTTAGCAGTTAATGTAACTGGGTTCTTTTAAATGCATTACACAACACACGGTACCTACGGCTTTACGTCCCATCCAAAGGACAAAGCAATAATGGGTAAATGCCTTGCTTAAGGACACAAGTGTCAAGATCCGGGATTAGAATGAAACTCTGCTGATCATTATGGTGCGCTTGACCGCTCAGCCATGACATGCCACTACAGTGAGGCAGGTCAGATTTTAATCGGACAGGTAGACAGAGGGATGCAGATGATACACTACCATCTTCAACGAGCAGACCCTATCTGTATATCCAGGCAGACAAGAGGAGTAACTTTACCTGTCTAAAGTTGTCTTGATATTCATAGCTGAGATGTCATGGTACATGGCTGCTCCTGTGACCGAGTCCATCTGGGTGATTACACCATAGGGACTTGTACCTCGCTCCTTGACCAGTGGGTCCAGTACATTGGGATCGAACATGATGGCGTTAGGAGTAACCAGCATGGTCCCACTCACAACACCCTGATAATAAGTATAATAATAATATATTCAATTTATATAGCGCCTAATGTAAAGTTCTCTCTAGGCGCTTCACAAAGTAAACTTAATAAACTTACATGTTAAATTATTTACAATTGACTTAATGATCTTACTCTAAGATTAACACAAAAGCTATGTACAAAATCAATTCAAATTGTCAACTAGAGATTACATTAACTATGAACACAATTGACATATTAAAGAGGTGGGTTTTCAAGGGGACTTTTGTGTGATTCAAAGGAGGTGATAGATCGAATGTGATGGGGGAGATTGTTCCAGAGAGAGTGGGTGCAGTAACGCTGAATGACCGGTTGCCGTAGTGCCGTGTGTTGAATCTTGGAATCTGAAGGATATGTTGGTTTTGTGAGCGAAGAGCGCGGGTCAACTAGGAGTGTAGCTATGTAGGAGATCCGTGATGTACATACATGTAGGAGCACCGCGTGAAGTGCCTTGAAGGTGAGCAGAAGTATTTTGAATTGAATGCGTCTATCAATGGATATCCAGGGCAGAACAGAATTCAGGGACAGTTGGTGCTCGATATGGGGCAGAGGGTACCCCCCTCCTATTGTGTCTTCATTGTGTGCTTGGAATCTCAGGAATTCTTTGGAGGATTTTAGGGGGTGGGGGGAGTTCTATACAAGAGGAAAATAGTGTGTTATAGTATGGGAACATTGGGGGGGGGGGACACCCTCTACCCCATATCGGGCAGGCTATATTCAGGGAAGTGCATACCATTAGCAACGGCTTGCAATATTTACTTCAGGCTGTCTGCCAATGCCTCACTGAACTGAAAGACTATCACCCCAATTAAAACACTGCCTTACATGACAGGCTTATAAGTTAGCTGGTGACCCGTACAGAAAGCCCTCTGGAGTCCATGCATCAGCATGTCAACCGTAATGATTTATCAACGGTTGATTAATTATGCCAAACAAATCAAGTAAGATCCATCCAGGAAAAAAGAGGAGCATTTTACACACTGTATCGTGCGGAAAGTCAACAACTTTTAGTATAAGCTCTTATTGATCCAAAAAGTAATGCATGTTAGATTCAAGAGATTAAGTTCAACTTTTGAGAAGTGAAGTTGAATTTGTTTCAGAATTATTTCTGTGAAGTGTGGGTGAGGAGAATATCATGCAATGGGAGACTTCAAAATATTCACCTCAGTGCTCACCAGAATTTCTGCCTGTGTCCGGTAATGACTGTGACTCGTGTGGGTTAGAATGTTGAGACCTGGGCCCAATTTCATAACTCTGCTTATCGCCGAATTCTGCACTTGCGATCACCATTCTCGCTTACAGGCCAGTCACGATGTACATGTGAAATGGCATTTTGGCTAATAACGTTATTCTGGTTAGCATAATTTTGTTGTGCTTAGCTACTTTTAGTGCTTAATCAGCTCTATGAAATAGGGCCCACGTCTAGAATGGAACAAACAAGACGTGGTCCCAACTCTTCAACCCAAGCAAAGGAAGGAATGAAAATCAGAACCAACCTCTCCATCCGTGATGTACTTGACGTTCAACTTTAAGAAGTTCTTACTCTCCTCTACGTCTTCCTCTTGGGAGCGTTCTCGGATGACCCTGCCCGGGCGTGGCTCCGTGTCGTAGCGGAGGAGGGTCTTGGGTCCACGCTTACGAGTACTCTTCTCCTCTTTGCTCTTGGATTTCAGGAGGAGGAAGCGTTTTGCTTTGGAGCTGACCTTGGGTACGTCTGGCTTCTGACTCACCACCGGTATGTCCTGATAAGACAAACAAAAAGCAAGAAACTTATTCATTTTGATGTCACTTTGAAACTTGGTGATACCTTTTATAAAAACACTTTTCATCAATGGTCACAATAACTGTCAAATAAAACACTCAACTTAAAGATTTATGTCAAGTAATAAACCACAAGGGAAACTGACTGGGTAAATTTGTTCAACCCCATACTATTTGAAATTTACCCAGTCAGTTTCCCTTGTGGTTTATTACTTGACATTTAAATTAAAAAAGTCGCATCCCCTCAAGGTGATCCCGTGGCTGCTGCTTCCCAGGTTGTATCGTTAACTTGGGTGTGATCCCTGGCTACACGGCAGTTAACGGTTGTATGGCTTCTGACTGGCACCCCCGAACAAAATATTGACAAAATAGGGAGACCGCCACTATAGGGCTAGATAGCTCAGTTGGTAGAGCGCCGGTACGTTAATCCGGAGGTCGTTGGTTCAAATCCCGCTCTAGTAAATTTTTCTTTGTTCAACCCTATACTTAAAGATTTATGAGTGCAAAAACAAGCTAGAGCTCAATCGTGATTATGAATGAATACCCAGCTGTTTTCATAACTTTCATCTTAATCTACTCCATTGTAAAGTTCTCATCTCGGTATAATGATTTACAATGATTTGGGGGTATCAGGGGTGTTCATGCGCTTGGCATCACGTCCAGTGGCAAGTGTTGTTTGAAGCTTTGCATGGTGTGGAAAAATAGGAAGGAACTATAAATAAATAGATGTGTAAATCTCTTTTGTGAGAGTGGTGGCTCTGAAAAGAGCCGGTGTGGTCTCGACGTTTCGAACAGTATACTCTGCTTGTAACGTCCTAACGTCCAGTGGTGTTGGGTGGGGCTAGCTAGTCAAATATGGGTGAAAAGCAAAACAAGTAGTAGCTTGCCAGGGAATTGTTAAGCACTCAAGTCAACCTCCTGTCCATGCCGTATACCCTGGATGCTAAGCATCTTGCCACCCTTGGCTAACGAGGCTCTGGCTAAGGGAAGGAAAACCCTGAACAATAAACCTACTGCTGACAGCCAACAACCCACCCAGTTCAAGCAACTGTTACAGAAACTGCAAGTGAAACTGGAATCCCAGTTGAAGCTGGAAATGGTCTTGGGGAAGTTACGATCCTAATAACAGAGGATGATAACATCGAGTACGTGGACAGCATGTCACTTCTGCACCAAAGCCAAAAGGACATTAAGTATGACGCTTCTCAACCAAAGCTTAAAGTGCGCACACACAGTATTATGGCATGTAAGGTCAAACGTACATCTGACAGGTAACCGCCACGTTCTAAAGGCTGGGCCCAATTTCATAGAGCTGCTTAAGCACAAAAAGTAGCTAAGTACAACAAAATTATGCTTACCAGAATAAGGTTACCAGCCAAACTACCATGTCACAAGTACAATTTGTGACTGGTATCCTGCTCTTTTCTGCTAAGCAGAAAATAAATAAGCAATATTTTCTGCTTAAGCAGCTCTATGAAATTGGCCCCTGGTATCTGGCGTTATTCATGAGCTTCGCCGTGTGACGTCAGATGTTCAGGCTATATACATCCTTCTTCTGAACAGAATCTGTTGCAAAGTTATCCTACTTATCGGTTACCATTTAACATAGGGTGACGTGTGTACACACAAATGTTTTCATGGATACGGGTGTGAAGGGATGTTTTTAAAATGTCTATTGGTTGCTGCCAGCGGACATGAATACATGACTGGAACATTTTTGTGGTACGGGGTCCAACAGTGGGCGATGTGTTACTCTCCATTTGCCCCATACAAAGAGGGACACAAGGTGATGGAATTCATGCTCAAAATCTCCCTTTTACCAGGAGTTAAAATCCAAAATTTCAGTTCATTGTTTTTGGGGGGTCTGACAATTGTGGATAAAGAGAGATCGATAGGCTGCTATCTGGATAATCTTCATTTTTAAAATTGTATAATTTAGCATTGGAGGTAAGTCCGAGGATGGAGGATTATTGGTCGTGTCTTATGGCTGATTCACGGTGAACAAAAACCACATTATTTCAAAACAGAATAAGAAATCGTGATGCTTAGTTCAGTCCAGGTTTTTATTGTGACAATGAAACTCTCAAAACACCTTTTTGCTCCGGGTGATAAAATCCCGTAAAGTGGACTCGGAAACATTTTGAGAATCCCGCAGCAAAGTGGTCAATAACCAACTGTCCAAAATATTGAATCACTTCACTAAATTCAGCCCTTTGCAGTGAGTACATGTACAGTAAACATGTGAAGGTTGGAACTCATGAGCATGGATGCACACTGATTAAAAACGCCTACAGGGAACAACTGGAGTCCCTCTAACTGCTCTGCAGCAAAGCATTCCTATCATTAATTACACGCCTAATAAATATTTATGAGTTTTAATTGAAAATCACTGTAGCTGACGGCAATACAGTTTTGGGGCACTAGTATAGGTTGATGGATTTTTTTACTTGCATGTATGTAGCTTTAAAAAATTCAAGTAATAAACCACAAGGGAGATGATTGGGCAAATTTAATCATCGGTCAGTTTCTCTTGTGGTTTAAATTTGATATTTGAAATAAAAAGTTGCATCCCCTCAAGGTGGTCCCCTGGCTGCCGCTTCCCAGGTTGTACCATAAACTTGGGTGTGATCCCTGGCTACACGGCATTTAAAGGCTGCATGGTTTCTGACTGGCATCCCTGACCCCCGAAGATACAAAGATATTGACCAAATAGAGAGACCACCAACATTAGGGCTAGATAGCTCAGTTGGTAGAGCACCTGCATGTTAATCCAGAGGTTACAGGTTCAAACCCCGCTCTATTAAGTTTTGTTTTGTATAACACAATTTTTTGTAATACAAATTGACAGGGTTTGATCTTTGTTTATTTTATCTTTTAAGACAAAGCACAGGTTTTGTAATAATCAGTTGGAAGGTGATTAATTTTAATCTTAAATCTCACAAAGTTAAATTTTGGTTGGGATGCCAAGAATTCTAGAAAGCAAACTCACTCACTATACTAGCCAAATATCCCCATGGAGAGAAGACAAGGAAGGAAGTTTCAGTTTTAGACGTGGGAGGAAAACCCCAGACAATTATTCCAGGGAAAACCCCTGCAACTAGGTGGGGACTAAAAACCTAGTTCGCCCCCGATGGGATTCGAACAAGGGTCAGGTGGAAGACGAGTTGATACCACTACACCAACCAAACTGTCCTGACAGATTATCCTGTATTATAATAATAATAATTATTATCATTTGGGAGGCTAACCATCCTTACTAGCAGCTGAGAAGCTAAATTGTGAAGGACACGGCTAGAACGTGTTTGAGAAGCAGGTATGCAAGCGCATTTGGCAGCCAGCCACATCGACCCATATGACCACGGAGCACAGCCAGAGATCGAAAGTGTTTGATTTTTCGGGAGGGAGGGCCCGGAGAAAAACCCATGCAGAACCAACGCACAACTCTACTCACATTGGCCTTAGCCGGGTATCGAACTAGGGTCATATTGGTGAGAGGCAAGCCCTTTACGCACTAGCCACCCTTGCCACCTAATATTGGTTTGTTTACCATCAAGCGAGGGACCTGTTTGGTTGCAACATCCTTAAGGTACAGAGTCAGTAAATGCTGACAAGCTTTTTCCCATGGGTTAAGAGGGTTTGGTTTGCATTTTTTCAACTACTTATTTATCTAAGTGTGCTGTTTACTTGTCCAGGTTTTGCCTGGGCTGATTTGTTGCTTAAATGATTAAGTTTTATAATTTAGTTTTATCTACTATTGACAATTGACATACTAATTTTGTAGACAAAGGATGCTTGCTGGCAGAGTTTTGTCCTTCCCCTCTTCTAACCAAATCACGTCCCATGTTGAGTGACACCCCCTCTAGGATGTGTAGCATGGTCCAGCTTAGAATATCATGGAATATGGGCTGACCAGTGTGAAGGATGTGGTTAAGACAATGGAAATATTAAAATATGTTGGCACGTGCTGACTGCAGCCTTCACTACAGGGGAAAACATGCACTGCAACCCGCTCCCTGAATCGCAGAGTATTACATGTACACATTGAAAGCCAATGAAATACAGGTTTTGCAGGAAACTATCAGCTTATTTTAAGTAGTAATAAAATGAACTCATCAAAGCAGGTCACACAAAAACATTCAAAATACAACAGGACAGGTAGGAATTCTAAGAACACGCCTAACCTGGACTCAATAAAATACAAGTTTTCGTGGCAAATTTGCTGCAAAGAGAGGTTGTTTTTTATCCTGGTGTTGAGTCAGGCCTCAAGTGAATGCTTTGTTGTAATGGGCCTATTTATTTTCTGCATTGATACGGCCAACTCAGCTCCTGAGCCTAAATAGCTTAATACTGATCTTACTAACTAGTCATCTCATTTATGTGATCATCCCATTTCAGGGCAAATTGAAAAGTAGCGACCAAAGTTTAGTAACTGTTGCAGAAATAAGAATTTGAAATATTACACGATGTATAGGGATTTGTTCCTGCCAAAGTATACCTGCATGTTTTGACATTTGGATAGAAGTAGAGAAAGCCTATTTTCCATTACACTTTTTACTGTTTTTTTTCTTTTCATCAGAACATTCACAACCTCAACTATTTGTTAGGACTTTTTTGTTGATGCATAACAATATTTTCCTGAAAAGTACACTCTCCCAAGGACATTGGCTGCTAGCATTTCCCTCAATCAATGTTTCTCTTCAATTTCTCTTCAATTTATCGCACACAAAAACACCTACGAGGATCATATGATTGTAAAGAGAAATAAAGAATCTGCAGATTCTAAATCTAATCAGTGTGTGCAGCCCTGGCTACAGTTACTCCAAGGGTGTCTACAAATAAAATGTTATTCTGACCCACAAATGGGTCTAACAAATCGTTACAAAAAAAGGAGAAACGGATCACTGCCCTGCGGGTAATGCTGTACTAAGAGTGACACGTGTGACACTGCAGCCTGCCGGAAACCTCATCTTAATTAACAGTTTCAGGGCGACTGTGTACCATGTTCTTTAATAATCAAGTATTGCAAAATGATCAACTACAACACAGTTTGGGATTTTTACATTTACATATGTCTGTCTAGTCAAGTTACAGAAGGTAGGACTCGAACAAAAGACATGGCTATCATCAATACAGGGTTGTAGTGAACTCACTTAGGTCCATCTCTGGTTTCAAGTCACTTGGTCCAAGTCCGAGTCCGAGTCATGACTCACGTAAAACTTATTCTATTTACTCAACAATTGGATAGCTGCCGTAGTAACATAGCTGCGAACATTTGTATCTTGCAATCAGGGAGATTTTGTACAACAATGTGGGAGATATTTAGATTTACATTTAACATAATAGTGGAAAGTTTCCATAATCAGGGAGATTTTCAAATTTGTTTATGAAAACATGGAAAGATTTGTTTATTTTCAGGGAACTTTCTGCAGAATCAGGGAGAGTTGGTAGTGCTGTAGTCATGCCATGAGGATTTATAAAAAAGCAACCAAATTATATAATTTTTGTGAAAGTTATAGTTTGGTAAAAATAAGACTCACGAGTCACAAGTCCTCTGTGCTGAGACCAGGACATGATAGCCGAGTCTAAACCCAAGGGTTTGCCAAATTGAGTAGAGTCTGACTCACCAAAATTGATATTTGAGTGTACTCAAAGTCATAGACTCAAGACCTACAATGCTGCATCAAGATAACTCAAGTCTTAGCCTCGTGGTGCAATTCTTCAATTTACACTTTGATAATTATCAGATGTAAAACAAAGTCCCATTGTTCAAGAAAACTGGCTTCACCCCTTCAATGTGCTACCAATATACTGGTAGTAGACAAATACAGTAACTCTGCCCAGTGACTGGCAGGTGATAACTTACAAATGTTTTCTTGGTAGAGGATGATGGGCTGAGACATGGAGGCTCTGGTGAGTCTGGATCAGGAACATACAGTGTCTGAAGGAAGACAAACCAACAACAGTCAAATCAATCATCAAATATCTCTGATTATAGATTGAATCTAGAATTTTGGTAATCATTGCCAGCCAAAACATAAGGTTTAACCTCAACAATAACCGATTTGAAAGTTACCAGTCCTAAAGAAAGTATCTATCTAGAATACTAAGTAATATACCACAAGGGAAACTGCCGCTTCCCAGGTTGTATCATAAACTTGGGTGTGATCCTTGTATATACCGCAGTTTCAGGTTGTATGGCTTCTGCTAAGCAACTTTTTTGTGCTAAGCAGTTTTTCTTGCATGACAGCTTTATGAATTTGACCCTGTCTGATGGGATAAATTCATTTAAAGCAAGTGTACACATGAATAAAATGTGATTATGCATGACTGAAAAACAGCTTTACTCTGCAGAACATGTCACTTTTATTATGAAATTAATTGGACTGGATTAACCTATAAATCATGTACATATTTAACCCAATTGAAGATTTGATTGTCAACCGTAAAATGTCATCCACCATTGTTAGTGTGTCAGGTGGAAAACATCAGCAATTCATAATATTTTATGGACAACCAACCTGTATCGTTAAACTCACTAGTGTTAAAGACACTGGACACCTTTGGTAATTGTCAAAGACAAAAAACACCCTTGTCACACTAAGTTGTGTGCTTTCAGATGCTTGATTTCGAGACCTCACGCGTGAGGTCTCAAAATCAATTCAAATATTTTACTGAGAAATTACTTCTTTCTCAAAAACTACGTTACTTCAGAGGGAGCCGTTTCTCACAATGTTTTATACTATCAACAGCTCTCCATTGCTCGTTACCAAGTAAGTTTTTATGCTAACACTTATTTTGAGTAATTACCAATAGTGTCCAGTGCCTTTAACTTTCATGTGGAAATGAAGAGTTGTACACATATTTTTGAATAAAAAAATATATGTATTTCAGTTGATGTTTGGATGAATTTCTTTTGGCTCTATTTTCTCATCATTGTACGCATTGAGTAACAGAACCTTGTGCATCGATGTCATCCCATCTTGGACGAAAAATGATGGGGAAACAACGGAAACGAACAGCTAAGAAAACGCACCGCGCAGGATGGGCCAATGAGCAGCTTCCCCATGACCTCCCCACGAGGGCGCCCCACTGTTGTGATATCATGTGCATAAGGTCCACTACTGTGTACATACAAAATGTGAGCTACGTTCTCCAATACAATTTTTTAAACTCTAAAAATGTAATTTGAACTTGTAGCATACAGTCTTTGTAATGTGAGCCTATATGACCTATACTCATTTGAGATCCTACAATATATTCATATAACATTTCTGCTTGAGCGACACTGGCCTGGGGTATTCATAAATTCAGTTATTATTGATTGATCCAACTGGGTAAAAAAGAAACGACTGTTAATGCACAACCCCAGGGACTTCATAACAGGGGTATATCCGAAGTAGCCTGGATTACCCACTATAGCCCCTTAACACAACAGGATTACATGGGACTTGGATGAGACCAGGGTAAGATATAACAGATTTGTGGCGAAGAATTTTGGATCAAAGGAATGTCTCAATTGAATTTTTCTTTTTTTTAATGTTATGGGTGTGGAAAATCAAAGATCAATATGGTATTTTGACTGTTAGGAATCTTTGATCTACATCCACATCATACTGTATACAAAATGTACGTTCAGCTTCTGTAATCTGGTTGCTAATCCAATTTTCTACAAATAATATGCCCATGTACTCAACTTGACCACTGTTTGACCGACATACATATTTTCACTATCAGACCGTGGCATATGACGACATTGACCAGTGCAGTCTTTTTGGTGATCACACCAGTGTATATTTGAGTGGCATGCAACTATTACAAATAGCCGGCACGCTACGCAAGATGCAATATTGAGCCAATCACTACAAACATTATCTTGGCATTATATGCTTAATCATGTGCATAATGTAGTTGTGCATCAGGGTAACACACGTGTTGAGAATAAAATCTTAATTTTTAACTCAAATAAAAAAATCTTTATTGTGAAAGTAAGCTTGGTTCATGCATTCATTGGGGGACATAGGCACCCTAATAGTTTTTCAGTTTCCAGAACTGATAACAAAGTTCCCGCTCAAATCTGTCAAATATTAATAAACATCAACATCATGCACTTTTCTAATGTGGATGTGACCACCAAAATAGCATTTTGAAAAGCATAGTGATCTGTGACATAGATGCACAAGCTCTATACACATAGCACCCCCAGGCAGCCCCTAAGTGTTACAGGTCTCTAAATTTAACATTTTATTTCCCACTTTTCCTGCTTTTTGATTCCACTCTCTCATATGAAACCATTTTTACATTAACATTTTTGCATTTTCTTTTATTAAGATAGCAGACATGCAGCTGTAACTTCAACCAAAAAGAGGAAATTACAAAATTTCAATGATTTTGTACAGTATTTTTCAATTTTGAATGGTAAAACCGAGAATAAAAAAAGAGGAAATCAGCTGATCCGAGGAAAAGTTGCATGCCTGGATAGATAACTATTATGAAAATCAGTAAAAATCAACAACATTTCTGTGGATGATGAGAATCCTAAAGAGAAGCATCGTCTTTAGGGTTAGAAACATTCACAGCTTGGGATCAATGTTTGTGACTCATGTTTGTTACTCTTCAGGGTCTTAGCAAAAATGTCAATATTTAAAGGCATTGTGCAGGATTGGTAGAGCTGACAAAATAGTCACAGACAGTGGCATGTTTTGTGTGATGAACCAAAAACATAAACATGCTATAACACAACTGTGAAAAATTTGGCTTAACCCGTTGTGTAAGTCAGGAGAAGATGGTGAAAAACCATGCACAATTTTCAGCATGTAAACACATTGTCCTAAGTTCGGTTGTAACAACCAAAATCAGCCGTCACGTTTTTCTTAGGTTTTCAGATACAGTTTTCACAAATATTTTCGAGGGAAAAATTTCACAGAAAAAATGGTTCTAATATAAAATAAATAAAATAATCAATTTTTGACAGTTTTTTTGTAACAATATTAAAGAAAATGATAAATCTATTTAATTTTAAGCTGCGATGATTGACCCAGACTTGACCCAAAAGACTCAGGACTTGGACTCAAGACTCCAGGATTTCAGTCCAAAGGATACTTCTTCAACATGTACAATACATAGGCCTACATGTGTACATTGGTCACAAGTAAAGCCTTCCCACCTTTAAACTGACATGACTGGCAAAAGGTAAAAGCCGTCTTCCCACACACCCCATTCTAGTTGTATGGTTCGATCACATCTAGATGTGTCCATGCAACTGTAGGGAAGTGATGGAACCCCCAAGCAAGGATTAACATTTCCATGTGTCTGTAAAGAGACTTCTGACCATTTTACTACTAAAAATAAACCTGTATTCAATATAGGGTCCATCCCATCGGCAATCCCTAATCCCTCCCATGTACTATATGGTCTATCCAATCCCTAATCCCTCCCATGTACTATAGGGTCTATCCAATCCCTAATCCCTAATCCCTCCCATGTACTATACTTTTATAAACCACTTACCTACAGTTCATGCTTGCACATAAATATCAAAAACTTAACACTCATGTAAAAGAAAACAACAACAACAACAACAACCCAAAACACACTCTCCCCTTTTGTGTTAATTCATCTGCTATTTATCTTACATCAAAATACAGTAACTCATTAATAAGATTGATGAGTCAGTGTATTGCAATTTTAGTCTTTACAGACCCCTCTCTCCAAAGCTTTTTGTCACCATCAATCATGAAATCCTCCTGTCTAATGACTTGACCGTGTCGGGAGTGTTCCGTTCCAATGGTTCGCAAATTATCTGTCAGACAGATACATGTATACCAGTACACTTCAATCACTAACAGGATTCACACCGTCAAACATGATGTTCCCCAAGGATCAACCCTTGGTCCACTTCTTTTCCTCCTCTATGTTAACAATCTTCCTTACTCTTCTTCCCTTCTCAACTTTACTCTCTTTGCTGATGACAGCATTTTTCACTCTAGCTCTAGTATCACTTCTCCAGTTGACACTCTCGATACTGAACTCACCGTGTTTCTTCTTGGTTTAAGAGCAAAAAAAATGTTCTTCAAACCATACAAAAATATGTCATACTTATATTTCATCTGATAATAATAATACAAATGGTGGCTTCTTATGTAGCTCAGAGACGCTCATGGCCCTCCACTATGAAATATTTTGTAAATGTTTTATTTTGAACAGAGAAACTTGTATAAAATAAAAAATGCTTTGATTTGAATTGATTTCTTGTTACATGTACATGTACTTTGAATTGTACGCTTGTCTTTTCCTTAAACGTGCACCACAAAGAAAAATTTCCTGAGCTTTCATTTAATGTCACCAAATCAAGTCTGAAGAGGCTAAAATAGTCAGATTCCTTTTTACTAAGAGAATTGGTACTTTTTACGGTTATAAACAAAGGGAACAAGACAAAGAGTGTGACACGCTGATGAAAGATCTATGGTCTGTTATACACAAGTCATATGCAAGTACTTGCACCTGTCGAGTACATACCTCAATGGAGAGGTTATATTCCAGACCTCAATGGAGAGGTTTTATTCCAGACCTCAGTGGAAACGTTTTATTCCAGACCTCAATGGAGAGGTTTTATTCCAGACCTCAATGGAGAGGTTATATTCCAGACCTCAATTGAGAAGTTATATTCCAGACCTTAATGGTGAGGTTTTCTTCCAGACCTCAATGGAGAGGTTTTACTCTAGACCTCAACGGAGAGGTTTTATTCCAGGCCTCAATGGAGAGGTTTTATTCCAGACCATAATGCAGAGGTTATATTCCAGACCTCAATTGAGAAGTTATATTCCAGACCTTAATGGAGAGGTTTTATTCCAGACCTCAATGGAGAGGTTTTATTCCAGACCATAATGGAAAGGTTTTATTCCAGACCTCAATGAAGAGGTTATATTCCAGACCTCAATGGAGAGGTTTTACTCTAGACCTCAACAGAGAAGTTTTATTCCAAACCTCAATGGAGAGGTTTTATTCCAGACCATAATGGAGAAGTTTTATTCCAAACCTCAATGGAGAGGTTTTATTCCAGACCATAATGGAGAGGTTATATTCCAGACCTCAATTGAGAAGTTATATTACTCTAGACAACAACAGAAAGGTTTTATTCCAGACCTCAATGGAAAAGTTTTATTCCAGACCATAATGGAAAGGTTTTATTCCAGACCTCAATGAAGAGGTTATATTCCAGACCTCAATGGAGAGGTTTTACTCTAGACCTCAACAGAGAAGTTTTATTCCAAACCTCAATGGAGAGGTTTTATTCCAGACCATAATGGAGAGGTTATATTCCAGACCTCAATTGAGAAGTTATATTCCAGACCTTAATGGAAAGGTTTTTATTCCAGACCTCAATTGAGAGGTTTTACTCTTGACCTCAACGGAGAGGTTTTATTCCAGACCTCAATGGAGAGGTTTTACTCTAGACCTCAATGAAAAGGTTTTATTCCAGACCTCAATGGAGAGGTTTTATTCAAGACCATAATGTAGAGGTTATATTCCAGACCTCAATGGAGAGGTTTTATTCCAGACCTTAACGGAGAGGTTTTATTCCAGACCTCAATGGAGAGGTTTTACTCTAGACCTCAACGGAGAAGTTTTATTCCAGACCTCAATGGAGAGGTTTTATTCCAGACCTTAATGGAGAGGTTTTATTCCAGACCTCAATTGAGAAGTTATATTCCAGACCTTAATGGAGAGGTTTTATTCCAGACCATAATGGAGAGGTTATATTCCAGACCTCAATTGAGAAACTATCTTCCAGACATTAATGGAGAGGTTTTATTCCAGACCTCAATGGAGAGGTTTTATTCCAGACCTCAATTGAGAAACTATCTTCCAGACCTTAATGGAGAGGTTTTATTCCAGACCTCAATGGAGAGGTTTTACTCTAGACCTCAACGGAGAGGTTTTATCCCAGACCTCAATGGAGAGGTTTTACTCTAGACCTCAAAAGAGAAGTTTTATTCCAGACCTCAATGGAGAGGTTCTACTCTAGACCTCAACAGAGAGGTTTTATTCCAGACCTCAACGGAGAGGTTTTATTCCAGACCTCAACGGAGAGGTTATATTCCAGACCTCAATGGAGAGGTTTCTATTCCAGACCTCAATGGGGATGTTTTATTCCAGACCTCAATGGAGAGGTTATATTCCAGACCTCAGTGGTACATTGATGCTTTAAATGAAAAGAGTTTTAGAATGTCAACGTTGCACTTGAACGGTTTATGGATAAACATGCCAACTATGACCATGTACACTGAATTGAAAGTAATCAGTGAAACCCTTCAAATACATTGTATGAAACATTCAATCAAGTGGAATCAAAAGATTGAGGTAATTTGGTCTGGAGGCTTACACAGATCCAATTTCTGGAGTGGGACATAAAACAGTTATTCAACTTTGCTATCACAATGTACATAATACCACTGTCTACACTGGCCCTCTATCACACTCTGTAACACACTGGTCCTAAAACTGGCTTGACTGTCCCTGTAACACACTGGCCCTCTATCACACTGGCCCTGCAACACACTGGCCCTCTATCACACTGGCCCTGCAACACACTGGCCCTACACTGGCATGACTGTCCCTGCAACACACTGGCCCTGTACCACACTGGCCCTGAGAGAGTGGGCTGTTTGGGTTACATATAAGTACATGGACATACACTGTACATTGTCCATTTCAATAGTTGTTGATGTGGATATTACTTTGTGAAACTTTAACAACCTGACAAATTTAATAAACATAAAATTGCTCTTGTTAAAACAAGAACAATATTTTTTTTACAAAATTGTGGTCTTGACAAGGTGAACATCTTATGGTTTTATTTGGGAATTCAACTTGATATTTCAAGCATACTGTTGAGTAGGCAGTTCACTTTACATCTTTATTTAACTTGATCTGTACAATTTAACAACCATCTCCAATTTGACAATGTATCTGCCGGCTTAGATTCAAGCAGTAATCAGCATTGCATGGTGAAACCGACCATGCATGAACTCACTATACGGCTGAACGATTTCAATCATTAGAAAAAGTTAATTTTCCAAAACTTCATCGCAGCGCCCACCTCGTTCACTCATTCCTTTCTTATTACCATCCTCAGGGACATCCCCTACACATCCAAACCAAAACGATTTGTCAATATAATTTGGGGGTTGTTTTCCCCTGTCAAAAAAAACCCTCCGACCCCCAAGATCTGATCATTGACAGAATGAAGCCAAGCCTTAGGGGCCTGATAACGCAGTCATACTATTTATTACAATCTAGCAAAGATGAGGCTAGTCTTGAGTTCAGTCCACATGAAGAATAACATACAATGTGTGACTTCACAAACACTGATGCTATGATACAACCCAGGGCAATATGAGGGGCATGTCTGATCAAATCATATTTCTTAAGAGGCGTGGGAGGAGGGTCCATCGGGCTGAGACAATGTGATCATGTCTTGGATCCGTTTGGATCTTGTCTTATTCTTCATCAATTCAAAAAAAAGTTCAACAATTCGTTTGAGAGATGCGTAACTTTGGAAAAGAGCCAAAATGAATGCATGGTTGCAATTTGGTTCAAGTAAATCGTTGTCTGCTCTCAAGTAAAAGACCATAATCCCAAATATAATATTTTATAAAGCGCTTTTTAAAAACATGAAATGGACTTGGGCCTATGATCCAGTACATCTGTTTACTTGCAGTGCATACTACTTACAACCAGCAATTGTTTTTGTTGTTTAAATTTATAGCAAAATAAAAGACAAAATCTTGCAAGACATGTGCAAGAGAGAAACTGCTTGTTAAAACAAAAACAAATCTGACTCTTTTGAGGAATACAGGATAAGAGGGTTACAGAAAGTGTACAATTGTACATACATGTATGCACTAAGGCATTAGCTATTTCTGTACGTGCTTTCAAGAGCAAATCACAAATCTGTAAGCAGCTTATCACAAGGGATTTACTGCTGACAAACATTGCAAGTTTGGAACTATGGCAGGTGAGATGAAATGCTTCAAAGACTAGAGACATATTGTATTTGACAAACCCCTCAGGGCAACTTCTGCATGACTTTTGTTTCTCACGGAATGAAAGAAATAACAAGGACGTGTTGATAAACACAATTGCCCCATTGAGGTTAAAGACACTGGACACCTTTGGTAATTGTCAAAGACAAGTCTTCTCACTTGGTGTATCTCAACATATGCACAAAATAACAAAGCTGTGAAAATTTGAACTCAATTGGTCGTCGAAGTTGCGAGATAATAATGGAAGAAAAAACACCCTTGTCACACGAAGTTGTGTGCTTTCAGATGCTTGATTTCGAGACCTCACACGTGAGGTCTCAAAATCAATTCAAATATTTTACTGAGAAATTACTTCTTTCTCAAAAACTACGTTACTTCAGAGGGAGCCGTTTCTCACAATGTTTTATACTATCAACAGCTCTCCATTGCTCGTTACCAAGTAAGTTTTTATGCTAACAATTATTTTGAGTAATTACCAATAGTGTCCAGTGCCTTTAAACTAATTCTTTTTTAGTTGTGTTTGACACAAGAAAACTACAAACCAGTGCAAGCGAAGAATGTGATTTTGAGTTGACCTAGGGGGTCCATAAACCATAGGCTTCTGGATTATCCCCAGACCAATCCACGAATCAAGTTTAAAGTTGATATGCCAAGTCCTTCTTGAGTTATCGCTCAGAAAACACTTTGTTTGTTTCAGCCATAATGACCACAGTTCTGTGTTAGGCTCTGTGGACATACCTTTGATATTGTGCATTTCAGGAAGAAAAAATCTTTAACATTGGTCTGGTGAAAACACTGAGTGGATGTGTGTACATGTAAGTCCATTTAATGTTTCAAATCCCTACACTGTGCGGACATCTTTTGTTCTCGGGTCCACTTTTGGTGTGTAATGCTTGCCCACGGACAAACGCACCCTTACATATGGCAGTTACGGGGTACTTCAATTATTGTTCTATTATTCCCCCTTTTGAAGGAACCCTCTGTGGGGTAGCACTAGAAGAAAGAAAACCTTGTAGGCTAGCATTGTTCCATTGTGTAAAGTACCCTGCAAGTGGGTATGTGTAAGAACACACACACTTTTGCACACACCATTGTGGGGACTTAAGCCAGCAAGTTAGTAGTGAGTTCCTTAGAACTAACAAAAGGTACAGGAGTCCGAACCCTCAACCCATGTGGCAAGTGAACAAACACACAATACTAGCAGAATTTGTCATCCTTTGTATTCGGCCGTCACTAAGAGGCCTCCCATCCTCACCTGTCCAGGGTACAGCATACGACTGCTGAGGTGGTTTAATCGCATCAGGTGCGTGGGTGTGGACTCAAACTGAAGAGCGATGCTGTTCAACGTGTCGTTCCCCTTCACCTACACATGATGGGTAAGATGAGAAGGTTAACACTTAATGTCTGGGACCTGGCAAAGTGCTACATATGTAGGATTAAGATTGAAAGCAAGACCCCTCAACACATAAAATGCATCTTAAGACACTAAGGGGCTCTGTGGGAGAAATTGTATCCGTGCATTAATTGCTCAGTAAATCAGTGAATTATGCATTATGGCACAGTTTTGATATTTAGTCAGGCTATTTCTGCTGTTAGATGGTATAATAGGTACTTGAACCCCGAGCAACATAACCCAAGCACATTTTCAAACCTTTTGAGTATTTACACTATGGTTTTTTATACGACATGTAACTTTTTGGTCTGATGGTTTTAAACATGTTGAAACCTGTAATATCTGAAGTTTAGGGTTTTTGCTTTTACAAAAAAAAACCAATACGTGTTCAAATTAAAGATAAGTGACACATGATTGGTGATGATAAAAACCTATGAAATAATTAATGAACTTGTGCAAACCAACATGACTAATTGCATGAGATATATCTACATGTACTTGTCCCCATTACTCAAAGTAGCTCTTAACCATTAAACGCTGCAAGTTGTGTAGGCATGCATAACTTTTACAGACACACAAACAGAAGGCGCATGAACCCATTTTTGCATAAACCCGAAACATTTTGTTTTGTTTTGGTATGACGAAAACACAGCGGTGATGTGTTAACATGCACAGACAGTCCATTGTGTAGTGAGCGCAGGCATGCACTCACTGTCCTATGCTTCATTTCCCCCTTACAATGAGGGACAAAGGGTACTGGATTTTTTCTTGAAATCTCCCTTTTTTATCGTTTAATCCCACTAACAGACCTTTGTCTTTGTATACACAAACAAGGATTATGAGATATCGATAGGCTGCCACCAATGTATATCACTGTACTCGGCATATGGGAGGCAAGTCTGAATTTCCAGCACAAATGTTCTGTGGCTGACTATCGGCCGTGGCTTACAGCCAAGGGTTGGTCGTTTCAAGGTGAACAAATTCCACACTTTCTTGAAAGAGAACAAAATATCCTGCTAGATTTTATGAGGACAAGGTTGTCTTTACTTGGTTTTGGCATAGTTTCATTGTACCTGATATCCTAACTTTTGAAAGGGCACCAAAGCCAAGACCAGGGAAATAGAAGCCATGGCCTCTAAGTAATTCCAGGCCTGCACTTTCTCAAAAACAAATTATTCAGAAAGTCTTGTCAAAATTAACCCCTGTGTACAAGCATGACAACGTTTTCGTACTTTGAAAGCTTACGTGCAACATGTAAATGCTGTGTAATATAATACTTATTAAATAACTATGACTGCTGGTAAACAAAAATACAAGCTGGCAGCCCAAGTCCACTTGTGCAAGATTTTTTGTGTTTGTGGTGCACAACTTCCGCAATGAATGTTGCGCAAGTGGACTTACGCATTTGCGTTAAGTTTTGTGAAATCGGAAGCAGGGCAATGAATTTTTTTTTTAAATAAGTGTGGATGTACGTACATCGTACTGCAGTGTGCCACTGGGTTGGGTGAATAGCGGACTTCGTCTCATCGTGTCCTTCTTGGGAAGATCATCCGGGTCTGGAAGACAAAAAGCAGAAAAAACAATTACAATTTCTGAGAGTGATAATAAACCGGTGTCCTGCCTGGTCCACTTCATCTCAAGCCCTGGTGGTACCTGTAATTTGTGCAGGTTTTCCTTGCTTGGCATACTTTGTACATGAAGCAGTCTCTTGATGTTCTTGACAAGTATAGGCCCCTTGCATAACGCCCAACGCTGCTGGTACTCCAAGGTCATGCGCACGTTTTTACACACCAATGACAGCTATCGTCCGATGATCTGCCTCCTTTTGCCTCAGTGAGGGCGCTGTTTGAGAGTGTGATGTCATATACGAGGGGTCTATTGATGTAATGAACAACATCCTCCAGTAACCAGCGTGAATTAAGGTCCCAATCAACAAGGGATCTTAGCCGCGGCACCATTTCTTAAAGTGCTTAGATTCATCTTAAAATATCACCATAGTGATTTGTATTCTGACATCACAGTTTACTTCTAAGCCTTAACACAACCTGAAGATTATTCTGAAGAGTAAGTGTACCCAAGTTCCAGCTTTGACTGCATATACATTATCTGAGGAGTAATGCAGTGTACATGATGTTCAATGTATAAGTACAGATTTTCAAAGCGACAATATTACAAAATCATCACCACACATTTACACAAGTAGCACTAACATTCAAGTCAACATAGAACGATAATAGATTTTCTTTCAATCTTGAAATACACAACTGGCTGTCAGAATTTCGCTGCGAGTTTGCATGACGCCCGCTATGGCCTTTCCGACCGTGAAAAGGTCCTATCACTGTCCACTTCAAAATACGGACTGACCGCAGCAAACGATATCCTAACAATGGCACCCCATCGATGTGATCACAGAGGGACGTGCTGACCAATTTCCTCTTTCTCCAAGTACCTGCCATCACAAAACTCATCAGAACCCAATCAGGTTTACATATATAAGTAGGAAACACTATGGGACTGTCCTTCAGTGTCTGAGGCAGTGAGTCAAATCGTGGCTGGAAATGTTTCAGGAAATGTTCACAATGGACGGGTATTAATCACTTTTAAGTACTTACTCGGACTGTACAGTTTCTTCACCTTTTTACATGCAATAAAAGCTAGTAATGTGTATTGATTAAGGCTACAGACATGGCAGAGTTCTGCCCACAGGGGTCGGTGCCGGAAAACCCGCCGGCACTCAGGATTCCCCAACCACCACTGGCAGAATTGTCTCTGTTTCCGACCACCACACATTTTCCAAATTTTTTACACTTGCAATTTCCTTTCAAAGGTTTTCAACGAAATGCAAAATTGGGTATTTACCAGTAAAAAATGGTATCCGAAGCCATGAATTTTGAGTGCTTCTTTGATTTGAGTCTATTTATACGATCAACCGTGTAACTGATCCATATTGAAATGGTTTCCAGGGAAAAGTTTTTCCACACACTAAAGAAATCCTGGGCAGAACCCTCCATGGGTACTGAAAAACAAATCTAGTGCTCCCATTGTGCACTTGTACATGTACAACAGACAACAAAAATTCCCATAGCTTGTAAACAACAACGCTTATTTCAAAGGGAGTCCTAAGCTGCTGATCAACAATTAAATCCTATTACAATACTGCACTATTACAAAGCACACAATTATTGTTTGTAAAATGTATTACAGGAAAATGTAGTGGAATCAATTCAATGAACCTTAGGCATTGACGTCATCAGGCCGCCATCTTGGAGGTAAAAAAATGACATAACAATGGAAAACGCACATCTATGTACGCGCGGTGCAGAGAATCGGCCAATAAGTAACCTTCTTGATCTCAAGCTGAGGGGCCCTACTCAAATGAAGTCATGTGCATATGGCATGGAAGCTACCCACACTGGTTGATAATCCAGCAACCATAATAAACAATATACATGCTCCTACCACCTACTCAAGTACATGTATAGACCGTGCTTACCAAGCTCACATGTACATTTGCCTCTGTTGCATTCAGACAACAGTTAAGGTAATTCTGCAGCATTTCATATGAAACTTCAGACCCATTTCTGTCCTGTTAACGATAATCAATCCATTGATTGGTTAGGCTCAAATAACACCAGCACAAGGTAAGCAAGCATTTTGTGGAGAAAACAAATATAAAAAATCCCAAAGATCAATGAGAGAACAGAAAAGTGAGTAACACAAGCACCAAGTTTTTAAGTGTACTTGGTTCACGTGGATATGAGACGAAAATGTCACATTGAGTATTAACGCCTCTGCAGTGTACTACCCTTCTTCATCTGCAGGGCCCAATTTCATAGAGCTGCTTAAGCATAAAAAGGTGCTAAGCACAACAAAATTGTGTTTAGCAAAACAGGGTTACCAGCTAAAATACCATTTTACATGTACAAAATGAAACTGGTATCCTGCTGAGTTTTGCTTAGTAGAAAAATTTTAAGCAATATTTTCTGCTTAAGCAGCTCTATGAAATTGGGCCCTGGCCTCAAAGACAAGCTTTGCAACAAGTCATCCTTGCTGAAAATCGTTTAAAACCTTTTCAATCAACGAGGAAATTTGAGTTCACATGAGTTTAAACAGAGTTTGTTTTTGTAAAAAAAACAATAATTTGGAACACCCTTCTCCAGTGCTTGTCAGAAAGATTCGTGAACAGTCCTGTTACGTCATTTGTGTGAGCTCTGGTTTGTATAGACGCTTTGTTGCAACATCGAGCTACAACAAAGCAACATCCCACAAACGACATCAAAGTATTGTCATTTTGATGAGCGCCGTCAACGGCAGAAGTGTAGCTAGTTTTCCAAAACCTTGAGGTTGTGGCCCTAATTTATTGATCAGTAAATTAAAAAAATCAGAAGTGTAAAAATATCAAAATTGCATTTAAAGTTTAGATAGCATTCCTGTGAACAATTTTTTCACTCAAGTAGCTTTTGAAACATTCCTGGTACCATCTCAACTCCCCCCAGCAATGTCAGGAGTAAGCAGTACAGAAGAATTGGGCATTGTTTCATACCATAACAATTGAAAACGGAACCCTTCTGACTTATTCAGACAACTACCATTGCCTGTACTGCCTATTTCAAAATATAATGATAATGCCCTTAGTTGTGAAACTGTGTTAAGCTTGGTGCGGAAGGTGTTGAGAATCAGTAACAGGATGCTGTACTCTGTACTGGGTATCACTATCAGTCATCTCCAAATTACAGTCAAACAAACCATACAATATCCAGGCCCCTGGACAAGCTACAACAAGTTCATCTTCACTATAAATAAAGTCAGTTAATTGACGTCATTCTCTTTCAATTGTAATTTATTATCAAGCTACACTGTCAGTTGTCTTTTTAGTAAAAGCCACTGATATGACTGGTCTTTGAAACATAATAATGGTCGCTCTAGTGTGCCAGTACTTTTCACCAGTTCTTGGTGCACGGAGATTCAGTGGCGTCAAGTAACAAGACATTTGTTTCTGTTTTTTGTTGTGGGGGGGGGGAGGGGGAAAGCGGGGGCAAAGACATGTTTTGTTTTGTTTTTTTGTGTGTGTGTCTCATTTTCGGGGGGGGGGGGGCAAAGGGGGAGGGGAGGGGGCAAGGGTTCTTAGCGAGGGGTCAGACCTACCAACCCTATTTTGAAACAGCATGTATTCGGAAACAGAACCTGTATTTTGGGGGCTTTACTTAAACCACAAACCACCTCAGCAGCTCCCTGGGGAGTGTAATGCACCCTGTACTACAAGAACAACCTCTGCCCTGTGTACACACATTTTGTACCAAGAGGAGAAGAGAAGCAATTATGTCATGCTCAAGGACACAAGTGTCATGCCTAGTGGGAAAATAAACAACAATTTCTCCGGGCACACTTGTACAATTGTACCAGCAAGAAAATAAAAATCCAGAGCAAACAAAATAGTAATTGATAATAAAATAAAATAATGGATAATTTACAAATAAATAAAAAGTGGTTTCAGCAATAAATGAGCATAAAGGTATTACAGTTTGAAGGCCTTTTCATTGAATTACCTGTGCAGGACAATTTGAAGTAACTCTAATAACACAAAATTCCTTTTAAAGGGAAGGTATACGATTGGTAATCACTCTAAAAATTAACGACAATCAACAATACAAAAGGACTGATAGTGAAATAAATAGCCTCAGCAAAATAAGTCTGGTAGGGAGTTTTAAAGTGATGCTTTGAGTTCAGTAAAGGAAATGGCATGACGTGTTTGATATTAGGAAGATTGTTCCAAAGGTTTGGAGCAGCTAAAAAACCTTTGGCAGGTGTAGAGTATCTGGTTTGAGGTTTTGTGAGAGTCCTTGGTGTCTGAGCTGGAACGGAGTATGCGATTAGGCTGGTATGGAGTGATAGGTTTACTGAGGTAAGGAGGAGCACTTTCATTCCATTCAAACGTGATGGTTAACAACTTGAAGATGATACATTATTGAATAGGAAGCCAGTGGAGTTGTTAAAGGAGCATTGGGATGTGGTCAGATTTGTGTGCCATGAAGATTACCAGTAATCCCAATCCTGAAAATACATTTCAGTTTCAAGGTAAACAGACCTAAATACTGCGAGTATGCTAAATTCCCATGAGAAAACAATTAGCAGTTAAAAGCTTAGCAACCAAGCTGAGCTGTGATATCACTGTTTCTTTAACTCAAATGGGAGTTGAGATCACCGGTCACTTAATGGTTGGTAAGCTTTTAACTGCTAATTTGTTTTCTGATGGGAATTTTTGCATACAACATGTACAATACGTACACGCAAAGGTCTAATTGCCTTGATATTAAAATGTGTTTTCATTTGGGATGGGGAGGGGTACACAAAAATGATTCAAAGAAATATGACCTTGAATCTTTTCTTTTTCATATTAAGGGGTGTGGAAGGGGGAGGGGTGGCTGAATTCCCCACTGCATGTATGTCCACTGTGATCAGAAAAATTAATAATAATAATAATAATAATAATAGCAAACACAACATGCAAGTAGCTACCAAGCATGACGATGGCGCAATTGAACAAAGAGACACATTTAATCAAGGACATGATGATAAACAGATGAATTTTGAGGGATGATGTGAACAAAGTGCGTGGCTGCTTTTGGTGCATTTGAAGGGACAGATCGTTCAAAACTTAGCACATACAGACATGTCAACAGCATCTATGCATGTACAACCTGTACATTTGAGATCTTTACCATTCATTACTCCATCATGTGCCTAGTTAAGCAGGTACAATGTACATGTGACAGTTATAAAGAAATCCCCCACAATGCTTCCTATTTAAATGTTTACAAATTAAAAGCTTGCTTTAAAGTTTAAATGTACTAATTTCTCTCATTTTGCACAAACTTTTCATTGCATATTTCCATCCGCCCATTGCCTTTTTTTTAAATGCAAATAAACCCGTTTCCAATGGCGCCCTCACAAGCCCTCATTGTCACACTACTTTTTAATTGCTAGACAAGAAACATCGTATCTGCTCTCTTACTCTACATTTTCAGATTTGGAATGACTTAACTGCATAATGGAAAGCTCTTGTTCTCAGCCAGAGATGTCAACATTGAAATCCAAAAGAGAGTAGCACCACCGAGCACTTAAGTTCAAGGGCAGATTGTATAACTAGGCGTGCAACTCAACAACCGTAAAAAGAGGAAAATTATGACATTTATGATTTATTTATAAGCTAATATATTCAGCTCAAACTGCTTAATGCAAAGTGTTCAATCATGGTTTAATCATGGTTTTTATGGAGGCTAAACATTTAGGAATTTTTTAGGCTTGTTTAATTTTATACTTGGGAGGGAGGTCCTTTCGAACCACAATTTGCAACAGCTTATAAATGGGAAGAACCATCCTGACCATATTGCAATTCTTCCAAATACATTCAACATAGTGTTTTGGTTTCTTTCCCATTGTTTATTAAAATTAATAAACAATGGTCATGTTTGCACAGCAAATACGTAATTATCCATGATGTTACCAGTCCAGTCAAGTCTTTGAATGACTTCAGATAGAGGAATTTCGTCAACTTGCTATTTATTCCAACCAATTTCATTTCCACCCATTGCAATCTTTATGCCTTTTATTGACAGTTTTCATCAGATCTTGACCTCAATTCAACGATATCTTTTCTTTTTGTCAATTTTTTTCAAGTTGATCGAATCAGCAATCCCAATAGTTTACACTCCACAACGGCGTGCTCTTGCGTGCAGATAAAAGTTATCACAGTGTCTGTTTGCCGCCACATCCCACACACGTGAAACCTTATAAAAACTCCAGCGCCAGTCTCTACAAAAGCCATAAGTGACGTTGCGAGACATGTACTGTAGAATGTATGCTGTACAAGGCGCATTGTGTCTCCATATATGTGTGTACACATGTCTAGGTGTCTACTACCCAGGAGATCACTTGGCAGAAGTCAAGACCTGTGTGTGATACATGTAGTTTATGGTACCTACATGTAAATAAGCACTTAAAACCGCATGTGGATTCAACGCTATAGACCTTTCTACTGTTGATAAACAAACCGTGCTGGTTGGCATAGAAGGCCAAATGTTAGCTAAACATTCAATCCTGTTAACCAAATTCAACATTTCTGCAAACTTTCAATTAAAAAAAAGTACATTCCATGATCGGTTGCTTTGTTTCAAACAAATTCAACACTGTTTTTTGAGTATTTGTGTAACATTGTAGCTATTTGCTTCTGCTTTGCATTTCTGGCTTTCCATAGTTTTCGCACATTGGTTGGCAAAAACTTGGGCTGCGAAATTGCAATAGAAAGGTCTTTCATCACATTTAAACACTCAGCAGTCTACGTTTAAAGTTAATTTTGTTATACTTTTAGTTTAAATTGTTTAGTTTTTATTTATACCAACTCATATTTAATACATTGTTTTTAACTATGCTTACACTGGGGCAGCTTGCATATTCAATGGAAGTATTATCCTAGAGTCCTATCCACAGCTCAATATCGTAATTGCTACGCCCAAATTGTGTAAGTTGGCATCTCTGCCTCGACAGCCAATTATTTATGACTCCAACCAATACTGCAGGTGTCACATACCAACATCACACACAAAACATTCTCTGACTAGTGGGGGTGGGGACTACATTTAAAGTCAGCCTTAAATTTGACTAGCTCATGTGACTTTTGTGTGGCACTTAATTTCCAAATAAAATCACACATTTCCAGGTTGGTAATACATGTATACATTGTACAAATCAAGTTTGACTAACCCACAACACTCTCGACGCCTAACTAGTGACTAAAATGAGTCCTTTAAAGGAACATTACAAAATTGGTAAGAAAAAAACTTGTAAAGTATACCTTTTGATCACAGATTTACATAAAACTTACATGGTCTAATGATGATGATAGTAGAAAACATCCCTTGAGATATTTCTGTCTGAAATGCCATATTTGATGAGAAATGAATAAACTAATTTTCCAATTGGAGTTTATCGCTCAGTGAGCGTTTTATTCATTTGTTGAATCTATACGATTTCATGCAAATGGTGTAATCGGTTTTTCACTATTTTCTCGTGACCCAGATGGCCGATCGATCTCAAACTTCTACAGGTTTGTCAGTTTATGTATATGGTGGATTACATAAAGTGCTTACACTGCCAGCAACTGTTTTGTTAGCAAAAACCAATTCTGTAATGTTCCTTTAAGCAATTGAGATAATTACAATAATTTACTGGTGAATTTATATGTACCCATTACACACCAAAGCACCTTTGCTTGACAGGCGTAATTAATGTCTACATTTATCTGGTGAGACTTGTCAATAACTCATGCTGGTTTGCTGGGATATGTTTAAACCAGAAAAACAAAACAAGTCACACATTAAACAATTAAAAGAATGGACACATTTGTCATTTTAATCAACAGAGTTGACAATGACGCATCAATGCTTTTATTTTTGTTTCGGTTGAGAATAAGACCCCGTTCCCACTGGACCCCGCATTGATCGCGCAATTCGAGAAAAGGGCGATCAGACTCCGCAATTTCTCGAAAAGGGCGATCAAGCGTAAGTGGGAACGCGAGGGCGATCAGGATCAGACCCCGCAAATTTGATCCACCTCAGGAGTAGGATTAAAGCGGGATCTGATCGCCCTTTTGGATTAATGGGCGATCAAAAGTCTAGTGGGAACGCAAAGGGCGATCAGACCCCGCAATTTGAGGGCGAACATCCGGTCCGGTAGGCCCGAATGGCGCGAAAACGGTGTTCTTTTTTCTTCTATCCCAGCACACACCACGCATTTGGTGACATAAAAGAATTGCAAGTAAAGCATAAAGCAGTATTGACGTCACGTGCCGATACCAACTACACGTTCTGTACAACGCATCCACACTAAACCCAAACCCACGCCAATTTTTGGATGCATTATACGTTCTTTAAAGATGGCAGCACCCAGCAATAAATGTCCCATAAATTTGTCAAAAAAAAAAAAAACCCAAAAGATGAGAAGCGTGGTAAGCTCTGGTCGGACGAGGAGCTGGGAACTTTTTAGACATCTGGGCCAGTCAAGAAATTCTAAACAAACTGGACGGCACCGTGTTTCAGGTAATTGTGAGGAAGATGGGCGAAAGTGACCTGCGTTGGTGAACTTTTGATCTACAAAAGGTGGATCAATGCGCGATCATACTCAAGTGGGAACGCGACCGCGATTCACGTCTGCGACTAATCCTTTTGCGGGGTCAGGATCTTGTAATTGTGGATCCAGTGGGAACGCGTTCTAAGTGTTTTTATCGCATTGATCGCTTCAAGGTCACATCAGGAGTTGTAAAGCGCTATTCAGAATTAGCCTGTCCCCTAAAATATGCTAAAAGTATTCTCCCATCAGTCACTACTGGTTGTCAAACGCTCTAGTCCGGTGCTCTAATCCCCTCAGCCACGACACGCCACAATATTTGTTTACTATTATTGTTATTAGGGCCTATACATATTACACCTTGTAAGCATCTGCAACTCTAAATATTTTTCATCGCTAAGCGCGAGTTTCAAAATGTCAAAACATTTTTTTCTCGCTTAAAATAGCCAGGATGTATACACAAAACAAGTACGCACCGAGATACAACGTTTTTGCACTGGAGCGACGGCATAGATTGTATTATTTTATTGTTATAGATTAAGGTTAATAATACGTATACGGCTACTGTTATTGTTGAGCCAATTAAATGCAACCAGACTGTCATGCACCTCTGCAAAAGTACAAAGACAGTAATAACCAATCAACAAGCCCTGTAGAGGCATGTAGTATGCATACATACAGAGCTGCCAATATTTGATTTGCATCTTGCAATCAGAAAGATTTTGTACAACAATCAGGGAGATACATTCAACATAACAGGGAATTTTTTTTCCATAATCAGGGAGATTTTCAAATTTGTTCATAAAAACATGGAAAGATCGGTTAATTTTCAGGGAGCTTTCTGCAGAATCAGGGAGAGTTTAGGCAGCTTTGGTATATAATGAGATGATTTGATTTCATATCATTATTTTGTGGTACATGCAAAAAGCAAATGTTGACTGTATCAACCAAAGGAACAGTAATAAAAATACATGTACCTCACGCAGTAAACCCAGTTTACTACCACAAGAAAATGAGATGCTCACGGGATAACCATAGGAGGCTAATTCTAACATTCCACTTGCACATTGGCAGCAAATATTTGCCTTCTAACGATCCGTACAATAAAAGTCATACAATTGTGATCGGTTGTGTGCATACCACTACAGTAAATTGTTGATCTTCAAATGTTTAATGTACACATTGGTGTAAGGATAATGTTAAACTAAGAACACATTACATGGGTTGGAGCATGGCTAAATAAATCAGATGCTATTTTCTATAAAATATTAACAAATTATGTGAATTTTTTTTCTCGGTGACACTTTTTGCTGTTTCCTGAGGTTGGCCTGATCGAATCGTTGTTTTATATCATTGGAAACGGGTCTGATATAAAATGCTAAATGTTTGTTGCATCAACACAGGAGCATTTCTTATGGCAATGGAGGAGCAGCGAGGACATTCCTCCCCCCTCCCCCTCCTCCCCATTCCTCCTCCTCCTCCCTCTCCCCCTCCTCCCCATTCCTCCTCCTCCTCCCTCTCCCCCTCCTCCCCATTCCTCCTCCTCCCTCTCCTCCTCCTCTTCCACCCCTCAAACGAACCAGGAAGTCATGCCTAATCATTTGGAAATCTATACATGCTATACAGCGTACATGGTGTGTGCGTTGAATGGGCATCGCTGCGTGTTGTTGGAATGGTGGCGGTAGTTTATTGCTCCATGGTTGGATAAGGCGCACAGTACATGTTGTGTTGTGAATCAGATCTATAGTACATGTAACTGCTATACATGTATATTAGATTTAAGTAAGTAATCAAACACCCATACTGTGTATTGACTTTATTTAAAATCCCACTGAAAAATCACAGAATTGTTGTATGAAAAGTACTGTGTTACAAAGTAACTGACCAAGAGTAAATAAGAAACAGTAATTGCACTAGATCCAGTTCGTTCCTAGCTTGCTCTATGATGTTCCTGAGCATCTAATTGCACTAGATCCAGTTCAATCCTAGCTTGCTCTATGATGTTCCTGAGCATCCTAGCTGTGTTTTTCATGTTGACAGTAGGATGGAGGAAAGACGTCATTGGTGGGAGGTGGCTTCCTGAATTGTAATGGTCATGATGGGGTGACCCTTATGATGTACATTTACATGACAGCACAGAGAATCTGAACATGGCACATAATGCATAATGTGTGCATTATGCAAGGGGGTTCATTGTATACTTGTACAGTACATACTAGGTCGAACTCCAAAATTATAAATTTTCGTCAAAGGAATGAGCATTAGCATGTCTGAGAAATGCAGTATAGAGCATGTTGAGAAGATGTACATACTGTATTGTCCACAATGTGCATACACTGAACTATGCACAGATCCTGTGGGTCGATTTTCTTTTTACAATTGCGTTTAATAATTAATAAATATGTCTAATTGGGTACTTAAGGGAGAATAAGTTGAAACTGTGTCTAGACAAGATGTTTGTAACCACCATTTGTATCTATTATTTCCCCGTCATTTTAACTGTATTATTGTGTATTGTGTTTTGTGTATTTAATACTTTCTATACTGTCAAAAGGCCATACAAACTTCCACTGGTGGAACAATAAAGTTTGTCTATCTATCCATCTATCTATGAACACCTACATGTGTAGATTTTTTTAAGGAAAAAAACAAAACCTAAATTTCAACAACAACAATTATCACAATCTATAATGTTCAATTTCTAGACATTCCCTTGTGCAAACAAATTGGTTTCCATATTGGTTCACTATTGGTACTGACATTTCGGTCTGGGTTTTCCCGTTTGTTTGTCTTACATTTGCACAGGTTGGTTGGAGGAGAGTGTGTTTATAGACCTATATCATTCACCAACTGGTCATGTTCCATGTATCCAACAGCAGTAATGGATGCTAATACTCGTTGTGCAAAAAGGAACCAGACTATTTGCCCTTCCAGCCTCGGTTTGGTTTACATTGATTTGAATGGGAGAAAATCAAGACCGGGAACTCGAACCCACACTCTGCTATTCAGAAACACCAGAGCTTGGGTCTGGTGTGCTCATAACCGCTCTGCCGTGACACAACACCAATCATGTACAGTACTTTTGTCTTAAATGCAAGTTTATGTACATTAGTTCACTATAGACCATTAGGCCTATAACCTGTGACATCACATGTATACAAAAGAGCCACAGAGCCTGGATTTCCTGCAGGCACAATTTGTACACAGCTCAATTTGTCAATGGAAGGCAAACATAAAATCTTTCCTTTCATAGAGAAATTGCAACATACAATTTTTATAAGCTTTGATTCGCAGAAAGCGTCAAGTCTGACAACTTGTACAGCTGTTACTTTTATAACTCTTAACTTTACGTTGCCATTATGAAACAAAATGTACAATTTCACATATGACCAGTTTAGTATCTTGCCTGCTAGGAAATGCACCAGAACATGCAGAATGTACAATATCACTCTTTTCATGAACAGAGGTTACATGGTCTGTAATTACATGTTCATGAAGGTATCACTTCTATGTCATTGACTTAAATGTCACAATATTTATAGTGTACAGTACATTGTACATCTCACAGCTAAAATTGAATAATCTACTAAACTACCACAATGGCTTGTATGAGATGTGCCTAGGAGTATAAATAATCTATATTGCCACGGCAACTGTCGTTAAGGGGTTCAACAAAAGGTGGGTAGAATTGTGTAGGGGCGAAGGCAGCCAATAAAAACATCTGCAGCTCGCTAGGGAAGAGGGGTGCTATTTGTGTGAAAGATTAAAAAGTTCACTATACACACATACATGTACATGTACATGTAGGTAGATATGCAGACATACTGTGTAAACACTAGTAACATGGTGTTCTACTGGATGTGAATGTTGTACATACGGTGTACACATGAGCTTGTACATGTACATGTCACTTTGTACATGAGTCAGGTACAAATTCATGAATCTTTTACTTGAGTCATTTCGCTCACATAATTTTAGCAGCTCTTTGCACAATACATAATATTCAAATACAAACCAGGATAATATCAATGTTGTTGTCGAGACCACACTTTCTGAGTCTGAGACCAAGACCTCCCTATCAAGACCAAGGCCGAGATGAGACCTTAAAGTCTGATACAGGACCGAGACAGAGACCTCTCCATTGAGACCAAGACCAAGACCCAGATGACCAAGACCCAGATGACCAAGACCAAGACCCAGTGGAATACGGAAATATATAGAGCCAACCTCGTCCCCATGGTTTAGTTTATTTACAACCATGTTTACAATAGTAAACCCTGGGAGGGAAACTCCTAACTTGGACCCTGATTGGACAAAACCAAATGTTAACCTTTGTCAAAACAGCCGGCCGGCAACTAATGTACAAACAGGCTATTAAATCTGGTACCTGACCACGAGACCATGACGAAGATGTGAATTTCGAAAAGCAGCCAGACTATTCTCATTTGCATACGTATCCAAAAATGTTGGATATGCAAATGATCCAATACCAGGGTGAGAGAGCGGTCAACCTGGTACTGCTCGACACACCCTGGGGACGAGGTTGATATAGCGTGTCTGCGTCCCATATCCAACTTGACCTTCGGCCTCCTTGGATATGGGACGCAGAAACGCTATATTTTTCCATTTGTGCGATAACTTATAATGGCTTTGTTCCTAAAAAAAATCATCTAACTATAAACCTGGTCAAATTGTCAGAGTTACTAGAGTAAAGTGTTTTGTTCTAACATGTGCGTACGACACACATACAGTACACAAAGTAATGACCCAAATAGGAGTCAATGTCCTTTCATGTTGCTGTTGTGCACAATTTAGGCAACGCAGCTTTCAAACGCTTACATTGCATCGTAATTTGTACGCCTAATTTGACTCCCAAAATGACGAGCGTGGCAGACACAGCCTCGCTACCATGGGTAGAGTGCCGTATCGATACCACCTCTTGATCACGATCTGCATAATATGCATTTTTGTCACAGAATGCAGCATTCTCCCCATGCACAAGCTAGCTTGTTGGACCGATACGCACAAATTTCGGCCGATAAACACACACACTTTTCTGGATTGAATTCACATTATACATGTAAATCATAAAGATAAAACCATTTAGAATGCTCCAGATTGCACAGTAGGGCTTTTAAAACCAAGATAAATTCACTTTAGTGTGCTCAGGCTAAACTTCCAAAATTTTGGTCCTAATACCACCCCCCCCCCCCCCCCCCGTTTTGAAAAATTCTGAGGAGAACCCTGATTGGATCTACCATAATTGAAAAATATCCAATCAATTTGGATATTTCAAAGTCACACTTTCAGGGGTTATGAGTGCGCAAGGCATTTTGGGGGGAAAAATTGGCGCGGCGAGATCATACACCACTGGGAATGAGGTTGTGGCAGACAGTACAGCCGGGTGTGATGTTAGTGCAAGGTGTCAATAGAAGCTTATACACATAAAACCTGTAACACCTTGAATATGGCACGTTTGAAATGTCTTCAATACAAGTTGACATACATCATATTTTTTGTTATTTGACATTTTTCATCATCAGTTTTCACAGTGGTTACGCAGTACACAAAGGGTTACCTGACTTGTTCCGAATTAATAACATAGTCCAAGTGCACAATACATTTGTATTTGATGTAATCAACAAACAGTTGTCAAATTCTCACATGATGCAGATTGCCATTACCATGCATAATGGTTCCTTTCCTGGGATAATTATCAGTTTTAATCAGCTATTTTCCAAAATTGCAAATAATATTTACTTGGACACAGATAATTTGAGCAAATAACATGTGGTTAAATATTATTCTTGTTATTATTTTAAGTCGACCAAAACAACAAAATTGACAAGGAAGAAAGTGCACAGTAAATGCCCATACCACAGCTACGATATGTACATGAATCATATTTCCTTGTGCTATGGGTATATAGAGATTATTATGTTATTGAGTGAGTTCATTATTGAGACACTACGTGAATAACTTACAAAGTGAGAATAATGCAAAAATTTGAAGTTATTCTTGGACTGCAGTTTCCTACTACATTACATCAGGAAGGACCTATTACGAGTAAATAAATGAATAGTAAACTTGCGGGTACATCCATGTGTAGATCTCTTTTGTGAGAGTGTTGGCTCTGAAAAGAGCCGCTGTTACACCACATTAAATTGGACTTGTACCAATAATAAATGATGTGGTGTCCCCCCCCTCCCAAAAATTGTATTGATACATGTACAGTATGTAATAATGATAATAATCTATTGGTACTGCTGCAATCTGTATTGTGTATCAGCCTGCTTGTGCTCACAGAAGACATTTTGCAATTGGTTCCAATGCTAAAAGCATCTGATCTGGGCCCAATTTCATAAGCTGCTTAAGCAGAAAATTTTGCTTAACAATTGTCCACTAAGCAGAAATGAGCAGGATACCAGTCACAAATTGTACATGAGACATGGTAGTTTAGCTGGTAACCTTATTCTGGTAAGCATAGTTTTGACGTGCTTAGCTACTTTTTGTGCTTAAGCAGCTCTATGAAATTGGGCCCTGTAATTAATTCCACTCACTAAACAAGCCCGCCGTTTCACTGTTTATAATGGGAATGACTATTGCATAAATCTACAACATTGAATTAGTATTGAATTAATGTAACCAAACACCTGTACACAAGATACATGTAGAGAGAATGGTGCACATTACATTTGAACATGTCGTACAAATATACAGTGGAATTTAATTGCAAAAAGTATGCGTATACATGTGTACGCATGTATACTACATCTTTAACCTGCTCTTTAAAAGAGAAAGATATCATCGCCGTTTTTATAAAGTGATGCATTACATGTAGCTCTGCAGCAAAAAATATGTGTTGTTAGAAAATCCAGTTTGCAGTTGAGTAATTTATCCAACTATTGTTTACGAGACTGCAACTATTTTTTCTTTTGATTTTAACTAATGTATCAAAATAAAGCTGAGTACATGTACATACTTCAGTCACAAAACAGTCAACTGGTATCTTGACGAGTCATTAATTCCCGTTGTGGTTTATTGATATTTAAAAGAAGGAGTTGCATCCCCTTCAGGAGATCCATTACTTGCCGCTTCCCAGGTTGTTACTTGTATCGTAAACTTGGTTAAGATCCCTGTCTACAGCAGTTACAGGTTGAATGGCTTCTGACTGGCACCCCGTATAAAGATACAGTATTGACAAAATAGGGAGACCGCCAATATTAGGGCTAGATACCCCAGTTGGTAGAGCGCTGGCACGTTAATCCGGAGGTCGCAGGTTCAAATCCCACTCAACTCGATTTTTCTTTGTTCAACGCAACATTGTATCTAAAATTTACCCAGTCATCAGTTTCCCTTGAGGTTTGTAACGAGTTATTAATTCCTAAACGTACTCGTCACTTTGTAAAAACTACAAAATGGACCTGCTCGCAGAACGCTGTGAACAAATCAGAGCACATTAAGGTTTATCACTTATTTGTAAATATTCTTAAATGAATGTCACTTCGCAAAAATGCAAGGACAAACTACGCCTGTTTTTGCATCGGGTTTGATAACAAGAAAACAAAAATAAGCACAGCCCATAGTGCCCGATGGGGGACTTTTGAACTCTAGGTGGCAGCAGACATACCGGGTAAAATTCCATTGCTTAAGTAGTTCTAAGCATGCGCACATTGCCTAGAACAATGGATTTACCTGGAAAGTCTGCTGCCACCTAGTGCCCAAAAGACCCCCCATTGGCATCACATGAGTTGATATTCTCATCTAATTAGTGGAAGTGGCAATGAAAACAAAAACCTCAGAAACTGGCATATGTACATCGTAGTACAGTGGGTCCTTAAATGTACACCAAGCTTTCAAGGTTACTGAATGCAGTCATTGCACACACATGTACGCAACATTTGCTTAATAACATGGCCACATGTTCACGTCCCTATCCTATAAACTCTAGGCTATAATTAATGGTTTGACAAGTACGTCTTAGGTCGACCGTGACCTATGTAGGGATATTAAACTCAATCAGTGTGACTTGTCTGTAGGGCAGTCAAGCATAACGATAAAAAACCTTTATGCGTCCTTGTACTTCACGCTCTCAGGCCATCAAATCATATTCTGCTCTGGATCTTAAAGGTACAGTACAGTACAACTACTGTCACGTCTGTGACCTATCTTGGCTTTCTGGTATTTCAAGCAACCAGAGCGTTTATGAGCACACCAGACCCAAGCTCTGGTGTTTCTGATTAGCAGAGTGTGGGTTTGAGTCTTGATTTTCTCCCATTCAAATCAATGTAACCAAATCGAGGCTGGAAGGGCAAATAGTTTGATTCCTTTTTGCACAATGAGTATTAGCAACAACAACAAAGCGGAATCCCCTCTTAACAAAAACAATGAAAACAGAGGTACGGATACAGATCAGATACAGATTATCCGTTCACGTTGGATGCGCATCAGATTTTTTTTGCAATCATGGAGTTATGTGTCAGGCCAAATTACATGTAGACGTTAGCATAGATTTTGCTAGCAAAAAAAATCCCAAAACATTTTGTACATTATGTTCTTGTTACGTTAGAGAATTTGATTGAATAGTATTTTTTGTTTTACTGTTCGTTTTTGGGCGTACTCATTAATCGCGTGTAAAGAAAGTTTCAACAAGCACCGCAAAAAAGAGACCCTGTTTATACTGCATTTTTCTCCTTTTTTTAATTACAAATGACTAACACATATCTATCTATATCATGAATGACACCATTGCAAGCAACACCATGGACAACAATTTTAATCAATGGCAAAAATACAACTTAAATCAGCCAAACGGTATCCGCTCTTTAACGCTGGTGTATGAACCCCGTATCTGTTGTTAATGCCCATGCAAAACTTGCAAGCCAAGGATGTACGCATCATGTGAACACACAAAGTGTTAACATGCCCGTAGGCCTACAGGTCTTACTAAACTTGCAAAACCTCTCTTTAGTCATGTTAGTGCATGTTTATGTGCTTATTTTGATTATTGTATTCCAACAGCTAAGCTGTGGTGACCCTATTTCTGGACTTTGAAATAACCTCTGCTGGAATAACATTTGTATACAGTACTTATCACACATCAGTAAAGGGTAAAAATCAACGCAATATTCTTTATCCCCGATTCAGCAACTACATTTATCCACATAGTCTTATTATTTAATTATCAGCGAATTTCTAGACTGAAACTAAACTTGTTTGATTTACCCATCCTAGTTTGTATCTTTAAAGGGGAGGCATGTTGTAAGCGAATTACAATCTACTCCATTACAATGTAAACTGTCTCAATCAACTAATGTGGTGTGGAGTATTTTAACGAGATGTACATGTACACAGTAAGTATAGTGGTACATCAGTACTGGCTCCATTAGGCCGACAGCAGGCTCACACAAGAAGGTCATTTTCATCTTCCTTATGGTCCAAGTGGACTTGTAATTGTCCCTAGATAATACAGGCAGGCAGGAGAGCACAATGTCCTCAGCTGCACTTTGATTGAAGCAGCTGCACTCTTCTCCTTCGTTCACGCTGTTCATGTATAAATGCATGGTCAAGTACAGTTTGTGTAGTGTAGTCTGGATGTCTGGCCATCTTGATTTTCTCTAAATCTGAACCAATGTAAACAAACCGAGGCAGGAAGAAAAAACAGTCTGGTTCCTTTTTCAGTGCAATGGTACTAGCATTCATTACTGTTATTGATTGGATAAATTGGGAACATGACCAAGATAGTGGCAGCATGACAAAGATCTACACACAATGGTGATCTTTCTTCTTTGGTTATTCTACATTGATGTCAAACATGGGCTCAATTTCATAAGCGCTGCTAAAGCACAAAAGTAGCCGAGCACAACAAAGAATAAGGTTACCAGCCAAAATACCAAGTCATGTGTATTACATTGCTTGTATCTGTAACTGGTGTCCTGCTTATTTTTTTGCTCAGCAGAAAATTGTTACAAAGCAAACCCTCAAATGAGGCACCTGTTTGGGACAAACGTAACTCCACTACGTTGTCAGCACACGCCGACAAGTTTTTTCCAGAGGTTAAACAGTTAAAAGGCTTTGTTTTGCATTGTTTTCAACAATTTCTTTATCTAAGTGTATTGTTTCCATGTCTAGGTATTTAAGCTTATTTGTTTGCTTTTAATAATCAATTTTCATAATTTGGTTCACATCATCCATTGACAATTGACAGACCGATTTTGTGCTTTAAAAGATACTGGCAGAGTTTTTTCTTGCCCTTTCTAACCAAATCTTTGTCCCATGTTGATTGACACTCCCTCTAGGACATGCAGCTTGGTCCAGTTTGAGCTGACCAGTGTGTACGATATTGTTCAGTTGTTAAGACAATGGGAATATTAAAATATGTCAGCGTCTGCTGACAACGTGCCTCGTTTGAATTTGAGTTTTAATTTGAATTTGAAATGTACATGTGGTGTGTTGATTATGTTAACAATGACTAATTTTGTTTCTTCATTTACCAGAGGTTTACACCATGCGACCCGTCTTACATGAACTCCACCGGCTCCCGATTCAAATGCGCAACGTGTTGAAGTTAAATCTTATCACTTTCATTTAAAGGCACTGGACACTATTGGTAGTTACTCAAAATAATTGTTAGCATAAAAACTTACTTGGTAACGAGCAATGAAGAGCTGTTGATAAAACAATGTGAGAAACGGCTCCCTCTGAAGTAACGTAGTTTTTGAGAAAGAGTAAATTTATTTGAGACCTCACACGTGAGGTCTCGAAATCAAGCATCTGAAAGCACACAACTTCGTGTGACAAGGGTGTTTTTTCTTCCATTATTATCTCGCAACTTCAACAACCACTTGAGTTCAAATTTTCACAGGTTTGTTATTTTGTGAATATGTTGAGATACACCAAGTGAGAAGACTGGTCTTTGGCAATTACCAAAGGTGTCCAGTGTCTTTAAGCTCTTCATGGACTATCTCCAAACTATCTGATCTTCTGCATATAACTACATGTATATTCCTGCTCGTCCTCTTCGTTCTGCTGGCCAATCCTTACTGACACAAACTACTGTTTCAACCAAATTCTATGGTCATACAAAGAGCCTTCAACTTCATTCTACCTTCATTATGGAATGACTTACCAGTTCATATTCAAATCAGAAGAGAGCCATCTCTTCTGATTTTCAAGGGGCTTTTAAAGACTGTTTAAATCTACATTTAAACAAATATTGCTTTGAATACTTTATTGTTTTGTATTGCGCATAAAAGCTCCTGCATTATGCGCCACAGTTTATAAATGTCTTGTATTTAGTGTCATTATTATTACAATGTATGAAGCTTTTTCTGCCTCAAATCTGCATGGTCTACATTGTACATCCATAGAGGAGCAAAATTGGTGTTGACTATTTTTTTGCAAAAAGTCAGCTTGATCACCATATGGTACAAATATAGACATCTGTATGCAGTCATCAGATGGATCCTCTTTCAGCCACTGCTGATCTACCATCAGACCGATCTCCATCCAACAATCCAAAGTTCATCTTTGTCTATCGTCAACGACCACTTTCCATAATTTGATTCCAGTGACTGCTAGATGTTAGGAATGCACACGTCTCCTGGCTTTGATCCTTACTGCCATAATGCAAGACACTCGCACGGATTCCGTTACACATATATCATCTGCTAATGTGACGAGTGGGTAGGGTTTCCACCACAGTCTTTACACACATTTACATAAATGAATGAATACATGTTAAACATTCAAACTTTCTGTCGATCGAAAGGTAGATGTTCTTAAAAAGAAGCGGTGTTGACTTTGCGTATTTTGGTAAATCAGGATGCATTCTTACATCAGTTGAAATTCTAACAGCAACAGACAAGAATTCTTGCCAGGGCCTTGAACGTGATGTGATCAAACCTGCACCAGCGTGTAATGTATTTAACCTCACAATAAACCACTGACAATCAATGTCTTATATTTAGTGATTTATTCAGCCAAGCAGTACAAAGCACGGCTGGGTTTATTTGGTGAAAAATGTAAAAGTTCTCCATGTCAGGGACATGTACATGTACAGTAGTGCACAACCGTACAGTCAGTGAATGATTTCCCTTGTACATGTTGTACAACATAACAATTGCTATACAAAATGCATCAGTTGCTACTAAAAAATCATGATTTGCTACTTAATAGTAGCATTCAGTGTGCACAAAACATGTAGGCCTACACTCAAAGAATTTTGCTGTGCACAATTTCTTGATGAAATCCTTCCCTGCAAGTAGTACACATAGATACAGTTGTGTATGAACTATATACCCCCTACATGTACAGAAGTGAATGCGCATAGCGTAGATCCTCTCCTTTCAACATCATGCACTGTAAATCAAGATCATTAATAATGCAATCGAGAATGTAACTCCCATTCACGTGTTACTAAATCTATGTTATGTACAGGTATAAAACCCATGTGTCTGTCTCTGTCGTCTGTCATGCTTTTCTTGCACAGTTCCCTGGACTCAACATTAACCTTGGACTTGCTCCAGAAAGTTCAAAGCTGCTATGATAATTAATGCAGCCACTAGCTGACACTCACGTGCATGTAAGTTCAGATGCATTAAGCTGTTCACCAGATTTTGCTCTGATCGTTTGAAAATCATATGCGAGACAAAGATACAAAATCAATATCCATACTCACTGTACATTATAGGAAAAGAAAACAATCTTGAGAAAACCTTTTTTTCAGTTTCTTTGTTACCATAACGTAAAGAAGAGAGATTGAGAGTGTGCATAAAGAAGGCTTTAGTGCATGCAAAAGAAGGCATTAGTGCATGCAAAAGAAGGCATTAGTGCATGCAAAAGACTGGTTAGAGTCAGGCAAAGGCCCAAGTTCATAAAGCTGTGAAACACAGAAATTCATATGTACAATGTACACGTACTGGAGAAATCTTTCTGGCAAATTTGGCTTAGCAAACACAAATCTCAAGCAATGGACCACTAAGAAAAACTGACTGGGTAAAATTTGAATTCAATTTTAAATCAACATTAGGGCTAGATAGCTCAGTTGTTAGAGCAATGGCACATTAATCTGGAGGTCGCAGGTTTAAATCCTGTTCTAACTTCAAGTCACTTTTTCTTTGTTCAACCCGTAGGTTATAAAAAAAATTGACCCAGTCAGTTTCGCTGGTGGTTTATTACTTGATATTTGAAATAAAAAGTTGCATCCCCTTAAAGTGATCCCTCTGCTGCCACTTCCCAGATTCCTAAACTTTGGTGTGAGCCCTATAGCTATTTGGAAGTTACAGGGTGAATGGCTTCTGACTGGCATCCCCGAACAAAGATATTGACAAAATAGGGAGACCGCCAACAGAGGGCTAGATAGCTCAGTTAGTTGAGCCTCGGCACGTTTATTCAGAGGTGACAGGTTCTAGTCCCATTCTAGTAAATTTTTCTTTTTGTTTAGGCCTACCCCAAAATTCAAATAAATTAACAAACCAGAATTTCTTGCTTAACAACTTCATGAAATTCAAAGGCAGAGGTTAACTGTTACAAGTGCACCATCTGAGTATTAGTAAAGCATTATTCCTCACAACCAGCTCCTTTCAGAGACTGTGCACACTTCATCCAAGCAGAGATTCAGAATGCAAAACACAGGTAACAAAGTCTGTTGAACCATTTGCATTATTTTTCTACACCCAAACACAAGTACCCACCATGCAAAGCTTTTTGAGCATGCAAGCCATTCATTGTAATTGTAAATAACAACCCAAAGTCCTAGATGGGTATAGGGATCGTTCAGCAATTAGTCCAACACTACATAGCAACTTTATCAACCATCCCACTCATGACGGTTCGGGTACACTTGAGTCCAACATAATCACTTAATATGAAGATCTCAGTCCCAAAGAGTCAAACAGTAAACAAGGTTTTTGCTATAATTAGTGTTAATGGTTAAAGAGACACACACTTTTGTTATAATTCAATCCAGCAGTCTAATTTTTAGCATGCAATCTACATTCTACACGTAGTATTCCAACATTTCTCCAAGGACTTGCATGCACCTTATTTTGTTCATGCAAAAGGTTAATTTAGCCTAGATTCGTGCCACCATTGTTACATGCCTACAATAGTCTGCATACAGTATCGGTACTCAGGAGGAAAACATTCACAGCCTTTTCGTCCAAATAACCATGGAAACCGACTGGGTTCTTGGCGAGAATAATTAGATGCACCACATGTACAAAACACTTTGAAAATACACAAGGCAGCTCAAGCAAAACACCATACATGTATGATACAAATCTGCCATGTCAGAAGATTTACGTACGCCACTTTTTTTAATAAAAGTTTTCTTTGGAAATCATTTATCTGGAAAAAATGATCAGCTCTTGTAACAGCTGTTTATGACAGGATAATTGTCCAGGGATATTTGGATACATTCTTTTAATTTCTGAATGTGGGAACTGTGTACAATTCATTGATGCTTTTGATTGGAACAACGCAAGAAAACCAGATGGTGTATTATTAGCCAGTAAATTTACACCAAACAGTATATCAAATGTGTGTACACTCTACGGGTATCATTTTAATCAATATTTAGAATGATTGAGAAGACTGTCCGTGGAGTGTAAGATTTCTCAAAACTGTCCCTCCTCAATCTTGAGAGCATATATAACAATCTTTAATACTGTATACAGACCAAGTTCTTTGTCAGGCGATACAATATAATAATATAGCGCAACAAGAGTTTAAGTACGAGAGGTTTTTTTCTTCACATTGCACGATGGGAAAAGCTGACAAAGTTTGCAAAGTATTTAAAGAGTCCATATAGACTCACATTTTTAAACATTTAAATTAACTTGTAAACAGTTTTTTTCTGAGGGGTTTGGGTAATCTAATCTCAGCGCATAAAGCAGATTTTTTTATGCACTGCTTGTCAACTGCCTTTTTTTTTTTTAAATAACCTCTCCAGAGCAAACTCTTGGTGGCGTATTATATTGTGCATCTCCTAAATTGAAGCAACCACCAGCCAGAGACACGTGCTTTCATAGATCACTGCCAGCAATTCCATGTTTAGTGACATTACATTGAACACAGGGATATATGAAATCTTGAGGTCTGAATGATTCATGTGACCTACATGTAATACTGCACAAGATGTGTTGATATTTCTTGAATGTAGTTCCCGATAGATACATGTACGCCTTCTTTACAGGCAACTTGGGTTTGGCTTTGAAATCAAGCCTTCCAAATTTTCTATGCAGCCAAGTGGTTCACTGACCAATCATGCAAGGAATTTGATAAAACTCCTTCGCGGCCATCTTGCGACTTACACAAATGCCCATGGAGCCTTTGGAACTGTCTCCCTCCCTCATCAACCCATTCTACAGAGTCAATGGCAATTTTCAAGAAACATCTGAAAACTTTCCTATTCAATGGTTGATTGCTCAGGACCACCTGCCTTTCACAACTGCCATTTATTTATTTGCTTTGCTTAATGTACTGTGTTCTTGTAAAGCGCTGTGGTACCAAGTGTAAGAGCGCTCTACATGAAGCCTGTTGTGTCGCACGCACTATTTACACGTAATGCATAGTTCGCGCATTTCAAAAGTGACAGTCATCGCAGGTAAAGACGGCCGAGTTCACACCGTGTGAAACCAAGTAGGAATTATCTGTAGCAAACTTCAACATACAGTGCATATCACATAAAAAAACTCATTCAGAAAAAAAACACCTAATTTGACTCCCCGTGCTCACTGTAACATGTCATTAAACTGATTTGAAATTCAGAACCAGTGGTTGTCCAATTGCTGTCAGTGCATGACACTTCTTATGAAATGGCGGCCGTGCAATTTGGCATTAAACATTAACAAGGATTCAAGTGTTGACTATGTGGATGTTGCCACAGCCAGTCCTATTCTGTTGAAGAGGCCACTTGCCAACATGTATGTTTGTTTATTTTGTGGCCAGCTGTCTGTTCAGTGCAAGACCAACTACATGTAAGACCAATCTTTCCAGTATGGCAAACTGTCTACATCTTGTGGCCAACAAAAGTACATCTTGTGTGGCCACATTCTGTGTGGCTACTGGTCAGTGTCTTGTCCTGCGACTTGCCAGGTGGCTGGTGGCCCTCTCAGAGTATCCATCTACAGTGCACATGAACATGTACACTGAAAATTTCTCTTGCCCACCAGTCAAACTGTCTTAACCCTCCTACTCTCAGTGACTCTTGGCAACATTTTCCAGTGAGTTGACCAACCATTTGAAACCATTCGACTGCCAAGGTTGTGTACAGTGGCACAACTGTGCACAGAACTAACTGTGTACTGTGTACATGCATTCCCTCATGGTATCATATTGCAGGCTGGCATAGTTTATCTATCATTCAAAACCACAGTGAATGGTATTGCATGGTCAGACAGCAAAAGGGTTAATTGTCTATAATTGTGGCACGTTATCTTTTGTGACAACTTGCTATAATAGTGGCTACCATCTCATTGTGACTATTTGTCTTTTCAGTATATTGCCATTTGTTAGTTGCAGACGTCTGTTTACTTTGGCCAGCAAACTTGTGCATTTAACATTGCATTGTGGAAAGTGTATACAAGTCATTGTCTATTGTGGCCACCTGTCTCCTGATAGATACAAATCAATCCTCACCACCTGCAACATCCCCGCTACCGGACAGTTTCAGATGAAAACTGAAGCAGGCGGATTTGTCTACATGCAGGAACTCTACACGGCCGTCATAAGATGAGAAATGTCATACTGATTGCACTAAGATTGGTAATTAGCTGGGCTTACGACATGAGATAAACCCCAGGCATGGTTAGTACACACTCACCTAAAGCATCACTATCCGAACGGATCTTGATGTTACGAATTGTTATGGGTTCAGAGCGACCCGTCCCATCCCCATAGTAAGGGTAGTTATCCCGCAGTGGGACATTTTCAGTTGGAGAGATCTCAAAAAACTCACCTTCCATCCTGCAGAAAGGAGAAACAATAGAAAATAGCAACAAAATGTTACAAGAAACTGTCAGTAGTTTTTTTATTTAATACCTGAATTACATGCAATATTTTGTGTTATAAATCACAGATACAAGAATAAGCCATTTGCAAGTTAGACTTGAATAAAATCTGGTACATGTACAAATGACTTGCTAATATTTTAAGTCACAAATTACCGCTTAAATTTGAATTCCTCAGACTATAGAGACAGTTGCTATGTCAAATGGTTCGGGGTAAGCTTTTGGATAGCAACCTCCAGATGAACAAACCCAGGGACCATTGTGCCATACACATTCTTTCAAAATTGTGTTTTCTTTAAAAGTAACAACATAAAAGCTTTCCCCGAATCACAGCAACTATCTCTTTAGTCCGTGGAATTCAAATTGAGGCAGTAACTTGTGACTAAGCAAGTCGTTGCACCAGACATCATTCAAATCTAACTCGCAAATAACTTATTAAAACAGGTTGATGGCATTTGCTTCCTAATGCAATATGCAGAGAGTTTAGGAACAGAGTTATATATAGCATTACTAACGAAGGAAACTGCATGAAGGTTGTCGTCATCTCCTTTGGCCATCAGTAAGTGGCGACAAAAGGATCCTTCCCACTCAAGAGCTTTGATGTCTGCTTTTAAGTACATGTACATGACAATGTACATTATGTAGCTTCATCATTTCTTTGGGTTACCAGGGTTCTGCCCACAGTGGTCGGTGCCGGAATACCCGCCCGGCACTAAGGATTCCCAAACCACCACTGGCAGAATTTTATCTGTTTCTGACCACCACACATTTTCCAATTTTTTTAATTACACTTGCAATTTCCTTTCAAAGGTTTTCAACGAATGTAAAATTTGGGTATTTATCAGTAAAAATGGTATCCAAAGCCATTAATTTGGAGTACTTCTATGATTTGAGTATGATCTACCAATAACTGGTCCATCTCGCAATGGTTTCCAGGGAAACATTTTTCCACCATTAAACAAATCCTGCAGACCCTGTTTTACAATCAGTAGTTACAAAACATAGCTGCATACAAGATGTTCCCACAATCATAAAGGCTATGACAAACGCAGGTGAATTTTTTAGGCAACTTGGAGGCAACCAACTGCACTGCATGCACAATAAACACATTGGCATGCTCGGCAGCACAAGAGACATTCTTCTAGCTGTACGTAACTCCCTATCCCCCTTAAAATAATGAGAAAACTAAAGATGGGAATGACTTTTCTTGTTGGAGATTGCCTGGATCTGGTTGCCTGTAAATTGCCTTGTGTGTGACATATCAGTAACATGAAGGTACACAACATGTATGCTGAGAATCTGAGCACTACATGTATGTATAAATGTATGCTCAGTGTACATGTATGTGCTGGTATACATTCTGGTAGCTCATAATCTCAGTAACACTCCAGATAGCTTGACACAACCATGACTGGAATAACACACAGTCTGTGATAGCAAAGAAGGCAATCGTCATGTCCAATGTACCGTACGTATTGTACAGTCAGATCAAACCAACTAGGGTGTAATGTATACATGTACACATATCATTGTTTTCTACATGAATGTTTGTGAATATGTTACAAAGTAAACATATACGTAATAAAACATGTATTATAAGTTTATGTCGCACAAAGGCTATGACATACACATACAGGGGTGAGAGTTATTGCTGACAAAATAAAATCTGAAACTAGGATCCAAATCTTTAGGAGACTGTACCATATAGGTTAAAATAATGGCATTTCCATCTTTTGGTAACCCACAGAGATTTTACAGTATTTTAGGAACAGTGTCTTCAGCACTGAAGAAGTAGATCAAAGAGCAGGATTTCTTTATGTGGGAAAAATAACGGTTGATTTTCTTCACCAGGCTGACTTAAAAAAGTCTGAAATTTCTCATCCCTGTTTTTATTTGAATGCTGTATAGCCTTACATCCCAACATGTGACACAGCATTCTCCCTTAACAGTGTTTCGCTGGCCAAACCTACATGTACACGTAGTTAAAACACCTGAGGACCAGTCCAAATTTACTCTAAGTGGATAGTTCAGTGTTGAAAAGCATCCCTATCTAATATGAATTATTGACAAGTGCAAAAGCTGACGGCCAGTGAAATGAAAGGCACTGGTCCTGCTGGCTAGTCAGCAAGAACAAGTTATAGCCAAACCCTGGTGACGTCAATCTTGTATTTAAGAATAAATGACATTCCGAGCCAATGTTAAGTAAACTCCTCAAGTTTAATGTTTTATCAACTTTTGTGTTTGTCTCAGGGGACCTACGTTGTGTATTTTTGCTTGAATTTAGGGCCTATTCGATGTAGAATTAAGGAGAGCGCATTACACAAATATTCAATTCATGCTTTTCATTCAATCTCCTTATAAGGCAATATACCGTAGAAATTATAACTGACTGGGTAAATTTCAAATAGTTTGGGGTTGAACAAAGAAAAATTTACTAGAGCGGGATTTGAACCAACGACCTCCGGACTAACGTACCGGCGCTCTCCCAAATGAGCTACCTAGCCCTATGTTGGCAGTCTCCCTATTTTGTCAATATCTTTGTTCGGGGGTGCCAGTCAGAAGCCATGCAACCGTTAACTGCTGTGTAGCCAGGGATCACACCCAACTATAAAAACATACATGTACTATCTGACTATAGAAACAATGGAAAACATATTGCATCCAAGTTGATTTCAACCATAACATTTGTTCTACCCTACTCTATGAATGTCGGGCATTGATTTTTCACAAGATATTTTCAGTAACAGCTTTCTAACACCGAGTTAAAAATTCTAAACCTTGAACTCTAAATTGCAATGCTACAATACATTATTAATTACTGTAACATGAATTATCCTCTTGCGTTAATTCATTTAAACTCACCTCATCTGGTTCGTAGCCAGAGGGCCATCAAGGTGTCTTTTGGACAACCTGATTTGGATTTAAATAGACATGCCTTCTTTGTCATTCATTTGCATAATTTACAATTATTAACATAAAAGTTTGACTTCCCATTGTTTTAATTAATTTTTTTAACTAAAGGTATTATACGGGATTGGTAAGGATAACAAAAAAATCATTGTTTTAATTAAGTCTAAAAGCTAACTGATTACGAAGTTCATGATAGAAAAAAGATTTCTGTGAAATATTTCCCCCTGAAATGAAGTCATATTCGAGAAAACTGTATTAAAAAACCTTTAACAGCTGAACCAAAATGAAGGACGATGTGTTTACATGCTGAAAGTTTTGTTAATTTTTTTCCTGACTATGGATTATACAAATGTAAGCCAAAACATGAACACTGTCTGCAACTATTTTGTCAGCTCTACTAAACCTTTGAACATCTTTAAAGCCAAATGAGTATCTCTTTCAGCAAGCCCTAACTGAGGTCCTTAACAGAATATGAAGGTGTACGTACACGTGTAGGCCCTTTAAGGTTGTCTACATCCTGAGAACCATGACGTCAATGTACGCGCATTGACCGAGGCTCGTGTATGCCTTCCGGTAGCAGGCTTCTATAATCAGATCAAGGGGCAATATTAGCCCAGCGTTGTCTCCATACAATAACCGGCTCCACCACTTCATTCAGTATTGCTTTATTGCATTCTACGTTTCTTTACACTTTGGTGCTAGTGGCTGGTAAATCAGTCATGATCAAATCTGAAATTGGTTCTGCCAAAGTTGTAAAAATTGTGTATTGTACACATTACGAACAAAGCACCTTGAGATTCTGCATTCATCTGTGTTGATAAGGCGTGTAGCCACCCATGTCATCTATTTTAGTTTTTATGGAATTCATTCCATAGAGCGGAAATCGCTTACCTAAACAGCTGCAATTCCATGGTTCAATCTACAAATGTAATATATATAATTTAAGAAGATAGAGATAACCAAAGTTATTGAACAAACGGAGTCCTATGGGTGATATTACATACTGTACGGACAAACCAAGCCATGGAAAAGTCATCCTGTATGAAGTACATGTATGTAGTGGAGGGTGTAATATAACTCCAATCACATGTACGTATGCGCATTTTGTGACTGATGTCATCATGCATGTCATGAACACCCGAGCACTGAACACCTTGCATTTGATTACAATTTCAGCACTTTCGTTGTCATACACTTTGTTCATGTATGAATTGGTTCCGAATCACTCATTCAATCAATCATTTTGAACTTTGCCAATGATGAGGACACAAAGAACATGAAGAAATGTGAACTCATACTAAATTTACAGCAGCACTAGTCAAGAGTTCTGTGTAGTCAAACATGCTTTTAAGGTAGCATGGCGGCTAGCCAAAAATTGGAACCTGCCAGCATATGAAATTAATATTTCACAAAACTTAGTGAGCTAAGAGGGGCATTGCTTTCCAGTTGGACGGGAGCGGGGGTGCAGGGGCTATGTTTTCCTCTCTTTTATGAGGTGGGGCACCTTGGGGTACCCCTTCCCGCACCCCTGAACATGTGTACATAACATCCCTGATGTGACTCATTTCACAACTAGGTTAAAGGTTAACAGGCAGCTGACCTCCGATCCCAGAATGTAACATGTACACATACGTATCAGAGCAGTTCAATGAAAGCAAACAAACAATCTGGGCAGTCACGACAAACAGTTAATTGGGCAGTCAGACATTTTATCAAACAGTTAATTGGGCAGTCATAACAAGGAGAAATTAGTTCATGTAATTTGAGAATTGCTTGGCTGTGAATGATGTCAGCATGATACAGTAACACCCATGTCACGAAGGGATTGATTCTTGTCTTAATCAGTGACCATTGTTTGATTATGTAATTTTTTTTGATAACTTGTGAACACTGATACATGTAATGTAAACATGGTATTAGGATTTCAAAAATTGATCTTAAAAATCATGAACTGATGTAAAATCTTCTCTATCAAATTTGAAGGGGCTTTTTTTTACATACTGTATGTAGCATTACAGACAACATAAAGCTAACTGACAATCAAACAGAATTACACGTACATGTAATTTCAATCTGAAAGCTCCCCTTAAAGTTCACAAGTACCAATCCTCCAAAGAAGTATTTCCATCTGTACCACTGTCAAGGTAAAACAAAATTTTAAAGAGCTGCTCTAAAATGCTCTGCAATATTTAGTTTTTATAATTTTTCCAACAGATGGAGTCCACAAGAAATGTAAAAAAATTATTATGAGTCCCTTACCTCACAGTAAACCAGGGTAAAAATGTCTTTTCTCCGAAACATTCTAGGCCAAAAATCTGAAAAACACTAACAATTGAATCTTATTTCTGTGATTTTAGGGTGCTGCACCAATACCATGAGTGCCTTATACGCAGGAAATTACAGTACATTATTGTATAGTACCCCTTACTCGAGGTACAGGGACATGAGTTGCCTATACGCCTCTAAAAATAGATTTTCAAAAATGACATCACCCATCTCTGAAATCTCATCACAAGACCATGAAGACCATTATATCAAGAAACAGTCTCAAAGCATTTCGGCAAATATAATTACAATCAACTGATTAGACTATTCAATAATTTTTGTTAGAGGAAATCTGATTTTTTTAATAAACCAATACTTTCTCTACATTAAATACATCTAGTTCTTTAACATACATGTATGAACCCTAAGATTGACACCTTTTAATTTACAAGCACTGTACACACTGTGTGTATGTAAAGTCCCTGCATGTTTGTAGTAAATGTGTACAATTTTAAGCAAGATGCCTGTCACTAGCGCTACCTGTCACCTATACGTAGTCAGTAGAATCATGGAGGTATCTACCTCCATGGTAGCAGAGTGACCTCTCAAACAAGATGTAACTAGGCCAAGATGTTTGTACATGTAAGCTTTTGAATGGTCGTAAAAAGTGAGCACAACTTGTACATGTTGGAAGGTTTGTCACCAACATTGACCGATGTGTCTTTGCCCATGGACCCTTACCAATATTGAGGCACTCCTGCTTTCAAGGCCTCAGACTCCGAAATAACTGTGTACCACACCGATACATCAACAACAGCTTCACACATCACAAGAACCGTTTACAATACAACTGAAACCATCCAGCGAAGCCATCCAACCACAACCATTGACAAAATAGAAATAAGCCAAGTTGATTTCCTGTGTTCCACTTTGATTGTTCACATTCTAAACTTTGATCTTCTTCTGGTTTATTTTGGGGATAGACATCAAACAACAGGCAGGAAAAAACAGTAGAGTTTATCACCGACTGTTGACCTAAGCCCTTCACAAGGAGTACAGAGACCAACTTTAATGAGAGCCAAATGACATTTTCTGTGCGCCTTATAACATATTTGTATAAATGTTTACCACAATACGAGATTGTAAATTGTGTTTAAAGGGAAACCATGTTATTAGTGTGATAACTGGTTTCAGTTGATAAAACACTGTGGGTTTCACTCCAGAGTTACATGTATGGATAAATTTAACACACTGATTGGGAGATCATGGATTTTACAATGTACATGAATTTAACAAGTTAGTTGATGCTTGCATTTATGCTGAGAATAGTAGAAACATTTTAATGATGTACTAATTGTACATGCAACCTGGTGCTACCATGTACAATGTAATACAAGTATTTAAGGTTGCTTTGTAAGTTAGTTTCCACTCGTTTTTTGTTTGGCATTGGCCTGAGGGAAGACCATCAATACTAGTAAATGTACACACTTAATTAAATGCAAAAACAACTTCTTTCTGCTGTACATAAATATGTGGACACATACATGACATACTGTACATGATATATGTACACTGTGTGTGTACATGCATGGAGGTACATGTAGGAATGCCACTGATATGTGTGTTTAAATCTTTTAGGGGGGGGGTCTGTTATTATTATTTCTTTTTGGCCCCCTTGAATTGCCCGCCATTCTTGATAAAACGTGCGCGCGTGAAAGGCTATCATTGGCTGAGAGTTGTGTATAGCACGTTTACAGCCGTGCACATTTCCACTGTTTTTCAAAGATGGTCACTGATGTCATGTGCATTCTATCTATTAGCCTATCTATGTGCCGTACAGTGTACATTGAAAAAAGAACATCACATCCCAATTGACGAGCTTGCATTCAATGAGCGTTTATACAAAGTTATAAAACAACATTATTTACACATTGTTGTGTACAGTATGTACGTGTACTGTATTAAATTTGGTTTCAATTCAAACGTCACGTATTTTTCTGAACCTACATACAAAAAGTAAACAATGATTTGAATTGTAAACAATAGGGCCAAACAAAATAAATGTTGTTTTGGGGGCAACAGTCTGAAAAAAGGGGCAAAAAATCTAGGACGGCACATGTCAGGTCGGAAATTAGTTCAAAAATTAGACCAAAAATTTACCAACAAAAACAAAACTTTAAGATCGGCAATTTGGCAGCAAAAAATCCAGATTGGTCGGGTTACAGTAAACACAGCATCGATTTGATGTGGCCTAAATGTCCACTTTGATTTGCACATTACCTTTAAGACAAAATACAATTTCAAAATGAATGTACATTGTAAATTAAAAGGCAGCGCACACATGATGCATATATGAAGCTTTGTGAAGTAAATCCAAACAACCTCTAGACAGTAAAACAAACAGATAATTATTTACACAATAAAAATTTACGGTACATGGGCACAGATTCCACACTAACATGACTAATGGGCCAAAAAGATAACGTTGTAAGAGAGGCATGGGAGAGTGAGACAAAAGAAACTATTTTGCCCCAGTCTTTCCCTGTACATTTCCAAAGCTGTTTATAGCAAAAATTCATAAATTAATCCGTGACCTTTAGAAATTACAAGGTCACTTGCAATTTGCTAAGCATTTGGTATGTAACAAAGTCAGACTATGGCCTGGAAAGTAAAAAATAGAATAACAAACAAATTACAAAATGTTGTGCCAGTAACTATCGTTACCCTTAAAGATTGTAACCAGTAAAACTGAGATATTGCATGCTGTGGGTATTAAGGAAATAGTAATGGGAAATAAGTCACGCACACACAAAATTCCATTTGTACGTATAAATTAGATTTGTATACTTATAATTTCTTAAACACCATGGGAAGGGGCTTTCATAATCTTGGCTGGCAATGATCCCCAATGGTCTGTACAATTAGTATCTGGACAACATTGGGACAATCAATTTATTTAAGTATTAACTTCTACCATAATAACAAAAAAGGCTGTTCTCGTTCAGGGCTCGCCCTTAACACTAGCCCGGCGTACATTGTTAGTAAAAAATGCTATGGGCTAGTAAACACCACTTCTAAAAACTGTGCAACCTACTTGTTCGAAATGCTTATTCCTTCCTTTTCAGATGTGAATAATTAATGTATAAAACGTGTTAATCGTTATTGAATATAACTTCAATTGATCATTAAACTGGTTGTGATCGTTAACATTAACACATCAGAACATTACTTACATTTATGGCAATTCCTGTTTAAAAATCTGGGTTACTAAAACTTCCTAGGGGCAAGTAAAATGCACAGTTAACTGGCCCGGCGGGCTACTTTACAAAAAGCTTAAGCGCATCGAATTTCACCACGGCACATAATTGCTGTGGGTGCCCTTAAAAACATTCAATACAAATTAAAATGTTCCTCATTGGGTGCCCTTCATTTTTTGAGAAATTGCCATGCCCTTTTGAAAACGAAATTCAAGGCCTACACATGTACATACAAAATCTTGAAGATTTGTCTCCTCCAGTTTCACAAATACTCGGTCATTTATTTACCTTTGTCTTTGCTAAACCACAATCCTCATGTGTCTTCGAATGTACACAGACAAAAATACATTCATGACAACATATCTCACGTTCCCTTCCATGTCACACTTTTGTGCCAATTAGTGTGCAATTGCCCTCATACCAGAAATGAATCGTCCACTGGACATTTCTTATTGATCCTATAGTGTAGTTGTTGTGTCGTTTTTTCCATTTTAATCAGTGTAACCAAACCCCAGCTTGAAGGGCCAACTACACTGGCCCTTTTTGGTACACTCAGAATTACTATCCCTTAAAGGAACATTACAGAATTGGTTTTTGCTAACATAACAGTTGCTGGCAGTGTAAGCACTTTATGTTATCCACCATATACATAAGCTGACAAACCTGTAGAAGTTGAGGTCAATCGACCATCTGGGTCACAAGAAAATAGTGAAAAACCGATTACACATTTGCATGAAATCATATATAGATTAAACAAAAAAAATATGAATAAAGTGCTCACTGAGTGATAAACTCCAATCGGAAAATTAGTTTATTCATTTCTCATCAAATATGGCATTTCAGACAGAAATATTTCAAGGGATGTTTTCTACTATCATCATCATTAGACCGTGTAAGTTTTATGTAAATCTGTGATCAAAAAGTATATTTTACAAGTTTTTTTTTTCTTACCAATTCTGTAATGTTCCTTTAAATGTTTATTGCACACAAGGAACAAGTTGACAAAGATGGAGGAGTCATGATAAAAGATCTATTGCAGTTTTTATTATTTATAATAAAGCTACTTGTATCTGACAGAAATCACCCAGTACTCACATACAATGCACTCATTTCTTTACGATGTTAACAAGTTTACTTTGAATGTCATCGCAGAAAATTGTTCAGCCTCATATCCTAACAATAAAATTTGTGTTGGTTGTTCTTCAGAATCGAACTTTGACCAGTTTGGTTGACTCACAAAAGATAGCAGATACAGTGCATGAATTGTACATGGTACAATTTCACACATGGCATTATGATGGCGTGTTTTATGGGTTGATTAACAATGTACACATCTACATGCACAGTCAACACCATTTTCCTGTTAAGATAAAGTAATTTAGAGATTCCATTGATCTGACTGCTTAAACCTAGGAGTCTGTTGTACTCTGTACATGTAGGTACTCAGACATCTTGGCCAAATTTCATATTACAAGCTTATTTTTATTTAACCATGTAAACAGAAAGGCCCGACAGTGACAATGTTCTATGGTACACAATAAGTAGGGACAATTTTTCTTGGGATATTTACATGTAACTGCATTCTACATCTCTTTAGTTTAAAGGGCACCAACGCAACGACAGACGCAAGGAGGCAACTATCACTCTAGCCATGGCCAGGGCAGAATTTCAATATCACAGCACTGCATGGTTACCATAATAAGCCATTAAGTTTGAGTGCTTCTTTGGTTTGAGTCACATTTATACGACTTATCCATGTATAAATGTGACTCAATTGTACATAAAGGAAATTGCAAGTTTAATTTAAAAATTTAGAAAATGTGTGGTGGTCAGGTGGTAGGAAACAGAGAAATTCTGCCAGTGGTGGTTGGGGAATCCTGAGTGCCGGGTGGGTTTTCCGGCACCGACCACTGTGGGCAGAACCCTACTATTTAGTATGCAACACCCTAGTATAGTAAACTGGGTCTACTCCACCGGTTCAAATTTACATGAATTTCTTGACCTTGTTAAGCATGCGGCTTATCTTTCTTTCAATGATTTGATTTTACAATTTTTTATACAAATGATTTTATGTCAACGGTGTCATGTCGTGTTCCTTCACTCAGTCACGGCCGACGGGAGTATTTTTCTGCTGTCAACATTGTTTGTTTACATAAATCGTTCTTTATAACATTACATGTATGGGATTAGCCAACGAACTTTAGCTTAATAAAGAAATAATAAGCAATACAAGTACTACTTCAAAAAAGTCACATCCCGAAATCTGACACATCGGAAACTGACAAATTGAGTTGACAGCATGCACTTTGCATGCAGTGACATACGTCGTCTCTCCAGAATTGTCTTACTTAATTAACCACACTTCACAAACCGACAGAGTCTACTTACATTGTTGACTTTGGCGAACAAAGTGACCGCCAAAAAACAACAGAAAGTGCTAAAATTATGCTCCAAATGTCACCGTCCGGTCGTTCTGCGCCGTGGCCCCTCGATTACGCCATGTTATTTTTCAGAATGTATTTTATGAATTATTCATGACAGAAAAACGTCTTCCCTATTTATATCTAGTACCTGTAAAAGACAGTACGTGTATTGTATTTAAAAATATAACGGTACCAGTCTAGTTTGGGCATTGAAGGCGCGCCGCGAGAGGGCGTGACAGCACTGCCCTGGCATCATATCGATCGCTAGCCAGGGCCCAATTTCATAGAGCTGCTAAGCACAACAATTTGCTTAGCATGAAATTTTTTCCTTGATAAAAACAGGGTTACCAACCAAATTTCCATGTGTTGCATATTGCTTGTCACTGGTATTCAGCTGTTGTTTGCTTATCCTGAAAATCCACGTGGAAATTTGGTTGGTAATCCTGTTTTTATCAATGAAGAAATTTCATGCTAAGCAAATTGTTGTGCTTAGCAGCTCTATGAAATTGGGCCCAGATCTGCAGTGGTGTTGTTGGTACTGATTGTTATTTCTTTCACTTTATGTTGAATGTAATGGTCATGTCACTTTTCATGAATTCGTCTCAAGTGATTTCTCCTCTTCATTTGAGACCGTCTTTCATGTTTAGCTTATAAGCAGAGTTTACTAAAAAAAAGCAGATAAGGGGAAACCCTCTAGGGATCGCTACCAGATTGGTACTTTTGTCTGTTTTGCAAAAAGCGATTTTGTAAATTGAGCAAACAGAATTAGTACCAACATTAATTGCTGTATTTATTTTTTATTTATGATTTCTCTGTCATCTTTTTCAATCGCGTAACGCGTGAGAACATTTTTGCCCGCACATTTTTAAGTGAAATTGAACAACTGTTTTGAGGAGCTTTTGAGTGAAATAGAATGATGCAACATTTAAAATGGTTGCTTTTTTGCCAAAATGGCTGGGAAAACCAATATTTCAATAAATTTTCAATAAATCCAGGATTCAGTACAACAAAAAACTTTAAAACTTTAACCCCGATTTTGAAAGTATAAAGGACTTGGGGGCCTACATGTACAACATCCTATTACTGTAACAAATTCATACCAAATTTAGACAAAAAGAACAGAACCTGTCGAGATGAGACACCAATTTGGAAATGATATGGACATTTGAATCTCAAGGTATTTTAATTCCACATGACAATATTTAAAATCTTTTCATAAGAAAAATAGTCTATGTTAATACCTTTCCATTATTTACAACCTGTACACAAATTAATCTAAATACATGGTATGGTTCCCATGAAGTTCAAGCGAACTGTTAACAATTAAGGTTTGGGACTGCACCTTTCAGTTGGTCAAATTTGTGATAAAAACATTGATTGAAAAACATGCAACCAATCTTGACCAAGCAGTCCACCATCTAGTATTAAACTAGACTTCTGGGCCCATTTTCGTAGAGCTGCACAAGGAACAAAACAATTTTGCTCACAAGAGTAAGGTCAACAACCAAAATACCATTCCCCGTGTACTGTATGTGACTGGTTTCCCGCAAAGTTTTGCTTTGAAGAAAATTATTTAGCACAATTTTTCTGCTTATGCAATTTGGCCTTGGCGGCTGCGTCATCAGAGAGTGAGTGTGAGTCCCAGTCGTGACACTTGTGTCCTTGGGCAAGACACTCAACAGTAGTTGCTCCTCCACACCCAGGAGTAAATGGGCATCTACGAGGGTAGAGGCTTTGGTTTTGCACAATGTGGAAGCTGGTACTGCATACTCCTAATGAGTTAAGATGGCTTCAAGAACGCCTACCAGGCCAACAACATAGGGGGAGTAATATTGTTAGGTGCTTTTCTACTTACTTGAAAAATACCTTGCAAATGCCTATAATTCAGACAGAAAATAAAACATTTGAGGGATAGTAATTTTTTGCAAGGCATGTGGAAAAGACAAAGACGAAAGCAGAATGCATTTCCAGATGTGAGCTCTTGAATCATTTGTGTGATGAGAAGGTAAAATTTATGCTAGGATTACATCTCACACCTTAACAGTGGATGGACCTCTTGCTAATGCATTGAGCAGATACAATATTTTGGTTGTCAAATCATACAGAGATCAATCATTAGAAGTAACTACGGTGCATGCTGCTCAAAACACATGTAAACGATGCACTACTACAGCAATTGTGACCACTTGTTGCTAAAGTCCTCTACTTAGAAAGAATTCAATTCATTCTTACAATGACAAAAGTACAGTTGTTTTTGCATGAAAGATTCATTAGAATCAGCTGAATGTCTTGAAAAAAGGTGCATGAAACTTTAATATCCTAACACAGTACAAGTGGGTGTTCATACCTGCTTTGGGATAGCTGCCTATTTTGTATCTCAACTTGGAGCCTTTTCCAAACATCAGCTTGGGCTTCGGCTCTGGCTTAGGCTCTGGCTTAGGCTCCGCCGTCAATTTAGGAGCCGTGTACATTTTGCACAGTGCTTCAACATCAAACACAGCCAGGAGCCCAAGTTGAGGTTCGAGAAAAAGACCTTGATTTCAGCTTTAGGTAAGCCAGGTTTGGAGCTCTTCACTGTACTACATGTCTATTTAACTCAGTAAATGTCCTCCGATCCATAGAGCTGTTTAAGCACACAAGTTTGCTTAGCACAAAACCCTTGCTTAGCAAGCCGACATCAGCAGCTGACATATGAGGTATTAGATGATTATGAATGAGATTGAAAATCTCTCCACAAAAGCCAGGTGTACTGTGGACTGGGTACTGCATTTCCAGACAGTTGTGCAGAGTTCCATTCTTCTACAACGTGGTAAACAAACAGTGACCTTATCAGTATTTAGGTCTATTTCATACCTCTGCTTACCACAGAAACATGAGGTTAAAAATTGGGCGCAGGCATTTTATTGTAATAAAATATTCCACCCTGAGGTTCAGAATTCTTAGAAAATTGAATTTTCTGTAAAATGTAATTCAATATATAAACAGATACAATGTCAATGCAATTCTTGTTATAATAACCAACACAAAGTTCAGTCTGATTTCGCAAGTACCTGCTACATGTTTGTAAAGCCAGCAAAGTATTTAGAAACAGTATACAAGCCAATCGTGTGTGTGTGTGCTTTTCATAGCTTGTAACTGGTTCCCCTTTTACGAGCTCTGAAGATTACACAGTAGCTTTTGCTAAATAGATTTATAAAACCGCTGTCGGACTGCTAAGGCTGGCTGCAGTGACTGCAAAGGACTGGGCCTGTCAGTGACTGCTAAGGACTGGGCCTGTCAGTGACTGCTAAGGACTGGGCCTGTCAGTGACTGCTAAGGATAGATTTTTTGTGCTTACCATTTACAAAAGCACAGCTAAAGCTGCTGTTAATGTAGTCCTTTAAAAAATGACTTGTTACTTATTGCTCCAACAACAAGAGTAAGAAACTATCAAAGGAAAAAGGAGATTGTTGTAAAGTTCTAGATACTACCATTAATTTTGTTGATAGTATAGTCCAAATAATGTCTGAACAATGACTCCTAATGAAGTTGGCATATTCTCAGCACCTTCGAGTAAGGTTTGATTGCGTTTGGGGGTGGGCGGGATTCAACACCTTCTCCAATGTTACCCTACAACTTAAAAATCACCATCAAATCTTATCTTACAATATAATGTTCTAACTTTACAATTCTGGCAACAAATGTTTTTAGATCACTCTCTTCACACACCATGCACTTAAAATTTAAAATAAACAGCTAAAACATACGTCAGATTGTTAAAGCCCAAATACACATCACTGACACTTAAGTGAATCAGTTAATATTCCTTTAAAGGAACATTACAGAATTGGTAAGAAAAAAACTTGTAAAACTTACTTTTTGATCACAGATTTACATAAAACTTACACGGTCTATTGATGATGATAGAAGAAAACATCTCTTGAAATATTTCTGTCTGAAATGCCATATTTGATGAGAAATGAATAAACTAATTTTCCGATTGGAGTTTATCGCTCAGTGAGCGTTTTATTCGTTTGTTGATTCTATATGATTTCCTGCAAATGTGTAATCGGTTTTTCACTATTTTCTCGTGACCCAGATGGCGATCGATCTCAAACTTCTACAGGTTTGTCAGTTTATGTATATGGTGGATTACATAAAGTGCTTACACTACCAGCAACTGTTTTGTTAGCAAAAACCAATTCTGTAATGTTCCTTTAAATTTGCACCATGATTCCCACCAAATTTTCAAATATACAGTAGTAGTTTAAATGTTTTGAAAAGTTTTGTCATCTGTTCTACTCTTTTTAATTTGGTTTTGCTAGATTGTAGTTTTTTTTTTTAAACAGCATGGGAGGGTAGCTAGTTCCAGCCAATGAACCTGTTTTAAGCCAGTTTAACACAAAAAGCAAACTTTAGTGTCGTGGCCAGAGCTTTACCATTCTCCATCTAGTTTAATAATAGCAAGAAAATTTATAGATTCTTATCAATCAAAATCGGCGGCCGCGAAAATGTCTTTTGAAGCAACTCTTGGCTTAAAGGCTATGCATAAAATTGGTCAGATTGAAAATATAAATGTTCCCATTTTGCACATAAACATACATGGTATAAAGATGGTGGAAAACTTCCCCTGAAATAGTTTTACTTGAAATGCTATTGTTTATGAGAAATGGTAAAACAATTAGTTTTGGTCTCGCAAGCCTGAAATCCTGTGTTGAAAAAAGTAACAGGGTTTTTCACTATGTTCTCGTGACTACGATGACCGAATGAGCTGAAACTATCACAAGTTTGTTATTTCATGTATATGTTTGGTCACATTAAGTGTGGATACTGCATATAGACAATTACCAATGTTGGTCACATGCTTTTTAAAGAACCAAACAAAACAGGAACTTTTGCAAAACATGATTGCTTCATTAACATGTTTAGAATTGCACCTTGTCCTGTTTGTCTCCCTCTTCTGTCTAGGACCTTTTCATTTAACGCTTCACTTTAGACCAAAGTTCCTGTAATATTGTAACCATTATTGGTTGCAAGGCATCAAACAAACTTTCCATAAGAGTGTATTGGGGCTTTAAACTACTGCAAAAAAATATACTGAGTATTTTCATCTTAAAACATTTAACTAATCACAACATCTATATAAATAAAATAAACAATAAATCTATCCATCCTTACTATTTCAACATAAAAACTAAGTATTTAATATTGTGTAAACTAAAAGTAACTCCTGATCTTTATGGCAACAATTGTTAATATTCCAGGAAATTAAACGGAATAGAAATTAAAATTTTGTTTAAATCATAACAACATTTGCTCGTTCAGCTCCACTATCAACACATTTTGATTACAGAAAGGTACAAAAATAGTAGGCATAGGGTCGTTTCAATCAATCAACGAACCAGTGAAAGGTGCATATCAATGTCTTCTTGTGCTTTTGAAAAAAAACACTAATTCTTTCTGTGTCAATTATCATCATAACAATTTCACTTGAAGGAAAATGCTAGACTGATCCACTAGGCTGCAGTCAGTGACATTAAACCCACATGCCTAACAAAAGGCTCACATGTTAAAATGACCCAATACAACCTTCTCACACACATATTACCATCATGCTTGGTGATTACAGATCAGCTTGAATCCAATCTCAGAATCACAGCTCAACCCTTGTCTTGCTTCCATTCTACACTGATTGAAAAGCAAAAAAGTGCTGTACATGTAAATCAGTGAAGGTCACACCAAAAATGAACTCAATTAAATTGTTACCTCATGTTATACCTTTCCTTAAAACAAAATATCAGAGAGAAGAAAAATGATTCCATACTGGTCACCACAGTTATGAGTTATCGACCAAGAACTTAGTTTTCTCCAGAATTTGAAGACTTCTGTAAGAGAGATTTTCCAGTCCAAGGCATCACATCAACTCACAGAGCGGCCATCTTGGGTTCCTTCATACAAAATGTATGCAACTCAATTCCAACATCATGAGGATTGGTGCCCAGGCAGACTGGTGCCTTCTTGATCATAACTTCGTTGAATGGTCTTTCTGTGCCTGTAGACCAGTAACCCAACATGATGTATTCCTTCAGTGTAGCTTGTTTGGGTACACGTCAATGCCATCCAGGTCCAAAGTTACATACAAAACTCCAGTAAATCCACTTTTTTATATTCTTATTCTATACATTTTCAGTCTTTTCTACTTTACAAAATATAAAAAGATGTCTTAAAAGTTTTGTTGTCTTTTCCGTTTGACATCCATAGCTTCAATGATTGGTCTTCGTTTTTTCCTGATACCGCTTTCTGAGTTCTTCAATTTCTTGCTCCATTTGAGGGTCTAAGGCCTGTAATCTGCCTTGAAGGTCGTCAAAACTTAGCTTTTTTAACTGAAAAGAGGAAGTAAAAAGACAAGTAAGAGTCAATGGTGTTACAGATCAAACTGAATAATCCTGATGAATGGGTAGCAGTCTCACAGTCAGAACACTGCTTTAAATGGGTAGAAGTACAACAATAAGACCACAGTTCTAATTGGGTAGCAGTCTAGCAATGAGACCACTGTTCTTAATGGGTAGCAGTCTAGCAATGAGACCACAGTTCCAAATGGGTAGCAGTCTAGCAATGAGGCCCTTGTTTCAAACAGGTAGCAGTCTAGCAATGGAACCACTATTCTAAGTGGGTAGCAGTCTAGCAATGAGACCACAGTTCTAAATGGGTAACAGTCCAGCAATGAGACCACAGTTCTAAATGGGTAGCAGTCTAGCAATGAGACCACAGTTCGAAATGGGTAGCAGTCCAGCAATGAGACCACAGTTCTAAATGGGTAGCAGTCTAGCAGGGAGACCACAGTTCTAAATGAGTAGCAGTCTAGCAATGAGACCACAGTTCTAAATGGGTAGCAGTCTAGCAATAGAGAGGTTTCGCAAGGCTACAGATACAGATACGGATACGGATACGTCAACACTTTGTGTGTTCACGTGACGCGTAACCGTGGCTTCCGTGTTTTGCATGTGCGTTGACAACGGATACGGGAGCTCATTCACGTACGTTAAAAACGGATACCGTTTTGCTGATTTTAGTTGTATTTTTGCCCTAGATTGTAAACATTTCCCCTGGTATTGCTTTTAAAGGTGTCATTTATGACATAGATGGAAATGTTTTCATCATTTGTAAGCAAAATATGGGGAAAATACAGTACAAACAGGAGTCTCTATTTTGCCGTGCTTACCGGAAACTTTCTTTACACACGTTTAACGTGGGGGTCCGAAAACGATCATTTAAACAAAAATACTACTCAATCAAATTATCCAATGTAACAAGAACACACACACAATAAGTGTTTTGATTTATTTTGCTCGCAAAACCCATGCCAACGTGTGTCTATAGTTTGGCCCAGGCCTGACACATAACTCTATGATTGCGAAACAAAATCTGAGGCGCATCTAACGTGAACGGATACGGTTATCGTATCTGTATCTGTATCCGTATCCGTACGCTTGCGAAACCTCTCTATTGAGACCACTGTTCCAAATGGGTAGCAGTCTAGCAATGAGACAACAGTTCTAAATGGGTAACAGTCCAGCAATGAGACCGCAGTTCTAAATGGGTAGCAGTCTAGCAATGAGACCGCAGTTCTAAATGGGTAGCAGTCTAGCAATGAGACCACAGTTCTAAATGGGTAGCAGTCTAGCAATGAGACCACAGTTCTAAATGGGTAACAGTCCAGCAATGAGACCGCAGTTCTAAATGGGTAGCAGTCTAGCAATGAGAACACTGTTCCAAATGGGTAGCAGTCTAGCAATGAGACCACAGTTCTAAATTGGTAGCAGTCTAGCAATGAGACCGCAGTTCTAAATGGGTAGCAGTCTAGCAATGAGACTGCAGTTCTAAATGGGTAGCAGTCTAGCAATGAGACCACCTTTCCAAATGGGTAGCAGTCTAGCAATGAGACCACAGTTCTAAATGGGTAGCAGTCTAGCAATGAGACCGCAGTTCTAAATGGGTAGCAGTCTAGCAATGAGACCACAGTTCTAAATTGGTAGCAGTCTAGCAATGAGACTGCAGTTCTAAATGGGTAACAGTCCAGCAATGAGACCACTTTTCACAGGGTTTTAACCTCTATATGTCACCACAAAATTGTTGAACTAAGGATATAAAAACAATGTACAACCGTACATGTAGTGCTCCTCTTCATGGACAAGTTCACATCAATTAAGAAAGATGGAACACAGTGGGAAATCTGGTAAAACAATTTCTGAAATCAATTTCTGATAATTCTGACAAATCACAAACCTGAACATCTTCTTTATAACTACTGGTTGGCCAGACTCCCACAATACTTTTTTTGACAGAAAATATTTCATGGCCAATGAAATTGACAGAAATGGACCTTTGAAATATATATTGCAAGCAATGTATCTTTTTTCTGCTAAGCAAAGTTGTTTAGGCTTAGCAATTGTATGTGCCTGGTTGGATAATGAATAGAGGGGAATAAAGGACGACTTACGAAATCAAAATCCATATCATGAAATGGTCGACTGAGCTCTGATCTCGTGGGTGTGATTTGCCTGGGTTGGGGTGGGGTTTGCTGACGTCGCTGTTGCTGCGCTAGTTTTTCTTGTTCTTGTTGCTGTTGAGTGAAGGGTGGTGCTGGTGGTAAGAGTTGAGGTGTTTGTAGTGATTGCTGTTGGGGTTCCGCAGATGCTGCTTTGCCTTGCTTGGCCTCAAGCTGACGGTCAAAGTGATCCATGAAGAAAGGCCGGTAGTCCTGGTTCGCTGAATCAGTGTTTATTCCTACATTTTTATTATTTAAAATTTAGAAACAAAAATGTAGCACATAAGTGAGAAGGTAATACAAAAAATACATATTAGGAATACACTAAAAAGGTTGCCAAATGAGTTAGAAGTTTTTTAATCAATTGAATTTTGCTAATTGAAGAAGCTTGTTAGGCTTACTAGCTCCCCAAAATAAAAATCTAAATCAAGTTGTAATTTGAAGTTGTGACTTTAATTGCACACATCATTTTGAGCATTGTGCTAAAATGTAGCTTTAACTATGAGTAAAGTGTTAGATACCTTATACCATACATGTACATGTGATTATAAAAATGCTCTAAGGAAATTAACAGGCACTATTAAATAAAGCATTACAGTTCCTTACATACATTGTGAATACACCCTGAATACCCGTTCATCAGCCCACAGGCATTCCAGAAACAATCTCAACTCCTCAGGAGTATGCAGCCTCGGTATCCAAATTACTGCACATGGAGCTTATGGCTTACAATAATCACCCATGCAATTGGAACTACAGAGGAAACTATATTATCTGTTCGGTTGCAAAGTTGCATGTCTACATAAAATCCTCCATCTACGCTACCTCGGTGGTGAGAGGTGTTTATACTTTCCTTGATTATGGTACAGTGGACATCAGGGCCAAATTTCAAAGAGCTGGTTAAGCACAAAAAGTAGCTAAGCACAACAGACTTATGCTTACCGGATAAAGGTTACCAGCCAAAACATCATGTCACATGTACCATTGTTAACTGGTATCCAGCTCATTTTTGCTTAGCAGAAAACTGCTCAGCAATATTTTCTGCTTAAGCAGCTCTATGAAATTGGACCCAGGTGACTCAGCTACCAGAACTTGAGTCCTGTGGCATCAGACTGTTTGGCTGTGTCATGCAACACTATAGATAGGTTGCAGTATGACGTAAATCGGCCATCTTTACAGGCAGTTTGGAACAAACAGTCATGCATTTCGTGTGAGAACGGCGTGCAGCACGCGCACATTTTACAAAACTCACTGCACGATTGGTTAGTGAACAATGCAGCTGCGTTAATAAATGGAGCGCTTGACGCACCTGCAAGCCAAAATGCAATTTGCCCGTAAAGATGGCGTCTACTGGGAACTATCTATAGATTCAAACTAAACACTCACTCTTCATTGTGGAATCACCGTTGATGTCTTCATCTTTATTGATGACCATTGTACCCATGTCGTTCTCACCCAGTCCATCTTGATCCCCGTGTGATATCATGGTCCCTGAGTCCTCATGCATGATCATTGTCCCGCTGTCGTGTTCCACCATCGTCCCGCTATCGTGTTCCCCGATTGCTCCGCTGTCGTGTTCCACCATCGTTCCGCTGTCATGCTCAATCATTGTACCGCTATCGTGTTCAGTCATGGACCCACTATTGTGTAAGATCATGGTGTCAGAGTCTGTTTGGGGGGTATCTTTGTCACTAGCGAGAGCAGTGGCTGATTGTCCTGATGATCTACCTCTTGCTACCATGGTACCACTGTCAATGACGTCATCATCGTCCTTAACGATCAAACAAAGAAGGAAAATTAAAGTCGTTTTCAGAGTTCAAACTTCACATCTAACAATCATTGGCACCTTGCACTAACCTTACATGGTCTATCCATGGTTTGCCATTTTGGAAGTTAAATCGCATGTAAAGATATGAAGAGGTAAGATTCACTGCTGACAAGGGACTGGGATCCAGATCTTAGGAGGTATGTTGAAATGATGGCATTTCTGCCTTTTGATAACCCCTGGAGTTATAGATTCCACTGAGCCTTTGGGAATAGTATCCTAAGTACTAGAGAAGTACATCAAAGAGCCTGACTTATTTAGTTTGGAAAAAAATACAGCATTTTTGTGTTGAACGAGCAGACTTTCAAAAGTCTGAATTCAGATAAAAGTCTGAAATTTCTCATACGTGAATATGGAGCACATCTCACCACTAGCACAGAATACATCTCGACTCCAAAAATGGATAACAACAAAAATTGATCATAGTTGATAACATCAGGCCAATTGGGTCAATATGTGATGAAAAATTGTCCAACTATTCGCATCCAGGGACCTACTTCACCAAGCCTGTAAGCAGATATTTTATGCTTGCAGAGCACCCCACAACTGCTGCTTAATGTTAAGCAGAACACTTAAATTGCCAGCAGTTCTTGTAAGCAGATGGGTGGTGATTTGTCAGATCTTCATCTGTTTAGAAATACAATAGTGCTTAGATGCACATTTTCCTGCTGTAGTAAACCCACAAATTTGCTAACTTTTAAACACCTTAAGGAAATTGCCCCACCTGCTGGAATTTAAATTCCATTGATTGCTAGTTTCTCTTACACCAAGCACTGGTCAACCCGATTGTAATGGCTACACATCCCTAGAGGCTGGGTTTTGGATAAATTCATTGCTTCATGAAACTCCTCCTCCTAATGCATTAGCTAATCAAGAACAGCAACTGATCACCTCAAAGTCCAACAACAGGTAGAGTTCATTACAAACTGTAGAAAGCTGCTGTCATTAGGACCCTTGCACTGTGCATGTTTTGCATGTGACATAGTGTCTTGCTGTGCGGGGTGGAGACATGTTTTGGGAGTATAATCTTGTGGACAGGCTTATATGGATCAGACTACAGTCCACTCAACCCCTCTAACTTGCTCAATCCACTGAACTCAATCACCAAGCAGAGTTTAAACATTATTCTATCATTATTATTTATCTTAGTTTATTTTATTGTTTTATCTTATATCATTTTGAAAGGACCTTTGGTTCCCTGCTTTAACTGTGAATGAAACGAAATACCACACTTTTACGGGTCACAACATTTGAGCATGCCCAAGACTTGAACAGTCTATTATTAACATTACTGTTTTATGTTTAAACAAAGTCTATGGATTATAAATTGAACTGCAATATCAAATCACACTTTCCTTGATTATCCTATTTTAACAGAAATTGAAGCATGCACGTGCAACAAAATTCATTTGATACATGTACACTGAACTTACATGTATCATGTTAACAAATACGAAAACCAATGTGAATTCAGTACAGAGTCATTCAGAACTATCAATATTTCTATACTTCAATTTTTTTCTCCACCAACTTTACTTGACCCGTTCACCCAATTTTCAGTTTCAAATTTTGTTTGTGTTTCTTCGTTTTATTTTGCTTTTAAATTTAGAAAAAAATCAAATTTCAACATATTCCAAGTGGTTCTGAATGGCACCTAAAATAAAATAAACATTGCAGAACTTAAAGAAACAAAGGCACTTTGTGGTGGTAACATTACATGGAAAGGTTTGCAGTTGGCAACCTGTAAATACACTGTGAGAGTTGCAGAGGCTCTGAAATGATCTTGGTCTAATTTTATAGAGCTGCTTACCACAGGCTTGAGAATTTCATCTACAAGAGGGCAAGGCCATTTTCATTTTGCAAAGGGCACTTTTATTGGAAAATCTTAAAGTCTATGGACATTTTTTGATGGGGCACCAAGGCCAAGACCAGAGCAACAGAGGCCATGGCCTTTATGGCCTGCGTGTAATTCCAGGCCTGTTACCATAAACAAACCAATCAATGATTATTGTAATACACAAATAAAGTTCCAATTTGAAAATGAACAATGTAATTGTAATCACTGGATAGGAAGGGTTTTTTGCTTGTACACATGCAGCGTTCTCCCTTAACAGTGGTCTGCTGGCCAAATGCCAGTTAAAACACCCGAGGATCAGTCAGAATTCTTTCCAACTAGTCCTGCTGGCTAGTTTATTGCTGAAGTCCAATTACTACATGTAAACCACTTCATATCAGTTCACAGTCCTTGAATTTCATCTTAGAGAGGGCAAGGGCAAGGCCATTTTCATTTTGCTGAGGGCACTTCCATTGGTAATCTTTAAGTCTTTGGGAAACTTTTGAAGGGGCACCAAGGCCAAGACCAGGAGCAACAGAGACCATGGTCTCTGTGGCCTCTGTGTAATTCCAGGACTGAGTTCAAATTACAAGTCCCATGCTAATGACAATGTTAAAAGAAACCTTAAAATATGGAGCAGTAAAAAAGCTGAGGAACTAGTGAAATGAAAAGCTAACTGGTCCTGCTGGCTAGCCACTTAAAAAGTTAAGGTTATTATGAAGTGTTCCTGCTTTACAAACCTGGTGCAGAATTTGTGCACTAATCCTGTAGTGGAGACTTGTAATAGTAAGCAGAAATTGTTAGGGTAAGCAGAATTCCCTCTGAGTTAGAAACACTGAGATATACATATTTACATGGTACAATTGCGCACCTCTCCAGTTAGTTTCCTTCATGCAAAGTTGCACTTTCAGAAAATTTAAAACAAAACCAACAAAGGAAGAAAATAAAAACCAACAACAAAGGAAGAAAATAAAAACCATCTAGTTAACAAAGCTCTTCAAAATCAAATGTTGCTGTGCTGTTTGCAATTGTTACCCCAAAACAAAAACCTGCCAAAACGTTTTGAGACTCAACTCTCATTCTAGGGGTGGTCGATTATTCTGGATTCCGTATCAGTGTAAAACTAAACAGAACAAGTGACAATGCACCTTCATGCAAATGATTTAAAAGGTTCTGTGGGTCATATGAAATGCACACATATTATGCATAATTAGCAAGGGGATTTTGACAATACACCTGTCATGCCTATGTACACAACAATCTATTAATAACTTTTTCTTGCTGGATTTACCCTTACCCCAAGAAGAGATATTGGCTTGTGAAAATATTGAAGCACCCCTAATGTTACTGCCGGCAGGGATGTACATATGTAACAAAGATGGCTGAAGTAGGATAAAGTTCAATAACCCTCATAACCTTGTCACATGCAAAATTCAAGTGCTGAACACCATTTTGTAATGATGTTTACTTCATTAGAGGCCAACGTTCATGTCCACTGCTTCTAGTATAATGCATTGTGTGTAAAGAGTAACCAGCGTATAGCATAATGCATTGTGTGTAAAGAGTAACCATGAATGTATGTAAGCCAAGCAATGACTATGAACATACATTGTACAGAACTTCCACATATCACTGTTGTGTAACAAAAAAAAATTAGCACCAGCACGTAAGCCCACAGGTGGCAAGTTTAAATCTGAGTCTAGTCAATTTTTGTTTGTTTGTTTACCCCCAAAACATAACAAAATAAACACACTCTATCAAAGCTGTTGGCCAATCACACACAATGGTGGACACAAGGATTGTAGGCCTTAAGAAGTGAGCTCAGACGTAACCCACCGGCCTTGGTTTGATCACACAGCAAGAATCTTACTTTATGCATTGGCGTGCACGGTTAGTGGCATGGACAAAAAGAGGAACAAATAATTATAAATCATAAAAGAAAATCAAGGTGGGATTGGTTCATGCAGTGAATGTCATGTGACTGTCATGTGACATCCGCTTACCACTCTACCATCTGCTTCGTCTTCTTCCTGTTAGCAATAGAGGATTAAAATGAGCAACTTGTGATACTCGGTCAAATTCAATAAATATATTTGTTAACTTGAGGGATGTACCTAGTTCTTTCCAACTTCCCTGGAGATGCAGTGCAACAATAATCTTCTTGAACATGTCAACATTAAATGTCACATCATCTTTAACTAGTACCTTTAACAGCACATGTACAATGTATGTGCACACAATATACAAAAAGCAAGCTTTCGATAAATTACTGCTGCATGAATACATGGACCTCTGGGACCCTCTACAATACTCAGGCCTAGAATTTCATCTTTGAGAGGGCAAGGCCATTTTCATTTTGCAAAGGGCACTTCCATTCAAAAATTTTAATGTCTACGGGGTATTTTAATGGTAATTTGCATGGGGGACAAAGGTTGTGGGTTCAAATCCCACCAGAGTAATATGCCAAAGGATTTTGTTCACAGGACTCCGGGAAAGTACTGAGTATACAGTGCTTTACACACATTGGTGTATGGGTGAAACACAAATACAATTGTCTATGGGAACCAAGGCCAAGACCATGGCAACCGAGGCCATGGATTCTGTGGTCACCGTATAATTCCAGGCCTTCTGAGTTCAAAAGAGAGAACCTTATTTTACTGCTGGTGGTACACAGCATGTACAACCATACATGTTTCCATTAGCTGGCCTCATTATCTGGCTGTATGCAAAGAGGTGTATGTATGGTAAAAGATGTATGTGGAATATGTCTGCCTTAGCGGCTACTCAGAATAATCAATGTTTAAAAACAATCTTTTTCAAAATTGTAAGGGTGGGGTCAAAAGAACTAACTGAAAATCAAAATTCAGTTTTCAAATCAAATAAAAAAGAAGAAAAAAAACTAAGAAAAAAAAAAAAAACACAGAGGCCTCCTGAAGATTGTCTGTCATGTCTGTGCAGTTTTATCGTTAATGGTTGGTCTTGTTTCGATAGCCACCTCCTCCCCTGATTGGGGGGGGGAGGGGGGGTGGCAAGAATTTCCTCTTTTGTTTCAACTACAAAGTTGCATGCTGGAAGCCAGGAAAAGCCATTGAAAACTCCTGAGCTTGGAGAGTAATTGTTTAAAATATCTGCTTCATTTGAGGCATTACTTTGTTCTTCATTGTATGGGGGTATACTAACATAGTCAGTCAATATTTAAAAAAATCTAAACTTGAGGAGGCTGGGTGGGTCAGAACAATTTTTTAAAAGTGATTGAAGTTTTTAACTACTGATTATTCTGAATGGGCCCCTTGGGTACACATGTATTTGTGTATCTCTCACTTCACATGCATTGGAGGTTTGATTGAAACTAAAGATGTGCAGGGCAAAATAATCAATCCTCAAGGCTCTGGTACATGTAACATCACTTCCAGATACATGCTCATTGATAACAATAAGATATATGGATTACACTTTTCAGACTCAGCAAAAAATTATATTTTAAAATGAACAGAGGGGCCTTTAGAGCAGGAAAACGTAAAATAGCATGAATTTGCATTATCATCTGGATTAGCATATATGGAAATAAATAAATAAATAGAGTTCCAAGCCAATGGAATTCATGAGGCGTGTACAAAATCAAATAATGCCAAATGGAGATTCAAATGCAGGTAACAATAGTAAGCATTCAGATTGGTGTAACTTTTGATCCCACGACTTTTAAAATCCCATATTCCATCTTCACAAAAATCCATCAAAATCGTTATCGCCTTTGAAGTACATGGAGCAGGCAGGGGTGTTTTGGTATGCGAATTCGCTACTTGCACGGACCCGCCATTTGGTGTAGAGCCTCGACTTCATGCTTCATTTGTATAGATGGATTGCAATACGCGTCATTGACCGCCATCTTTGATGTAAAACGATGGAAAAGTGCACGCATGTACGTGCTACGCACGACTCTCAGCCAATGATAGCTCTTCACGCGTGCACAGTTCATCAAAGATGGAGGCCAATGACGTCTATTGCAATCCATCTATTGTATTTATGTATCTGATTGGATGAAGGTGTCATTACATTACCAGGACAATACAGAGTTACATAATGCTTCTATTCACTGCTGTCCCCAATTTGAGGCTCTATCTACAAGCAAATGGCTGACCATGCAAAGGGTGAATGCAGAGCTGTTTTGCTGCAAGTGGTAAGCTCATTCAACCAAATTGTTTTCCCATATTAATGGATTTTTTTGTAGTTAGGCCTGATACATGTAGACAGTACAGGGTTTGAATTTTACACTGGACAGCCAGTGCTTTTAGCATCGGGCCAGTAAACTCGTGACTGGACTTGTCCGGCAGTCTTGTGTGGTTCAACTGAATAATAAATACCTCACTGTGTAATATCTTTAATTCTAAATAAAATGTTTAATTTTTGAGCCTGATGAAATTGTTCAAATCTGTTGAGTAACAAAATATATCCATCCATAAAACAAATGAGATAAATCTTCTCTAGGTGATTGGTTTACATGAAAACAGTTTTACATGTAAAACTGTCAATATTTTTTCTGATTTAGATTCCAGTCTTGTAAAATAAATTCTGGTCCGGTGAAAAATTTGAACAAGAAGCTCTGTCATTGTCTGTGGTCTTGTGAGTTTTTTACCCCAAATTCCAGCCCTGCAGTACATCATCTGAGCACTTATTTCCACATTTACATGAGGGCCTCAATTCCTGAAGGGTTCAAAGGTTGATGGTTGGTAACGTTTTTTATCAACCAAAACATACATTAAATACTTGGGAAAGCAGTTATTTGCATCCGCTATTTCTTTTACCTTTTTCCTCAATAAATATTTACCTAATGATTAAATGACAATAGCACAGGAAGCCTAATAGCAGGGCCATGGACATTGATGTACATTGTAGTCAGACGGCCAGAAAGCTTATAGTGTGCTTGGGTCCAATGAGGAAGTGAAACTACATGTGCCACAAATCACAAACATACATGTACATGTACGTGTCTGATTTGCCAGTTGGTGATTACTTCATCTCAAGACAAAGCAAACAAGGATTATGACTGATGTACATGTGTGTATACATCATGTCTGATTTACCAACAGTTGGCATAAACTATTGTCAAAAAGCATAGTGTTAGCCAGAGGGGTGTCTGTGTGTGTGTTTTGGACACCCTGTTTTAAATTTGGACTCCCTGTTTTATCTGTCATTTACATGTAAATGTATTATAAGTGAACAATTTGGACACCCAGTTTTTAAATTTCCAGCAAATTTTGAACCCCCTTTTTACCAAATCCTGGCTAAAAACCTTGTACAGAAAGTATGTACTATTAGCTGTAGGATTCTGATGGTCAGTACGCCATATACGCCAACATTGGTTGCCTGCTCAAAATACTAGCATTCATCTCTGTGTAAAGTTAACCTGGATTCCTGTGTTTTACTCTTTCAACAGTTCAAGGTGGTTGTTTATATTTTTAATGAACCTTGAGTTTGGAAAATCATGTAAAAGGCACGTTCAGAACTTCACAGATTCTTCAATAAATCCTAATGTACTTCTCCATGGTGTTTAATACTTGTTGGAGTGGACAGCTAAAATGTGTAAAGTGGATGTGATTTACTGTGGCATTACGTCACATTTACTAACAGAATAATCCCTCAGTGCTAAAGTCGTATGATGTCCATTCATAATAGGTTCACATTCCTTTTCATTATCATGCAATCATGTGCATATGAATATTCATGAGACCCTTTATGAATGTTTTGATGACCTACTAATGTTTATGGACCTTATGCATTGACGTCAACCTGCCACCATCTTAGAGGTAAAACATGATGCAACAGTGGAAAGCGTATACCTATGTACGCATGACATACATAAATGGACCAATGAGCAACCTCCCTCTGACCTCCATATGAGGGCGCCCTAACTGCAGTGACGTCATGTGCATAAGGTCTAAGGAACACGGTGCAATGTAATGCCGAATGAGCATGCTTCTACCATTGCCTTACCACTATAGTGTACATATCGTGATCATCACCTTTCACAAATGCCTTAGATAAACCAGACCAAGATGAAAGAAGGACAAGTAGGGAGGGAAAAGCATACAGCATCAGCAAACAATAGAAAAGACAGGTGTGATTAAACAAGAATGACAAATCATGACAGGTCAATAGCACACCCCTAAACTTGTGCACTTTACATTTCAATACTAATAGTAGCCATTTGTAATGTGCCAAGTCTGTCAACAAAAGACACTAAAAGAAATCAAGTACTGCAAACAATAAAAATACACCTGAGGTATGCTCAGATATGAGGATTCACAGAATATTTACTTCCCCACACAGCAAAACTAGAGGTTTGGACACAAGAAGCACCCAGTCTTTCTTTCTTTGATGATTGGTTAATGCCTTTCAAAGGCAAAGGAAAATGTATGAAAACATCCTGACAAATCAAAGGCCCTGGAAAACGTTATGAAATGACTCTACTAGGGTCGAACTGCCAGGCTGTTAACAAACTGTGCATTTACACCATGAGGTATTTTGCTTGGTAAGTAGTTTGCAACAGCTAATTCTGCTCATCTTTTCTGCATGAACTTTTTCTGTCACAGAATCGCAAGCCGCTTGGACCAGCAAGCTTGCAAGTCAACCGCTACTTGCACTTGTTCTCATCTTAAAACCAATTCCTTTGGGTCATTGCTATGATGGCTTGGGTCAGATATTTTCCATGTTGACTTGCAAGATACTTTTTCAACAACCTCCAGAGAAAAAGCTTTGGGAACAAAATCTCTACAATTAATATTTTGAAAGCAGTTTGACCAGTAAATGGTAATTTTGACAAGTCCTACTTTCACCTGAACATGTTCTTATGATGAAGTGAATCACGAGAATGACCCATTTCAAGTTTCCTCTAAACATAACACCATGAAAAGGAGGACAACGTTTCAGGGTATTTGGTACACAACATCTTTCAAATCAAGTTTCTGAAGAATTTTTCCATTTTCATGAAAACAAATTTTTAGATCGAATGTCAAGTTAACAAGACAATGCACTGAAATCACTGGGATGGGAGGGGAGAATGGATTTCAAGAAGGGTATGACAAGAGCGTCTGATTGGAGAAGGAGGGTGTGGGACTATGATGGGATGGGATCAGGGGAAAAGGAGTTGAGGGGACAATGGATTTGAAGAAAGTGAAGTGAGGTTAGTTACAGAGGCTGCATCTTCATCATCCTCAAAGAGGAGGGTGTGGGACTATGATGGGATGGGATGGGGGAAATGAGTTGAGGGAAAGATGGATTTGAAGGAAGTGTAGTGAGGTTAGTTACAGAGGCTGCATCTTCATCATCTTCCAAGAGGAGGGTGTGGGACTATGATGGGATGGGGTGTGGGAAAAGGAGTTGAGGGGAGGATGGATTTGAGGCATCTTCATCATCCTCCAAGAGGAGAGTGTGGGACTATGATACAATGGGACGTGGGGAAAGGGAGTCGAGAAGGGTATTTTTGAAGGAAGTGAAGTGAGGTTAGTCACAGAGGCTGCATCTTAATCATCCTCCAAGAGTAGGTGTGAGAAAAAGATGGGATGGGATGGGATTAAGGGGAATAAAGGGTGAGGGGGAGGATGGTTGTGAAGATTGAGGTGAACTTGAAGAGGTTACTAACCGAGGCAGCATCTTCATCATCCTCTCCATCTTGGGCCTGTAATCTTAACTTCTCCTTCTCGCGGTTCTCATTTGCCTCGTTAATCATCTCACGGAGAATGGTCACTGGCTTTGCATTCTTGATAAATGGATGCTTTAAGAGAAAGACAATGAACAAATTAGGTCTCAATTGATCAAAATAATGTGTCAATGTAGGATATCTATTTTAAAATATCTTTTTGAATATGGAATTAAGTCCACCATTACGTATGTTTATTTATTGCTTGCAGGGAATTTCTCCAACCCAAAGGTCCTATTTTCAAAAATTTTATACAGGAGTCCTACATTGATAAGTATAGGATGCTTTGCTCGGTCCCAGCGCCAGGGCTGAGTGAACACGTTTCACAGTGATTCTTCACAGCACCGTTTCTTAATAATCGTTCCCGCCTGTTCGTCCCAACGAATCAAGGTTGGTGTCTACATGGAGTCATTCACATTGTTTAGAAAGGTTTTTTGGTGGACGACTTTCTGTGTTTATTGTGAACAAATTCAAATGGCAAGGATCTTCGGTTTGTTATATAAAACAAATACTGAATGCATTTTGTTTTTGCATCGTCTCCGAATTAATCACTCAGTGAAATCTGGCTTTCCCATTCCACTCGTAAAATAGAATAGTCCAGATTTCACCTCGCAATTTCAATTCAGCGACTATGCAACATCCAATATTTGTATAATATTCACCACCACCACTGGTATCTCCAACCAATGATATTGATGCAACTATACAAAACGCCAGCATGACGTGATTTAAGGCCTGTGCTTTACTGGTACTCAAGCGTAAAAGCGCCCCAGTATTGGCAGAATACCGTTGTACAGGTTATATGAAATGATTTCAAATGGATTGGTCAATAGTCATGAGTAAAAAATCATAGACAATAAAGTTGAAATATTAAATACAGGAAAGTAAATAGTGAAATGGAGGCGTATCCCAATTAGCCTTTGCTTGAGTTTGAAACAGAAGCCAAAACAAATCAAGACTGTTTTATGTTTTGTTGTGGTCGATCTACTGAATATGGGTTCAGCACAGACCCCATGATAGAGACTTGCCTTGCAGCCAGTATCAACGCCCAGTAAGTCATAGTCTTCTGCTTGTTGTATTCTTTGTAATGCTTAGGAGTTTATCAAAAACTTGGGTGGATCCCTGGATAAGGCAATTACAGGTTGTATGGCTTCTGACTGGCACCCCCAAAATAAGATATTGACAAAATAGGAAGACCACCAACATAGGGCTAGATAGCTTGGTTGTTGGAGTGCCTGCACATTAATCTGGAGTTTGCAGGTTCAAGTCTCGATCAAGTCAATTTTTCTTTGCTCAACCCACAAACTGTTCTTATTATCACGTTGTTACTCTGATGAAGTTGTTCTTACCTGTAAGAGGTCAGTAGCAGTTGCTCTTTCCTCAGGGTTCTTGACCAGGCACTTAGAGGTAAAATCAATAAGCTCTACTGAGAAGAGCTCAGGGTCACTGAATGTAGGAGGGGGTTTGGTGGGAATCATAAAGATCGCCTGCAAAAAATATCAAAGACATAAAAATCAACTTTAGATAGAAAACTTTGTTAGTGGAACCAATGGATCTCTACTTACTGTTATGTAACTCTTTGCTTTTATTTTCTAAATGATTATTTACCCTCTTTATTTTCTGCAATAAATTTTCCCTTTTTTGGAGGAGGAAAGAAACCACATTTCTATTTCTACATAGCTACCTGTTGTTTCATCACCATTTCAAAAAATTAGTGGCTGCAGCCATCACTAGAAAACAAATAAATGAATGAATCTGAAGACAGGACATCCAATGCCATGCCCACCCCCACTGGATTCAATTTGATCCTCATACATGTAGTATGTATCACAGTGTTTCCCTTGACTCCTTTATACCCCACACCTCCAACCCAACCCCACAACACCCTTAGATCTTAGATCTCTTTTTACTCTCATTAGATGACCTCAACCCCTCCAACCCAAGCCCGCCCCCAACGAATCCCCTTTGGATTCTTCCTTATCCTTTGAGCATTTATCTCAAATCCCTTCCTTCCTCCTACTGATCCCCTTGAATTCTTTATCTCATCATACAGTGATTTTCCATTGCACGTCCTTTTTCCCCCTTCAACCGCTCCAACCCAAGCTCCCCTACCCCCAACAATCCCCTTTGGATTCCTCCTTATCCTTAAACATTCATCTCAAATCCCTTCCTTCCCTCTTACCAATCCCCTTGGATTCTTTCTTTATCTCATCATACAGTGATTTTCCATTGCACGTCCTTTTTCCCCCTTCAACCGCACCAACCCAAGCTCCCCTACCCCCAACAATCAACCTTGGATTCCTCTCTACCCTTAGATCATTCAGGGTTCTGCCCAGGATTTCTTTAGTGGTGGAAAAATGATTCCCTGGAAACCATTGGGAGATGGATCAGTTACACGGTAGATCATATAAATAGACTCAGATCGAAGAAGTATTCAAAATTAATGGCTTCGGATACCATTTTTACCGGTAAATACAAAATTTTCCATTTTGTTGAAAACCTTTGAAAGGAAATTCCATGTGTAATTTAAGAATTTAGAAAATGTGTGGTGGTCCGAAACAGAGAAAATTCTGCCAGTGGTGGTTGGGGAATCCTGAGTGCCGGGCGGGTTTGCCGGCACCAACCACTGTGGGCAGAACCCTGATCATTTATCTCCAACCCCTTCTACCCCCTTGGTTAGCCCTGGTGGCCTTTCACTTTCGTATTACACTACAGTGACGTCCTGGATATCAGGTACCATTTCTGGGGCGGAAAAATTTCAAAGCTTCGTAACTCAAATCTTACCTGCAACAAGCCACTAATTTCACCAGATTCACACTTAATGGCAGCATACACTTTTCTGCGGTGGGTTTTGGTCGTCATATATTCCTCACAAAAACTGTCATTTACGTGAAATAATGCAGCTCCCAACGTTAAGAAATTCCCGTTGTGATCGTTTTCTCACGATCACAGTTGTCTGCCGTGCGTACGCGTACATTCGCGTGTAAGACGCAAGATGACGCATGACGCGCATGTGCGTTGCGTTTGCATGGCACTCAGGATACGGTGCACACGCGAACACAGCACACGCGTCATGGCTTTTCTTAATAAACTGTGTTTAAAGTTTGGGGAATTCCTCAACGTTGGGAGCTGCATTATTTCACGAAAATGACGGATTTGTGAGGAATATATGACGACCAAAACCCACCCCAGAAAAGTGTATGCTGCCATGGAATGTGAATCTGGTGAAATAAGTGGCTTCTTGCAGGTAAGATTTGAGATATGAAGCTTTGAAATTTTTCCGCCCCAGAAACGGGCCTTAATATTTAGGACTCTGTATCTGTGTACAGCACAGAGGAAGAGTCCTATATAGGGCTACCCTCTTGGTCTACTTCTTACCCTCATGGGATGTATCTCAGCGTATGGTGGTTTCCCTTCACACATCTCTAAAGCTGTGATTCCTAACGACCAGATGTCTGCCTTACAGTCATAACCAATCTCCTGGATCACCTCGGGCGCCATCCAAAATGGAGTACCGATAACTGTATTGCGCTTAGCCATTGTGTCCTGTAGTGGGAGAAGGGGGTAGAGTACACCCAGAAAATGTCATTTTGACAAATTTTGTACATGTATTTCATTTCAACAATTTCCTACACTAATAGTGATAAATGTTTAGGAATATGTAATGGGATGAAATTGCAGGATCAAATTTTGTTTTTATACTCCTAGTTTACCTATGTCCAGCTAGGACTAGGGCGAGTCTAGGAGTGGGTGGTTGGCTGGTGTGTGATGAATGGGTGATTGGTAGCAGGTTTTGCAATCAATCACAGCGCATTGAGAAAGGATTGTCCAGGGTCAGTGGCCAAGTGCCCAAAACTGGCTGGTTTTACATCAACCTCAAGTCTATTTCTTACAATGTTTAGACCACTACAAATGCAACACATGCACACATGATTGCACCCAGATACAAGGTTTTTGCACATACATTTTCGTGCGAGATACAATGTTCTTGCACTGACCCGACGATATGATGTACAAGTTAATGTATCAGAGACACTAAGTGAAGAAAACTCCAACATCCAGGTTACGAGCAAAATTGACGGCACTGTCTTCCAGCAAGGTTTGCATAGCTAATATAGCACAGGCTTTGTATAGCTTTCCCCTAGTGATTGGTGACACATTTATTTGTCATGGACTGTTCATATCATGATTCGAACAATCTTCCCAAATGGTCAAACCATGATAACACACTACATGTGCAGAACCAGAGCTGTGTACTGAGAGAGTTGTGACATGGAGGGACCAGTTTCCATTGGTCAAGCGTTGATGGACTCCATTTTCGTCCAATGTAGCACAACCAAATGTACCGTCTGTCTGGCGCCCCGCATGCATCTTTTTGGACCCGAAAATGGACTTCTGAATCGGAAGTTAACGCAACTCTCCCAATACACACTCTGGTCAGAACTACCGCCTAGCTAGGTGTAAACCATATCCAGGGACCAATGAAGCGAGTTTTCCAAACTGCTCTTAAAAACACACAACCCTCCATACTAAATAAAAATGTCAACCCTCCCTGTCATGACAGAGTGAGGAATCCTTAGTTCTTTACCGTGAGTTGACCAGCGACTCCAAAGTCAGCCAGCTTAGCGAAACCATCATTATTCAACAGGATGTTACCAGCCTTGATGTCACGGTGGATCTTACGCATGAAGTGAAGATACTCTAAACCCTTTAGTGTTGACTGCAGTATTGTGGCAACCTCGTCTTCCGTCAGCTGCAGGAAGAAATAGGGACAAGAAATAATACATCACACTGGTCATTGGATAAACTTGAGGCATTGCACGGTGGATCAGGAATCTACATCTAGGAAAGGGAAGGGTATTGTTTTTGGAAACATTTGCCAGGGTTGTCTCTGCACATGGTTTTGTTCTTCTTCTGAAGAAGGATACTGTGAAATGTGGTAAATTTAATTTAATTTAATTGATGGCAAATTGGTGTTTTGTATCCTGTGGGTTTTATTAAGCTCTCGTGGGATAACGTCAGAACCAAGAGACGCATTCCATCAGGATAAATGAGCGTGTCGAAACTTGAGATAGTGAAACAATCATTTTGAGGAATATGGACTTTTCCTTGACGTTCCTATGGATGTTCACACTAGAAACAGGGAAATCTCAGTGTGCTCATCTGGTTCCAGGTGGAATCGGTCTGTGTCTTTATAGGACAATGACTGCTCCCAATGGAATGGCCTTTATCCCTAAGAGATTGTTTCAAGTCAAGAAAGAACATCCTTAAGGTTTGAGACACTTCTTATCTATCCACGTTCAGGTCAGTTAACCCATTTTGAACAAATGGCTAGAACCTTTCTGAATCCACCAAACTTCCAAACACTTTGATGATCAAGTAGTGTCCATACAGGAAGTCCTCCGTGGACAGTCAACAAAGACCTCGTCTCACCTATAAACCATCTCATAACAGCAGGAAGCATGAGCTGAAGGCACCTTGACACCTGAGGGATGGTCATTCCGGGTGATTCACTTCAACCTCCCAACCTACAACATCTACAACCAGCAATTTCATATTGCTGAACAGTTTTCTGCTTCGCAATAATGTGCAGATACCAGTCGCAAATGGCACACGTTACATGGTATTTTGGCTGGTAACCTTGACCGTAACCTAATGTGATGTGCTTAGCTACTTTTGTGCTTAGCACTCTTGAAACTGACCCAGACTTTGAATTGAGGTGGGTATTTGTAGCCAGCCAGCATCACTCAACGCCAATAACATGCAAAACAAAAGAAGCAAACAATGAATATGGTGGGCAGTCTATCTGCCATTGATCACTAAACTCACCGTCTTACTACGTCGTCTCATGATATCAGACACGGAACCTGCTCCACAATATTCCATCACAATCTACAACCAAAGGACAGAAATCACTTGAATCAGTACACACACAAAAATAACACCTGCCATCACTCAATCAAGTGAGGAATGCGGCGACACCATGTAATTCAATCTCTTTTATGAGCCGAGGTGGTTCTGAGGGTTCTGAGGAAGAACTGGTGGTTTGACAAACTCAACGTTTCGATCAGTGTGCTCTGATCGTCTTCATCACAGCAAGGAAAAATGATTTCATAAAAGCATTTGAAACAAAATGACTATAGTAAAACCTAGCCTTTGATCCACTTAAGCCAACTCATTGCTCTTTCAGGCCAGGTCAGAAAACTATTAAACTGTGTCGGTCGATTGGCCAAGGATCATACCCTGGGTCAGTGGGTATAGAACCAAACCCTGGGTAATGGCAGTAGCAGGGATCACGCAACGGGACACTGGCTTTTTATGTGGTTGTACACAAAATACACAAAGCAAGAAATTGACCTTAAAATTATGTAAACGGGAACACTTTTTTTTTTTACTAATGACGGACTGGGACCTGCAACATCTTGAATTCTGTCGAGTGCTCTACCAACTGAGGTAACCAGCCTTTAAACATATGTGCTTTGGGGTTTTTGTTATTCATTATCTTGTAATGAAACCAAGGATGCCCTATAAAGTGACTTAATCACTGCGCTTGAACAGCCTGTAAGTAGACCGATCTGTTAAGCCATCCCTTAAGTTATAACTGACCAATCACAGCATTGGCTGCATCACTAACTGTCACACGTGGCAGCACATGTGCATCTCTTCAATGCCACACTCGCCACATGAATGTGCATGCTTTTTGTACGCGGGCCTGACAAATAATATATTAGCGTGTCTGACAAATAATGTCCGACCTTCGGTGGCATAGCTAAGGTTGTGATTGATCAACAAGTAAGGGGGCGGAGCTTAATGGATCGGTCTATAAGGGTGCTTGCTATGTGAACCAGAAACACCGGTGTGGGGGAAGGGGTTAGACACTCACCCATAAATCTGTATTCTTGAAATAACTGCCATAGTACTTGACAACATAAGGACTGTCACACTGCTGCATAATAGAGATCTCCTTGATGATCTCTTGGAGGTCTGTATCTACAGGTACCTGCTTGATGGCCAACACCTGACCAGACTCCTTGTGCATTGCCTTGAAGACACTGCCATAGGATCTGTAAGGAAGAGGGAATCATAAACCTTGAACTTCTTGAAGGCAATGGATCAGTGGCACATCCAGGAGGCAGGGGCAAGATCCCCCTCTCTCACAACCCTTGCCCTCCCCCCCAAACAAACAAAATAAGTGAGATCAAAAACTTTGCCCCCCCCCCCCCATGAAAATGTCTGGTTCAGGCCACCACAAGGGAGGTAATGTATGTAAATGTAACAGCCAACCTTTTAATATCATGTTCTGAATTAAGTTTTTTGGCAGCTTGTTTTATGTCATTTTCATATCCATATGTACACTGACTCTACAATGTTTTACATCATTACAGGAGACCATTTTTGACACCTGGGCCCAATTTCATGGCTCTGCTTACCGTAAACAAAGAATCGGCGCTTGCGGAAGCAGGGAATTCCGCGCTTACGTCAAGCGTATTTCACGGGTTAGCGGGGATTTTCGGCTTGTGCGCGTGCGTACTCCACGTTACTAGGCATTCTACGCTTACACAGCTAGCGCAGAAATTCGGCGCTTGAACAGTAAGCGGAGAATAGTCACCGCAAGCGCAGAATTCGGCGGTAAGCAGAGCCATGAAATTGGGCCCTGATCTTCCAACTTAGAGCAACCTAAAACCGTGTCATCAACCTAAGCCCATTGTCATGGTGCTGCCGGGCAAAATGTTAACATATTTATTCAGAGGCCAGAAAAGTTGTGACACCCATCATCGATACACCAACCTCTTGACCTTACAAATATGACCTACGACCTATAATGTAGAGGTCAACACATGGTCGATTATACTCCAGAGGAGGTTTCTACACAGTAAAGGAAGATGATGATGATGGTTCTCTGCCCCTCCTGACCTGAATGTATCAAGCCCCTATCTACTTGCTCAAAAAGCCCCCATGACAGAATGTCTACATGCCCCTCCAAAAGATTTTGTAGAAGTGCCTTTAACTATTCATATGAAAACGTTTTTCTTGTTGTTCCTTGGTACATCTACTGTACATGTACCTAAATCCCTCAAACAAAGCGTGTACATGCATACTAGTATTCAGCATGGATTTCATCAATGAAACACGTTGATTTGGGCTTCATTTTTTTTTTTAAGTCCTATGTTTGAGATAGCTGTATAAATATTTACCCTTCTCCAAGTTTCTCCAAGACGTCAAAGACTTCCTCTGGCTGCCTGGTCAAACTCTCCTCACTCAGTCTCTTCAGCTGACTGCAAGGCAAACAAAAATTTAAAACCCTGTCAGATATACTATCAAAACAAACGACAAGTGATCACTGTCATGACTGTGGACATGTGGCCCAAAAGACTAAACATAGTTTCACAAAAGTGTGCAGTCTGCTTCGGAAGTTAGGCAAACGTTATTTGTGTTTTACTACTTCATTCCTTGAAATGTCTAGTTATTTGTTTCAAGCCCTCCTACTCTCCATAACACTTTCCATGAGTTGATCAACCATTTGAAACTATTCAACTGTGCACAGGTTGTGTATGGCAAAACAAAAATGTGCACACATGTATGAAAATGTATTCACCACATGATATCATATTGCCGGCTAACAAGTACCTTGTGCCTAAAAGAGTGGCGACAAGGTCTTAAGCGGCAATTCATAAATACCGGGACAGTTTATCCATTCTGATCAGTTGAGAGAAGATCACATGGCCATGTTTAAGCGTGCGATATGAACACTGCTAGAAGTGTTTAAACGTACCCGTGGTGGGCAAGGTTACACAGAGGCTTATTTACTGGTATTCAATCTAAAATCTGTTAGTATGTGCGCGTATGCACAACTGTTGAGCTTGGCATGCATAGTGACTCCTTCACAAAACGAGGCCCGAGGACGTGACAGGAATTGAAAATTAACAGAAAAGTTGTACAGATTTTCCAACAACACTCTGTTCTCTAACAAAAGGGCATTTATGAATTCGGCTCGGTCCTTTATCGCACGGCCACGACCCTGCAAGGTTTTTAACGGCCAGTTAAGACCGAGTCACTACTCTTTTATTCCCTTATTTAAAACTGGCAGGGTTGTGGCTGTCAGACTGTGTGATAAAGGACCGAGACAAAGTCCAGGTCCTTGATCACACTGCCACGACCCTGCAAGGTTTTAAACGGACCGTTTAAGACTGAGTCCCCACACTCTTATTCCCATTCACAAATACCTTTCCATTAAAAACATCCAAAACCTTTCAAAGTTGAAACCAAATCTGCATTAAACTTCTATCTATGTTGAGGGCCAAGTAGCTCTTCGAGCAAGTTTGAAACTAGTGCGCTTAATGTAAATTTCAAACTATCACACCCAAGTTTCAACTCTAACAGACTAGACCCTTGGGTAGACATACTGCCCAAATCCTTCGATATCCTTCAGATTAAAGTTGTCATAAACCTAAAGTGCCCAAATCCTTCAATATCCTTCAACTTATTGTAAGTATACATATTAGCCTAAAACCTTCAGAATCCTATTTTGGCTAAGCTGCATAATACATGTAATACCTAAAACCTTCAAAATCCTCCTATGTAAAAACAGCCCGATAGCCCAAGTCCTGCGTAATCCTACCCTAACAAAAAATAATTTTAACCCAAACCCTTCGAAATCCTCCTGTGTTGCAGATCCCTAATGGCCCAAATCCTTCGCAATCCTGCACTTTGGCAATGAAGATATTGTAGGACTTGGGTTCTTTAGGGTTAAACCAATAACTACAATGTGTATAATACACGTTTTTATATCAAGATCAAGTCAACCCAAATCAGACAGAACTACACATGAAGGGATGGATTTTGACGGATTCCAGAGTAGATCGAATCAATGCATCTTGACATTGCATCTCTAGATTTACAAAGCCTTTAAGGATGAGTTGAAGAGGTCAAGTCTTGAGAAACCATATAAGCATGACGGGAATTAAAGGGTGGATTCAGCCAATTATAAGCAAAATTCCAACATTCCAAGCTTAGAATAAACCAGTATGGAAAACTCATCATTGATGCTAAACCCTTGTGTACTTTCTTCATGGTGAACTTTGAAATAAGTCACTTATATTGTAAGTCAAGATAGGATTGTTGGTTAACCTTCACTGAGTTTGTTAATATTGCAAAATGAATACCAATTCCACAATTACAAGTAAGTGCACTTACATTGTTAATGGAGAGCCGGTATTTTGGTAGTATAATTGTAAATAGGTATTGCTCAAACGCATGAATTTTTACACCGGACACGACATTGCACGCCTGCATAAATTCACAATCAGAATGATTTACTATAGAGTATCAGACAGACTGACCATGGAGAGATTTGGAAAGGTCTTACATACAAAGGTGAAACCATTAAATTTACACAATGAAAGCTCATTGTACTCAGCCTTGTCCAAAATATGGAATATGTAAAACAATAGCCCATTCATGTATAATTCACATGATCGGCACGTATTTAAGGATTCTGGGAGAAATTGGAATCCAAGCGGAACCTGCATGGCGCACTGATTTTGAAGCAAAGCGTTACCAGACTATGAAACTAGACCATGGCGTCCATCTTGGCAGCTTGATTTATTTGTAACTGTACTCGGTTTCCCAATATTTTGAAGATGGTACTTGCGCATGTGGGTTATTGGGTTTTGGGGTACTCAAAGATGGACCAGTGGACCTGGAAGGACAGGACTGTACGTAGTATTGGGGGTCTGAACTTCCTAAACCAGCATGATCAGCCAGTAAAAAGTAATACATGTAAAGTTGTACACCCATTTGAAACTTGTTCTACATTGAATCAAATTTCGAAAGAGTATTTGATTCAAATACGTCCAAAACAAAAGGCTTCCACTTTGAAACTACAAGAATAGGGGGGCCCCTACCATTTTGTAAATTTGGAAGTCTCGAAGGAGCCAGCTACACAGAGCCAAGAATTCAGCTTACATTTCACTGCTACACCCAAACCAATCCATTGGAGTATTTTTAGTGTTTGCAGCTCACTTCATTAAAGACTCACAAAGAAGAATACCAACCCCTATGTTTACATGTTTGTCTCACTTTCTAACTGTAGTAAGTCTCTAATAATTTTGAAGTGCCAAATGTTACCGATTTGCAATTATGAGCTACACTTTTGTATTGACAATTCTAAATAATCTTGTTTCAAATTTAGCTTCCAACTTAAACATAATTTATTTTAGTTGTATGTGTTTTGCATTGAAAATAAGATCATTAAAACGATTGGTCAATACATAAACTATTAATAACATTAAACAAGCAAGTAAGCTTGGGCGATACCACGATACTATCGAATATCGCGATACTAGTTCTGAAACGATTATGATATCGGGTCACATTTTTTTTAATCGTGATATCGGTAAATCGCGATATCGTTAAGTATCGCGATGTATTTCCTAGCCGAGACGATCTTGCAACAATAAATCTCCTTGTCAAGACGATATTGCAACAATAAATCTCCTAGTTGAGACGATTTGCTGCAACAAAGAGCTGCAAGTCACAGACCGCAACCGCAAGATTCCCAAACAGATCCGATCCGACGGGGTTTAGTCTTTGAAAAAACCAACATCAAAGCCTTAGCGATCAGGTGGTCTCACGCAGACGGGTGTTATCACGTGCGCTATCACGTGCGTGTTGCATACGTGCAAGTAGCGTGATCTACTTAGTTATACACACATAAAGAACAGTCTGTCATGCGCAGTTAACACATTAAATGTGTGTAAGTAATAGGCCCAGGTTTTCATACCATAGGTTTAGAGTAAAACCCAAAGAATAGGTGATTGGAACAACGGTAAATGATAAGTCAATCATAGCCACAACTCACACCATGAGATTTGTAGTAGATTGACGTCGTAAAAAAATAATCGCGATTATATCGAATATCGCGATATATTCTCGACGATATATCGTGGCTGAGAAAAAGCGATATCGCCCAAGCTTACAAGCAAGTCCAATGTTTTCACAATTGAAAACTTGTTGTTTCGTTTCCAAATTCAGTTTGCCTCAAAAAAAGACATGAGTGAGCATATTATACAATATTTTTTCTGTTTTTAATATCAACTGTACTTCTGTGATGTTATTTAATTGTTGTTGTTTTTTAAAAGTCTTTAAATTTTTGGGGGGGAGTTTTTACTCGGAGATTGTTGAAAGTCTGTTAGTGATGTCCGTGTCCGAAATGTAACAAATGGAATTTTTCACCCTAAATTGTGGGTAACTAATAGAAGCAATAAAATGGAACCAATATTGACACTGGCATTCAGGTACCCGGGTACCTGGATACCAGACTACTTGGCACTGGCCTACTGCATCAAGTTGAATGAAATTGCCTGCTGGTCTACTGTCTGTGTGATGGTTACATGGATGCATGGACATACCACAGCTTGCTGACATTCCACAGTAGATCCAAATCACTATCACATATTGGGGGTTTGGTAAATGCATACAATTTAGAATACCTACCACAGTGAACAAGTTCACTATAGATAGGTTGCACTTACAGTATGACGTAAATCGGCCATCTTTACAGGCAGTTTAGAACAAACAGTGGTGCGTTTCGTGTGAGAACGGCGTGCAACACGCGCGCATTTCACGAAACTCATTGCAGGATTGGTTAGTGAACAACGCGGCTGCGTTAATAAGTTGAGCATTTGACTCACCTGCAAGCCAAAATGCAATATGCCCGTAAAGATGGCGTCTACTGGGAACTACACACTGTATCTATATGTATTGCTACCCAGGCCTGATACTTCACAAGGAGGCAATCGCCTCCGATACCCCTCGACCCATGGTCATTGCCTTGGTGCCCCTTGAAAGTTCCAATAGAAATTTAGATTCCCAACAGCGCCCTCTATCAAGGAGAAAATGCCTTGGAGCCCTTGCCCATTCCAAAACAAAGGGCTGGATACCCAAACATACAAAACATGTGACACCAGATTTACACAATAATGCATGACCCTCCAAACTGTTGCTATTGACCACTTGCACAATATGGAGCAAGTTCGGGTGGGCGACTAGAGTGACTAGACTTACTAGAAACCATAGAGCACAGGGAGATTGACTAGATCGACCATGCACTGGAGCATGGTCGATCTAGTCAATTTGAGACCTACGTCACACACTTTCACACTGTTTCTGGTTAGTCTAGTCATTCTAGTCGCCCACCTGAACTTGCTCGTGGATAGCACCTCCACACAATACGTGTCTACCATTTCAACCATTTTGGGAGTCAAATCCTTTGAGTACATTTTGACTCCCAAAATGGCTGACAGGATAGGCGCGTGTAAGTACGCTGTGCGTTGTGCATTGTAAGTGTAAACAGTATGTTAACAGAAAAACAAATTCTTTATAGAATGCTATTTCAAATAGTTTTGTTTTCTCTGAACAGATGTACCTGTACTGTAAAACCGATCATTTTGAGAAATAATTTTGTACACTGCTTAGAAAAACACAGCAAATCGCTGAAACAAAGTTAAACACAAAGTTGCCTTGGATTACTAGCATGACCGTTGAGTAAAAATTTCAAAAAGAGAAGTACAGCATCCCAGTTACTGGGTCTAATCATGTTTAAGGTACAACAACAGAAACTTCACAAACTGGAATTCATTCAAATATATCCATGGATTATGGAAAAGAAACCGAATATGACAAAGACTTATTCTTCCATTATGACCAAAAGATAACGTATTCTACAAGCTACAAATGGTACTTGCTAGCAAGGGGAATAGAAACCTACACAAGGTCATCATCTGGAAAACAAAGGGTCCTATTGAATGCCCATTTATTAGCATACAAAAATGACAAATGGCTTCAAGAAATCTAATACCTAAAATCATGTAGGGCATTTGTGCACAGGTACCATGGAATACCAGTCAACTCGCCCCCCAGCAAAGTCGCCCACTACAAAGTCGCCCCCCAGCAAAGCCGCCCACTACAAAGTCGCCCCCTCACTTACAAAGTCGCCCCTGTCAAAGTCGCCCCTCACAAAGTCGCCCCTGACAGAGTCGCCCCCCAACAAAGTCGCCCCCTGACACTGTCGCCCCCTAACAAAGTCGCCCGCCCAAGAAGATTTCACTTTTTTTTACTTTGAATTGGCCTTCTAATATTATGTAAATCTGAATCAAACATAGACAATTTTCTGAATTAAATTAGGCACGTAACATCTTCTTGGCACTGATTTCGCCGTCGGTGTAAGTGTCCCCCTGGGACCCATCTAGGGGGACCCGCTTTGTTATGTTGCGATTGCGATGATGCGCTGGGATGATTCTCGGAGTGGGGGAAGCGGCGATTTGGAACACTCCGGCGCTAAAACCCAAGTCAATTAATCCATTCAGGTCGACATTAAAAAGCACCTTTATGGGCATTTCCTATGTAATTTTATATTTTTCCCACCAACCGCAACCCCCGCGATTTTCCACTTACCACCCCCCCCCCCGTACACAACGCTACATTTGCAGCATTTTATACGCAATGATTTCTAGCGGGGGTGCCGCGCGCGAACCCGCTAGTATAAAGAAGATCACTTGAGGCTCGCAATGGGACACTGGATTCACCAACTTAAGACAGTCCAAACTTCTCTAAATAAACACTCGTGAAATATAACTTCCCATCACCCTCATGTTCACTTCTGCTGTATATAACCTGTGTTCTAATATTTAAAAGAAGCTGCTACAACACAAAGATTAAACACGCTCAAACCCGCTGGCACGCTACGTCGCTCAACAATACACTGGGCGACTTTGTTAGGAGGCGACAGTGTCAGGGGGCGACTTTGTTGGGGGGCGACTCTGTCAGGGGGCGACTTTGTGAGGGGCGACTTTGACAGGGGGCGACTTTGTAAGTGAGGGGGCGACTTTGTGGTGGGCGACTTTGCTGGGGGGCGACTTTGTAGTGGGCGACTTTGCTGGGGGGCGAGTTGACTGGTTTCCGTACCATGTACATGTACCAAAACAAATACACTTGTAAGCATTTGCTCAGACCTTATACAACTGTACATGTACACACCAGATAATGTTAAACTCCAAATGCCACTTACTCCAATGTCTATAAACAAAAGCGTTGTTGGGTCCAGTAACTCGGACTAAGTACTCTGTTTTATACTATATTATAGTGTCAAGTTTTTTTTTAATTAACCGACCGCGTATTTTTCAGTAACGTTAATTTCACAGAACGGCACTGAACATGTGCAGTGAGTGCTTTTAGGGACTGAAAGATTTTACTGTGATAAATGCTTAATAGTCTGGTTGCAAACCAACTCTGACCTTGTGACTTTGAGTCACAAGATGGAATCAGACCATTTACGGAATCAAATTAGAAAAGAAGAAAGTTTCTAATTTCCATTGAAATACAGGAATAATACTAATAATAGTATGACGAGATTTTTCCCCAGTTTTACTAACCAAAGAGCAATTGTGGACAGCACATTAAGACAAAAATGTGTGCGCTCGTTTTAGTGTAATTTATGAAGAAAATCAGAGGCAATACTGACACGATGAAACCGACATGCGCTGTTCGGAAACCTGACTTTAATCACTTCCAAGTAAATCACATCTAAGAAAACTGCTAAAGCATCGACTAGCTAGCTACTATACTAGTAAAGACAGGTCGTCAGTACAGACAGGTCGTCACAGCGCTGTATGTCATTGTCAGCGCGCATGCGCACCAGCAAACATCATGGATGCCGGTCAGTTTCGTCGTGTCAGTATGCCTCTGATTTTCTTCATAAATTACACCAAAACGAGCGCGCAAAATTTTCGTCTTATTGTTCAATTGCTCTTGGTAAGTAACAACTGGGGGAAAAATCTTGTCATAAAAACGTGGGTTTCTATTCGACAAATTGTCTCAGAATTTGGAGATACGTAAAGGATACAAAGTGGATTGGCCCTATTTATGGAGCTATGAAGACCTCAGCTCAACGTATCATGCCACATTATACAACAACACTGCAGTTGCTTGGTATTTTAAACCTTATAAAATTGTGGGTACTCATGTTTGCGTCAAAGATGGCGCTATAATACTGCAAAATGGCTTCATAGCATGGCACGGCATTTACTAAAACAATATACATACTCGGTCCGGGCTGGGTGTGTAAGATTAAGATTAAGTAAAGGACCGACAAAACTCAATCAAATTTGGTAAGTTGTGATGTTAAAATAAAAAGACTTTACCCCCCCCCCCAAAAAAAAAAAAAAAAAAAAAAAAAAATTAACACAGAGTAGACAGATATGATCAGAATCAGATCAGAGATACAAAGACAAAAAAAAGTTAATCTGAAAATAAAATGAGTAAATCACAATTCCATGATTCTGATTTTAAAAAGTCACACGGAACTTCATACATAATCCAAATTCTTACCTTGTCGACGTCATTTTAACAACTTTGTAAGGTAACCAAGTCAAACCATGATAAGTGAAGATAAATTGTGCAATTTGGGGGGGTTAATAACCTGTGCCGATATAGCGGAAATCACCGGTCTAATTTCTCATGTAGTGCCGTGGGTTGCAACCTGAACAGCAAGCAGCGAACAGATTCTGGTTGAGGTGACATCATATGTAAAGGTTAAAGTTCATAAAAATGACGCCCTCTCTGGTCGGATGGGAAAATACGATTCCAAAGTTTAGACTTGTTTCAGTATTCAGTTATCTATTCATGTAACTTGTGTAAACATACCGAAAAATAAAAGCATAATGTTCCTACAATAGTTATTTTTTTAGAATTCATATTGAGCTATCCTTATGATAAAATCGCCAGAGAATAATTGTATTTTATATAATAATACTCTGATAAGGCGGAAATCGATTACGTAATAATATTTGACTAAAGTATTATGGTTCAATCGCGATCGGTGACCGATTTGTTAGACTCTTTCTCAAGAACTTTTATAGAACTTCTTCATTATTAATTTAAACACTAAATTCTAAGAAAAATGTATATTCTTTACGTCTAAAAAAATATTTATACAAGTTTTTGAGAAATCTGTTTGATTTGTGACTGGTTTGAATAAAGAAATGTTGGAAGATTTAAACAAAATCTTTGGAATTGAGGTTTCCACCCCCTCCTGATGGGATCCCCGGCCCCGCCCCCGCCCCATTCAGCAGTTGAGCAAGTATGGCAGGCGGTGTTCAGGCAAGTGTTTTTCGTCTCTTGCAAGATGTTGGAAAAGCGGCGTAAGTTGACATGGAAGTTTTTCGATTTTATCATATAATTGTGCATTTAACTCAAGAGATATTTAGTGAGGGTGGAGATATTTATTGCGTTAGTTATTCATGCTAGCACGGGCTGCTACTCTAGTGCTAGTTAATGCTGTTAGAAGTTAGTGCTCACCGCAGTACTGGTGCATGCACTCACGCGTGGCTCGAGTTACATAACTTGTATAGTTATGTGCCGACTGCAGCTGGCATTGGCATCTGAACTACGTTTGCATTCGTCTTAATTGTTGTGATAGAAGTAAGTTTTATCTGAATAATAAGTATTTTCGGAAAAGATTGTTTCTTCCCCTGCCCTGCCTTTCACCTTGATTGATTTGATCCTGTGGACCCCGGAATCCCACGTACCTCACTCAGACCGGAGCCTAGCTTGCATGTGGATTGGGTTTTCAGTCTCTACCTGATTACGTGGGTTTTTCCAATTTGCAGTTTTCCTTCCACATCTAAAACTGAGCATTTCTTCTTGTTTCCTATTCACCGTTCACCATTCTGTTTGCGCTGTTGGGTGTGTTATGAAATCAATATTTTGTTTAATTCAAATATTTTGTTTATCCTTCATTAGGCCTACCATAATTAATTTAATTATCTCTCTTCACCAACAACATGCGTTCACCATTGTCATCTTCGTCATACCATAGAGCAAGGGTCATACACTATACACTACCTCTATTGTAATACAAATGTATATGCCATCACCTTGCTTACATTATTACTTTCTTAATTTCAATCATTATATCCTCAGAAGAAAACAATTGGTAACAAATTGTGTGAAAAAATAATTTCTTACACATATTTCTTTCTTTCGTTTGTCATTTGAAAAAAGGGGTCTGCTCCCACCCAAACTGTGTAGGATCTGCACAGACTTTGTCATAAATGTTTTTTTTCTTTGTTCATTTCTTGAAGATGCCGCTGTCCAGCTCACTCTCAAGCATTCCGGTTAAATCAACCTCGGAGTACTCCTAAACATGTCTGCTCTGGCTCAACAGAATCAGCCAGTCAACCTGAGTATGCATTTGAGGTACAGTATTTAAAAGGGCATTTTGTGCCTAATGAGGTCATTTGCCAAGAGAGTTTGAGGTATATTTGCGAGGAGTGCCTGGTGTCCGATTTCACCACTGATAGGCCACTGCAAATTTCTGCAAAAAGCATGTCATTTAGGCCTATACTCGATCGTATAAATTGACAAGGTATCAAAAGCAATTTGATTTTTGACACAGCTTAATAGAGCTGGATTTATTCATATGCACAAATTTGTGAACTTTTTGCTTTGACCAATAATTTTGCTTTGACCAAACTTTCAGCCACTCATTTGCAAGACCAATCCTTATTGGTCAACCTTGTTAATCAATCCTAAACAAACACTTGAGTAAGCCTTGCTCTCATTGGTTGTCTTGGATCCTTCACTTCCATTTATGTAAATAGCTTCACAGGTCACAAACATGAACTCTGAATGCACAAACCACACAACAGTGTAAAGCCATTGGGGAAAAAACTAGACTGGAAAACCAGTCTTACCTTGAATAAAGAGAGCTAACCTGGCTCAAACTACATTTGATTGTTACTTGATGTAATGAACTATCATGATAAACTGTGTTGTTTCCTACTTGTTGTTACATATCAAATTTGTTAACTTTTTTAGAGTATTTGAGATCAAGATGATGTCAAAATTTGTGTAGGAATTGTTACTTTTGTCTAACTATTTTGAATTTGTCTTATTTTCAGATCTTTATTTATGTTCATTTCGTTTGATACATGATGTTCTCTGTCCATACAGTTACCTTCCCAGTAACCTGTTTACTTTATTTCCATTTCATCCAGTGTACCCCTCCCCAAGCTCCCTGCCCCCCCCCTCCGTATTTTGTCAGATTTTTGTTTTCTGTTTCTTTATCTTATCTTGTTATCCATCTGTCATGATCTATCTGCATTTCTGTTGCCTTTTTGTCTCCATTCATCCATCCTAACATGTTGTTGCATTTCTTTCCTCATTCAGATGGCATGCTCAAACATCCGCTATGGCAAGGGAGTCACCCAAGAAGTTGGAATGGTAATTTTTAAGACCAAATTTACATGAACATTTTTTAACACAGTTTGCTCGGCATTAAAAAAAGCATCAAGAGTGACTTTACTGGCCAAAACCATACATAATGTGTTATGGTTGTGGCTGTTTGGTTCTACATTGAATGTTTAAAGACAAAATATACTGTGGCGAATTCAGCGACTGGGTCACCCGTCCGGAAACCCCTGACAATCACTCGGGCGTTATCCCAAGATGCTGGAGGCCTGGGGGCAGGTCCATTCAGGCCGCTATATATCAGGTTTCAGGACAAATCCAATCCAACGGAGCGGGGAATGGACCAGGGACAGAGAAAGTACACCAAGACAGGGGTTTCCCTTAACTTTTTTTTCCACTCGCCGGCCGGGCGATTCAACCAAAATTTTGGATCGCCCGCAGGTTTTTTCACTAGCCCGCATGTATATGTATGTACACACAAAATTTTGAAAACGTAAAGAAAAAACAAACAAACCTCAAAACACGGAAGTAAAGTTAGCAAAATTGCGTTTTGGGATGTTTTTATCCCTTAATTTCTGCCCTAAATTATCCTTTTCCATCAACAACCATTTTTATGGATTCATGTTTTGAGGATCGGTTGTTTTGAACTTCGTTTGCAATAAAATCTTCGTGAATCAGCGATCGGTCGACAACGCACATTGAGAAATAATTCATTGAACTTTGAACCGCATCGCCCTCTATCGGCAAAGTTGTTGATGTTTGATTAGACTTGATCCAAGGCTGTGTATTTTACACAATCTGCAGGCGTGCTGAACAATATGCGGCAATTCTTTACTCCGTTCGTGAACGTGTACTGCGGTAAAGTCTAGCCAAGATCTTATGAATATGGTAATTATCAACGGCCATCAACGGCCAATCACAGCGTGCGGAATGTTGGTTAGCTTGGACTTTGAACAGTGGACTGTGTGTTGTGTATACGCTATGCATGGACTACCACCGGTGGGCCACCGAACGTTGTGTGCACGGGTGGATTCTCAGCAGTCAGCACCATGTGGTTATGTGCATAGTGTTTTAACGACTGTATACCGAAATGATCGATCGCAATTTCCGATCGCGGCCACATTAAATCTAGCAAATATCCAGACTTGTCAAACTATTTTAAAAGCTTTAGGTAAAAGCTTACTTTGGGATTTTACCACATTTCCCACATTTATTGTGAAAAGGAACAATTATTTGACTCGCCCGGCGGGCTAGTAAAGGAAGGATTTTGACTCGCCCGCCGCTACTTTCACTCGCATTTGGCGACCGGGCGACCGCTAATTTCGAACCCTGCAAGATTTAAACCAAATGAGAGCACAGCTCACAGTTATCGATTGGTTTATTGAATTCAACTCGGTGCCTCACCCTAATCAAGTAGCTTACGGAGCCTCGCCTTCACGGTACAATGTTGCTCCGCACACCAGTAATTTGCACTGATATAACTTGCATGCTGTTGCGCCTTTAATAGCTGCTGATGTGTGCCTAGCACCATCATTGTTGCAGACTGCAGACTCACCACTGCGTTGCTGCATGTCGCATTGCGCATGTAAATATCACGCTATAACCAGTTTACGCTACAACACATCTAGTCTTGGTTCAAAGACACTCCAGTGATATAGTCATGAACACATGTATTCACGAAAACCTACCACTCTCTAAACTGCTCTCACCACCCCACAAACCACTCGCCACCAGAGGGCGCTATCATTCCTGTAACCGCTATCATAGCGGTGGCGAGTGGTTATTAGGGTGATAGCAGTTTATAAAGCAGCTAGGTTTTCATGACTACATCAGTGGAGCGTTGTACCAAGACTACAACACATCCTGCAGGGCTCGAATTTGGAGGGAAAGTTCCCAAGACTGCAGGGGCTGTATACTCCCCAGGGAGCTGAGAAAGATTACAGGAATGCTATTGGCTCAATGACCAGGGCACTAATTGTGAAATGCACTTTATAAGAACTACATAATATTAATTTTGGAATAAAGGTTTTATATCTCTCAATTTTTTCAGGATTTTCAAAATCTTGGGGCAAAGAAAGTGTGCGTCATGACAGATAAGCAGGTAAAGAATCTTTACATCTTTTTACTGCATGATTATGATCATGGGGCAAACTCAAAGCTCAGGGTTCCAATCTATGACAAATGGTATTGTTCAATGCTGTTTAAGTTTCAGTAATTCCTAACATTTGCACGATTTAACTAATGTGTGTAAGTCTACTGCCACTTGCCTAGAATCTTAAAAGTTTCTGTCATCGTGGTTACGAGCACCGGACTCCAGCTTTGGTGTTTTTGATCAGCAGAGTGTAGGTTTGAGTCCCGATCCTGACACTTGTGTCTTTAAGCAAGACACTTAACCATCATTGCTTTGTGCTTCGCATGGGACATTAAGCAGTAGGATTGGTGCACTAGAATCGGTAGTGCACGTAAACAAACCCAGAACACTTACGGTGGAAGAGTAGTAGTTAACCCTGGTGTTTCTGGTTCACATAACAAGCACCCTTGTTTACAGGTTTCCTCGGGTTTGCGAGCTACAGTGATTATGTTCACTTACGAGGCATTCTTGGTTTTATTACCAGAAATATATGATAATAATAATAGTCAAACTGAGTTTTACCATAGAGCAATGGTCAGGTCTATTCCTGGGCCCAATTTCATAGAGCTGCTTAAGCACAAAAAGTAGCTAAGCACAAGAAAACTATGCTTACCAGAATAAGGTTACCAGCCAAACCACCATACCACATGTACAATTTGTGACTGGTATCCTGCTCATTTCTGCTTAGCAGGCAATTGTTAAGCAACATTTTCTGCTTAAGCAGGTCTACGAAATTGGGCCCTGGAGGTTGAAGCTAACTCTCTTGTTATATTTTCTTGTTAGATAATGAGTCTTCCTATCATGACTGCAGTGGAGGAATCTCTTCATCGCCATCATGTCAACTATGATGTATTTCAGAATGTCAGAGTAGAACCAACTGATGTGAGGTATTTCATTAGGGGTGTGGGTGGGGTGCTCGGTGGGGGAGGACTAGGGGATTGAAGATGGGTAGAGGGATAAGGTCTCAGTGTATATGTGTCCGTGTGCCACCCAGTTTTGAGTTGGGAAGTTTTGGGCACTGAAGTTTATGGGTCATTTATTTAGCCTGTTTACTTCAAGGGCCCAATAACACACAAAACTCTAATGCAACACACAACAGCCAGCTTGTAAACTGGTATTAGTAGTAGTTGAGCGAGAGGTTGTCTTCAGTCGACGCCTTCTCGGGAAACTCTGATGGTCGTCTTCCACGCATCCCGGTCCAGCATCAGCGTCCTAAGCTCAGTTGTTTCTTGTTGTGTTGCGTCCCTCTTCAGCTGATCTACGAAAGTTAGTCTCCTCCTGCCCTTGCTCCTGTTTCCATCGATAGGTTCTAAAAGAACTAGGGGGCTCACAGCTAGCTCTGGATGACGGACACAGTGGCCAGCCAGCCTCATCCTTCGTTCCCCGATCTTGACATATACTCTTGGAAGGGAATCGTAGAGCTGGGAGTTAGGCATATGGTCTTCCCAGTGTACATCAAGGGCCATCCGTAGCATTCTTGTATAGACACCGTCTAGTGCTCTTTCTTGATTGGCTGTCAGAGTCCATGTCTCGGCTCCATACAGAAGTACAGACTGGTATTTGAGTTTCTGTGCTTGTTGGTGGTCATGTCAACAGCCTATGTGTGGTGATACACTGTAGCAGATTGCGTGTAAGCAGGCAACTGTTTCACAAAGTCCATGGGGTTATGGTATGGTGGCCCTGGGCAAAAGTTACTGCGAACAATGAGCGGACTAACTCTGCAAGTTAGTGCCTAAATGCCTTTATCAATGCTGACCTGTTTCTTTCAAATACCAGCCAAGATTTTGTAAACACTGCATTGTCATGAGGCATTTTGTCTCTCTCCGGGATGCTGTTTGCTGGGCATGGGTTGATGATCGGCCGGTACATAACAGCTTTCCAACAGTCTGATTGTGCTTCAGAAACATGACCTTAAAAAAGAAAAAATACGATCCGTTAAAATCAGAGAAAATGTCTGTATGAGTGTCTAAACTGAGTTTCATTGATGATTCAAATTATTAATGGCTAGGGGAAAAAAGTTGCTTTTTGACTGCAAACAATCCAACACTTGGGACAAATATTTTTAGCCCCCAAATAATAATTTTATATTTGTAATAATCAAAAAGTTGTAAAGTGAAAAATGCGTATAAGTTTGAAAAATTAATCAAACTCCACAATAATAATTATTTCTTTCTTAGAAACTGAATGTTGCTTTTTGCCAAACTAGTTCTTTGAGACCATTCTTGATCAACAAAATCCAATTACCAAGAACCCCCCCAAAAATGCAAAAGCAATTATAGTCCTGAGCCGACGACATTATAAGTACATTCTAGGACGCCAATATTCTCTTGTTATTCATCATGCAGCTTCAAAGAAGTGAATGTTGCTTTTTGCCAAACTAATTTTTTGAGACCATTCTTGATCAACAAAATCCAATTACCGGGAGCCCCCCCCCCAAAAAAAAATGCAAAAGCAATTATAGTCCTGAACCGATGACATTATAAGTACACTCTAGGACACCAATGTTCTCTTGTTATTCTTTGTGCAGCTTCAAAGAAGCAATAGCATTTGCCAAAGCAGGTAACTACGATGCTTTCCTGGCGGTGGGTGGAGGATCAGTGATGGATACCTGCAAGGCAGCTAATCTCTATGCATCTAACCCTGATGCAGACTTCCTGGACTATGTGAATGCACCAGTAGGTAAAGGGTTACCAGTCAGGGGTGAAGTCAAGCCACTCTTAGCTGGTAAGTCGTAATGGAGTTGCTCAATATTATAGTTTAGTTTTCCACTTATACGACTGTGTTATAAGTACTGTATACTCAGGGCTACTCTTATTATTCAATCCCACGACCTCGCACATTCTAGAGCAGATCTCTTAACCTCTTCAATCACTTGTCAAATCAGGGTTTCATTGTGGCAGCAATGCCGTTTTCAAAGGAAAATGATTACACAAGAAGCTGAACAACAACAAATACTGCAGGAGGGCATGGAATGTTTTTGTTTAAATATCAATGTGACGTGGTTAAGTAAACCACCTGCTAGCAAACTTTTTAACTGAATATGCTGGCAATAATATTGAATAATGGAACAAGTAACCTCCTAACAGTTGGAAAGTTTTTTACTGTCAGGGACTACATGAACATATGCACTTCTAGTTACAAATACCTGTAGCTAGACCATCTGCTTTTATCAAAATAAGCTAACTTGGCAAAAAAGAAGCAAGTGTTTTTTATTGAGTTTGTAACACGGCATTCCTTTTACTTCTTTTGTAGTTCCAACGACGGCAGGCACAGGTAGCGAGACCACTGGGGTAGCCATCTTTGACTACATGCCACTCAAGGCTAAGACAGGTATTTATTTAGTTGCCATGGTGACTGGAAAGTTTCCTAGCAACTTTTATTCAACCAACAAAAATTACTTCCAAATCTAGTTCACATAGAAAAGGGGGTAGTGTGGACTAAAATTTGAAAAGCTCCCTGATTTTGGAAACCTTTTCCCTATTATGTTGAATTTAATTCAAAGTATATTCCTGATTAAGAAGTAACTATAACAAGTAAACTGTTTTTAAAAACATGTGTAAAATCTTTTTTGGGAGGAGTGACGGCTCTGAAAAGAGCAGGTGTGGTCTCGACATTTCAAACAGTATAAATCTCCCTGATTGCAAGATGCAAATGTCGGCAGCTCTGGAACTGAAATCGTTCCTAGTCACCTATCAGGTTATGTGGAACTTTAACAAACTGAATCACCCATGTTTATTGTTATATATGACGTTTACAAAAATCTATACCCTTTAACTTTTTTTCTGCAAAGTAAATGTTTAGTTTCTACTGTTTCAAAAGTAACAATCGCAGAAGTTTGTGACCTTCTTTGTTTTCTTGTTCAGGAATTGGAAGCCGTGCAATCCGACCATTGCTTGGGATCGTAGACCCGTTACATGTGATGCATATGCCAAACAGAGTAGCTACATACAGTGGCTTTGATGTATTATGGTAAGTTGAACATGTTAACAAGTCAAGAAAAACATGTCAAATAATGATATGAAAAACTTTAAGGTGTGAAAAATAATGGGGTAAAAAATAAAAGTTTGTTAATCTGAAAGCTTGCTTTTTGTGACGCATCTTTTGCAGGCACATTTTGAAAGCCTAGTAGTGCCCTTTTTATTTTCTTATTTTGAATGTGCAAATAAAAATTTGAGAAACAATGACTACAAATATTCAAAGCCGTTTTCCTGAACTAGATTTTGGTCGCAACTTGAACTTTCACAAAGGTATTTGAAGGTCACATGGTGTGTTTTAACCAATACAAATGCGTTTTTAACCACTTCACGACAGGATCAAAAACATTTCAATGACTCTGCATTTTTGATATTTTTTGGAAACGGTCAGAGCAATTTTTTTTCTCGGATTTTGGAGAGTATCATTGTCAAAAAGAAACCGTGACTTAACCAAGTGGAGACAAAAAACATCTCGTAATATGCACCAGGATTTATTTTACTCTTTTGAGAAAACTCTTTTTGTTCACCTTAAAGGAACTTTACAGAATTGGTAAGAAAAAAACTTGTAAAATATACTTTTTGATCACAGATTTACATGAAACTTACACGGTCTAATGATGATGATAGTAGAAAACATCCCTTGAAATATTTCTGTCTGAAATGCCATATTTGATGAGAAATGAATAAACCGATTGGAGTCTATCACTCAGTGAGCGTTTTATTCATTTGTTGAATCTATATGATTTCATGCAAATGTGTAATCGGTTTTTCACTATTTTCTCGTGACCCAGATGGCCGATAGATATCAAACTTCTACAGGTTTGTCAGTTCATGTATATGGTGGATTACATAAAGTGCTTACACTGCCAGCAACTGTTTTGTCAGCAAAAACCAATTCTGTAATGTTCCTTTAACTTTTTATTTTCCCAATCCAGTCATGCATTAGAGTCGTTCACAGCGATCCCATACGATGAGAGAACACCAAGGCCTAGTAATCCCATTGAGCGTCCAGCCTACCAGGGTAGCAACCCAATCAGTGATATCTGGTCACTACAAGCCATGTCGGTCATTAAGAAGTACTTCGTCAGGTAAGACACAATGTTGAATCTCACTTACTAGAGGGTCTGTGCAAAGACAATGAGTCATAGTGCCTTTGGGTTTGATTGTAAATCCAGGATTAGGTAAGCAAGATGCAACATGGCGTGTTTTGGCTGAGGAGTTAAGAGCACCGGACTCAAGCTCTGGTGTTTTGGATCAGCAGAGTGCGGGTTTGAGTCCCGGTCTTGACACTTATGTCCTTAAGTGAGACTTTTAACCATTATTGCTTCGTCCTTTGGATGGGACGTAAAGCCGTAAAGCCGTAGGTACCGTCTGTTGTGTAATGCATGTTTTAAAAAAAAACCATTTACACTAATGCTAAGAGCAGGGGTTTGCCCCGGTGTTTCTGGCAGTGGCTGCTGAGTGCACGGCAGCACCTTGTAAACCCTTACATGGTTCTATATAAATTGGTCTCAGTTTCAAAAAAAAAATCAAAACCTGTCTTAAAATGATTCTGTTTGTACAAGCGCCTTAAAGGCCCTGTAAACTATTGGTAAAAACTTGATGTTTGAAAAAACAAAAAACACATAAGGTCTCTTTTCACTATTTTTTCATGACCTCAAACTTTCACAGGTTTGTTTGTTTATGCATATGTTGAATCACACAAAATGTAGACACTGATTTTGAGCTGTTACCAAAAGTGTACAATACGTCAATACCTTTAAGTACCTTATTGGTAGATACGTGCGCTGTATAAAACTATACAATATATTAACATTGTTGTCATTTCAAACATTAGAATGTCTTTCCTTCAATAGCACTCCGCACTTATGACATACATGTAACTTTTGCTAAAAATACTCTCATGTTATCATGGCGTCGGCATGCCAGACTGCATTAGCATAGTCAGTACACTGGAGTAAACATAAAGCTTGGGCATGTAAACATGCGTACGTCAGTGGGTTTTGACATGTTGTCTGCGACCCAGGTACTGAGCTTCCCTTTTTAGCAGTAGTGCGGAGTGCTATTGATTCTAACTAAAGTACTTTTTTCAAACTTTTTGTTGTCTGTAATTGTACATGTACCAACTGTGAATTTCCACAGGCCTTAGCTTGTCAGATATATTCTACTAACATGACTCAAAAGGAACAAAACCAGACCTCATTCTTAGTTATACAGTCCAAAACTATAAGTTCAAGTATTCATCTGCTATGTGAGATTTGAATGTGGATATTTTGATTACCTGTCATTGTGAAGGTCTGTTCAGGATCCGGAGGATTTTGAGGCTCGATCTGCAATGCATCTTGCTAGTGTCTTTGCTGGAGTTGGATTCGGTAATGCTGGGGTACATTTATGGTGAGTTAGGAACATTTATGTGTTATCAATATTTATTTCTGGCCAACCCAGAACAGACTGGGCAACGGCCTTAAAACCGACATGATGATTTCTGTTAACCCTCTTGCTGTCTGACCGTTCAATACCATTCACTGTGGTTTTGAATGATAGATAAACTATGCCAGCCTGCAATATGATACCATGAGGGAATGCATGTACACAGTACACAGTTAGTTCTGTGCACAGTTGTGCCACCGTACACAACCTTGGCAGTCGAATGGTTTCAAATGGTTGGTCAACTCACTGGAAAATGTTGCCAAGAGTCACTGAGAGTAGGAGGGTTAATGCAACTAAAGATGTGTAAAAAGCAAACCTTTGCTCTGTAGCATTGGACGCCTGAAAAATACAGGTATACCACGGCCATACCTAAAGTTTAAGAATTTTCAATGGAAGTGCCCTTTGCAAAATTAAAATCGACCTTCTAAGATTCCAGGCCTGTTGTTGCAATTGAAATAAAAGTGAACATGTATTGAACATGCATAAAGTCTAGAACAAAACCTAAACGCTTTTTCTGTTGTTGTTACCCTTTCAATAGCCAATGATGCAACATCCCTTAACATTTGTAATTGTTTCACTTCTAAATAAAACCCTTGCTCATGAGGTCACCAGCTCAAACAGCGCCCTCACAGAGGTCAAAGGAAGACCTATCATTGGCTGAGAGATGTGCTTGTACATGCCAATGGGTCTGTACTTGTGTATTTTTTTCATTTTATTGTTTTATAATAGCTAAATAATGTCAGATTTATCCTGAAGTTGAAGTTTGTAGTAGTTTAGTAATTTTTTCAATTCCAACTGCCATCCCCCTCATGAGGAACGAGATTAATTTCCTATGAAAGGAACTTTACAGAATTGGTAAGAAACAAACTTGTAAAACATACTTTTTGATCACAGATTTACATAAAACTTACACGGTCTAATGATGATGATAGTAGAAAACATCCCTTGAAATATTTCTGTCTGAAATGCCATTTTGATGAGAAATGAATAAACTAATTTTCCGATTGGAGTTTATCGCTCAGTGAGCGTTTTATTCATTTGTTGAATCTATATGATTTCATGCAAATGTGTAATCGGTTTTTCACTATTTTCTCGTGACCCAGATGGCCGATCGTTCTCAAACTTCTACAGGTTTGTCAGTTTTTGTATATGGTGGATTACATAAAGTGCTTACACTGCCAGCAACTGTTTTGTTAGCAAAAACCAATTCTGTAATGTTCCTTTAATTGTTGTTTCTTTCATTGGATATTGAATTATATGAACCTGATTTCTATTTGCAGTCATGGTATGTCTTACCCCATTGCTGGTATGGTGAAGAAGTTCCAAGCCAAAGAGTACAGTGCAGACCATCCTATTGTGGTAAATTTGGTTGTTACAATCACAATACATTTAACAGTAAACAAAAATATTGAAATCCGTTACCAAATTACCTTAACGGTTAAAGGGAGCCGACTGTAAACAGAAAAATTCATTTTCTTTAAAATGTAAGCCCCAGATGCAGGGAAAATGGTTGACATCCCTATTGTTGGTGGAAAAACTGTCTTATATTATTAATCCCTACAAATTGTAGTACACTTTTTTCAATCCCCTGCAATTTGTTGAACATTTTCCTTTTTATGCCACCACACCTTTGGTTGTGGTTTGTGGTTTGTGGTTTTGTTACTGTCAGGTGTTCTATTTTTATTCTGATCGATCCTTGAAAGTGTGTTGACATCTGCTCCTTTTACATATGGGCTCATAGTTCTGATTGGAATCGGTAGAAACGGTTAAATGGAATTCACAAGTTCCGTTGAACCGTTTAGGAAAATAAATGTAGATACATAACCAAAGTATCAGTAGTAGTGTTGTGCTTGTACGTAATGCATTGTAGTGCTTGTTTAGTACTAGTGTCATTGTGATAGATTACAAAAATTCAAAATCTGTCCAGCAATGATTCCCATAACTACATGACCAGGGCTCGATTTCACAAAGGGATCAGACTGATCGTAACTGCAAATCCATCGCAGTTGCTTAGCAAAGAGTGATGTCACAATACAAATCACTATGGTAATACTGATAACTCATCTTACGATGAATCTTAGTGCTTTGTGAAATCGACCCCTGACTCCGTAAAGAAAGGTAAATATTAGTGACATCACAACACCACTTGAAAAACAAGCAGTTTGTGTTTTCATTCACTGTGGTACATCTTATTGAAAAGGATAAGAGCACCGGACTCGAGCTCTGATGTTTCTGTTCAGCAGAGTGTGGGTTCGAGTCTCAGTCGTGACACTTGTGTCCTTAAGCAAGACACTTTACCATTATTGCTGCGTCCTTCGGATGGGACGTAAAGCTGTTGGTCCGGTGTGTTGTGTAAAAGAACCCAGTGCACTTATCGAAAAGAGAAGGGGTTTGCCCCGGTGTTCCTGGTTTGATTGGCAGCATATTGCGCCACAACACCTTGTAAACCATTACATGGTGCTATGTAAAGGAATAGAGCTAATACTTCAAATCATAGCTCCACAATACCTGCACTAGATAGATATGTGCACTATATAAGAAGCCATTATTATATTAACAATGTAATGCCAACAATTGGTTGTATCTTCCTCCTGTTAACAGCCTCATGGTCTATCAGTAGTCATGACCTCACCAGCTGTATTCCAGTTTACAGCACCCATGTGCCCAGAGAGACATCTGCAAGCAGCTGAGGTCCTTGGTAGGTGTAAATGGGAGCAATTTACTATCAATAAAAGTTGGGGAAAATTGTAAAAATTGCCTGCTTTTTGTTAATGTCAAACAGACGGAATCCCAGAGAGGGAAGAATGGCCTTGTGAAAATGCAGTATAACCTTTCTTTTCAAAATTGTCTTCAACAAAGGCATTAGGCGCAAATCTGTCCACAGATTTAATCCGTTTATTGTTTGCAGTACATTTTGACGGGGCCACCAAATCATGACCACAGGGACTCTGTGAAACAGTTGCCTGTGTACTTGCACCTGGGCCTGATGACGTGACCAAACACACCCAGAAACTCAAATGCCAGTTTATAAGACCATCGTTGAAGATACATTAGAGTTTTGCACGTTATTGCATTCTAAAGCGAACTGGTTAAAGTGCAACTGGTTGTCACCCATTGAATATGTTCTTATGTGGACGTCGTTTACTACAATATTTATGCTGTACACAAAGAGGCTGACTTATGTCTAGGCTGCTATTAGTGTTCCATAACACATGAAAACCAGGGGTGAGAGTCAATGCCGACAAAAAAGTCTGAAACTAGGATCTAAGTTTTAGAAGTGTCACACCATGGGTCTGTTTTTCCCAAGGTGGACATCACAGTGGACATGTCATACTTAAAACCAGTTTTTCCAAAATTGTATTATTTAATTCAGTTCAAAGTAACTATTTATACATTTTCTGTGTTGACTTTAGTTAATGTTCATATTAATTACTACAAACCCACCACCATAAATAATAAGTTTCACACTTTAGCGAGGAAGAGGTCACTAGAAAGTTAGGATGTTGTTGTCCTGAAATAGCTAAACTTAGCTGTACAGGTGTCCCCTGACTAGAGCACATTTAAAAAAAAAAAGCCTGTTCAGTACTAGAGGGATGCATGCATGTTTGACTGGTTCCAGGGGTACCCCACAGGCCAAACTATCCACACAGATGGTGTCCACACAGGTTCTATATGGGGAAGGGTGTGTGTACGCTGTACTACAATGTATACTGTGGAATCAGAGACGTCAAACCGTTGCCACACTTGGTGCCACTAGGCTTCGGACATCCCTTATGGCCAAGCTGGCCCTTAGCGGGGAACCCTTTTGTTGCAAATAGACGAACGTATTTTTGATATGTACAATAATTACTCCTGTGGCTAACTTTCATTTGAATTACACTAGAGTGAATTAAATAAACATATATCTCTCTTAATTTAGCCCTATAGTCCAAGCCAAGTCTTATGCAAAATCACATGCAGGTCAATTAAACTTGAATTTCCCTCCCAAAATATCACACATTAAATGGTGATTCACAGGTTATAAAACACTCATGATTCTTTAACCAAGTGAATATGATAATGCATAAAATAAAATGCAACTTACAGTTTTCCACCTGGCATTATCCTACGATGTTGAGGTACACCGGAGGCATAGCTATCTAGCTATAGTGTATAGCTGACCTGAGCATTCCATGATAAGCAAGGTGCATGCTACCTCACCAAAATCTAGGGTGTGTCTGCCTGTACAGTCCCTGTCCTATACTACCACACACACAGAATCACCATGCATACTTTATTTGCATAGGTCATAGGGAAGTAAATTAGCATACCGTGTGCATATATTTGCATACTCAAGTATTCTTCTCCTTGGGTAAAAGAAATTTATCAATCTAGACTACTCCCATTCTTAAGAAGGGGGGGGGGTAACTTTCACAGAACAAAAGGGAGGATGTCAACTAGACTGTTTTTACAGGATACAGTCATCTCTTGACACAGAGGTATGTTGAAACAATGAAAATTCCACCTTTTGGTAACCCACAGAGATTTTACAGTATTTTAGGAACAGTGTCCTCGGCATTCAGAGAAGTGGATCAAAGAGCAGGATTTCTTTGTGTGGGAAAAATTACGGCTGATCTTCTTGACCAGGCTGACTTAAAAAAGTCTAAATTCAGATCAAAGTCTGAAATTGCTCATCCCTGAAAAACTCTCTATTGTTCCACCATGTTCAGATCTACGCACATCTGTAACCAATCTTGTACTTTGACAGGTGCTGATATTACCAATAGGAAGAAAGAAGATGCTGGTAAGGTGGTAGCTGATGTGATGAGGCAATACATGTATGATTTGAAGGTAGATGATGGACTGGAGGCGTTAGGATACACCAAGGAAGATATACCAGACCTAGTCAAGGGTACTCTCCCACAGGTAGGAAGAATGCTTCAAGGTCAAATTCAGTTTAGTGATCCACTCATTTTCCAATAGCTAGAGGGGGTAAATTTTAAGTCTTTATCACGTTAAAAGGGTGTAAAATGGCATTGTATTTGATACCTTTTAAGTGCGATTTTTGTCAAAATCCAACAATGTTCGATGATGTCACATTTCAAATATATGGTCTGTATGGTTTACAGAGAATTGTTAGTTCCTACCTGAATTTTAAAGATATTCAATCAAAACGGCATTGGACTGGCACAAACAATTCTTCTTGGATCGAGGCTATGTGTAAAGCAAAGGGCCTAGTCAGTTTGGGTTACCGTACTTTCCATGTTGCTACCAAATACAATACCTGCTACGTATGTAAAGTATCTCCATATTCTATTTGTTTTTGAATCATTTTGGCAACCCTTCATCAAGTCTCTAAATCCTACATTCTCTAATTCTCTCTTCCAGAAACGTGTGACCAAGCTAGCCCCTCGGGAGCAGACTGAGGAAGATCTATCTAACCTGTTTGAACAATCCATGAAAGTGTACTAAAGCTAAATCAGAAATGACCAAAGAATGGGGACTAGTGGTAGACTTTCAGAGATTGTACAGGGCAGCGTAATCGCCAAGTAAATCAAATTCTTTCTTTTGTTGAAATTTCTGGGGTTTGGGAGTTTTATTTTCTTAATCATGGTAGCTAATTCGGTGGTTTTATTGATTGCACTTTCCACGAGGAACCATGAGACATGTGAACATTTGTCTTTCTTTTTCGCTGTTTATTTCTTGTGATTTTCTGCAGATTTGTTCCCCCTCCCCCCCCCAAAAAATTTAATAAATAAAAAAGAAGATAGCTAAATGTATCGACTCCCTTGTCGTTTCACAGGTTTGCAAGTTCGGTAACTATGCAAAGTTCACTGTGATAAACATTGACTTCTTTTTAATGAGATGCTAATCTATTTAAATTCTAATTTCTGTTTTTTTCTTGTTTGAAAAATGATTTTCATACTTGGATGATTACAAGTTATAATTCTGTCCGATTTGTGTGTGAAATTAAAATTAAACATTTGCCAAATATTGAATACCCTAATTGTATTCCAATAAAGTTATTTCTTAATCATGTTATATGTTCAAATCAGATATTTTTTAACATGTAATTTTGTATGACAATTAGTACTAATTGATATATATTCCTGTGATAAAATTTAATAATTAATGTAAAACAATGTGAATAAATTTGAAGATGAAAACTACCTGTTTTGGTTGGTCATTTTAAAAAGTATGTTAATCATGCATGTATTAATAGTTCCTTTTTGTGAATTTGCTCTTCAAATACATGTGTAAGCTTTCAATGACATTAGTGATGGTCACTGGTGAATTTGGCGTCTGTACCATCATTCCGGTGTTCGATACGGGGCATGGTGGTATCAAAGATTTGAAGGTCATGGTTGAAAAATGGACCAATATTGTGCACCTGGGGTTGTTGAATTTCCACCTGGAACATTTTTGGTACACTAGCCCTCTAAAAATGTCCCTATTTTGCTGAAGAGTGTAGGGTCATTTTTCAAAGATGGAGTCTGGCCAGTTTTCTTGTTCAGGGTGATTTCATTTTGGACGAGCATAGCTTGAAAGCTAAATGGCTAACCTACTCAAAATTGAAAAGGAAAAATAAAGTTAAGTTGTCAGAAAATATATATTTGATTGGTTTTCAAGAGGCCGAGAGACTTTTAAATATTTTTAGATTTTTTGGAATATTCAGAATATAGCAAAGGTTGCTAGAGGAAGCTCTAAGTGGCAGCAAAATTCAATATTGTCAAAAATGTGCGCTTGCCTAGAATATCGGACATTTGAAATTTCCCTAGAATGATTGCTGTCATGTCTATCTCTATATCTCTTGAACAATTACAGCTGTGACTGACCCCTCAAATCAATCACGTCAAGCAGTCCAACACAAAGCATTCACAAAAAAGAAATGGAACAAACACTACAACCACTTTTTAAAAACTTTTATTTGGCCTAAAGATAACTAACAAACGCTAATGTAGATGAAAAAAGTAACATATCCATGGCAACGGAAGGATGTCAGAAAAAACAAAGCCTAAGCAATTTCTTCCAAGCTGCTGCCTGGAACTTTTTTTGCTTAGATAAATAATTAAAGGTTATCAAAATGACATATAATCAGACAATGAATATTGAAGACAAGGTCAACCTCTGGCTCGTATTTATGTCAAATCATGCTAAGCATAATTTTTAAAAACACCCACATTATCTGAGCCCGACAAGCAATGTGGGAGTAAGATTTGAGTGCTGACTACTTTCCTGGTCATAACTAAATGCTCCAATTGTATTCTTCCGATTAACAATGCTGTTGCAACATCACATGATCCTGGGCAAGCTTTGGAACAGCAACCTCCAGCTGAGCAAAGACTGATATCCTTGTGCCATACATTTCATTTTAAACTGTGCATGGATATTTGCTGTCTCTAATGAAACTCTACAAGAGCTTGCCCCAAACCACGCGACATGGCAACACTGAGTTTAGTCTGAAGAATTCAAATTGTGCATTTACTTGAGACTAAGCAAAGGCATTCGACAAGGCATCAAATAATCTCGGCAACTTGTTCAATAGACCTTATGAACACGACGTCATTTGAGTAGGGCGCCCTCGCCCAGAGGTCAAAAGGTAGATGTTCATTGACCAATCCTGTGCACCGCGCTTACAAATCTGTGCCTTTAGGATAGCAGCTTAATGACGTCAATGCACAAGGTCTATTAAAGCTTGGCTTAATTCATCAAGTTGGTAAGCATAAGATTTTTTTACAGCACCGATAAATTTTGCTGAGCAGAAACAATTTATCGACCACACTACATGTATTTGGACTAGTGCCACTATTATTTCTGCTTAGTAAACACATTTTCTTGGCAATGGTTTTCTGCTTACCAGCTTTATGAAATTAAGTCTCTGTTGCTCAGGGCTATTGTCCAGTGAGAACAACTGTACTCCTTTGTTCACACTGGTTAAGACCAGGACCTCTGTTCTTCAATTTACTCCTCTTTCTTTTCATTGTCAACAAGTTTTCAACTTTCTACCATCAATCCTTCCGCGACCATGGACAATTTCTATAAAAAGAAACACCAGTACAACATAAGAAAGTCAGTACATCATTCACAGTGTGCTTCGAAAAAAATCTAATACACTTAAAATGTAGAATGGCTGCCTTAGATGTACAGTGGTCATGCTGAATATTCATGAGCAAATTGATGTAAGATGCTACTCATAAATATGCAAGCATGATGTCATCGATAATTTTTACACCAACATGTCAACAACTCACCTACGTGTAAAAAAAAACAGTATTGGGTTGAACTTTAACACCAGAGCCATAATATACATATCTGCTTAGCAGAGCAAAGTTTGCTAAGCAGATGCAGGTTACCAGCCAAAATCCCATGTGTATTTCTGGTTGCGACTGGCTCCCTGTACAATATTTCTTCGCAATTTTTCTGCTGAACACCTCTTTGAAATTAGAACCATTAGACACAAAACAAATATTTGCGACATTTGCACATTTTTTCTTCTTCAAATTGCCAATTCCACGTTTACTTGCATTACCCAGACCTCAGGAAAACAATAATGCGGATTTCTGATTGATTTTTAAGACTCTTCACGTTGGAATTGCATTTGACTTCAAGTCACATAAACCATTCAAATAACCAGATTTGTATTACCTATGGTCAATGTAATGCAAGTCAAACTGAAGTGCTATAGAGATGACCTCACTGGCAGAAAAATGTTGCAGTCCAAGCCTACAGACCCCCTGCAAATGTTCCAACACTTTCTATCTGAACAATCTGAGGGGTGAATTTGCCACTAACTGCACACATTTCATTCAATACGGGTGTCAAACATGTCCTGTAGAATGATCCCACACCCTCCAAACCCACCACATTGCCGACACAGCAGTGCATGGGACATTTGCAATGGGTCTGCTCATTTTTAATCTACAATAATATCTACAGTTTCTCCTTTTCAGCCAGTTCTACATAACATAGGCTGAAAAGCAATAATGCCCATACAGAAACCCTCTTACATTTTCGTTGAGTTTGCTTCCTGCAACTACTATTGGATTGCTATTTTATTTAGGTGGACAGCTTTAGGTGGACAGTATTGTGCATCTATTTTTTGTTGTTACTCAAAACTGCACTAGTGAGAGTTAGACGAGGCAAGAATTTTCAAGCTTTAACAGTGATGTGTTAAGGCAATAGATGTGGATGCTTTTTATTAAAGCTACCAAACTGCCAGAGTTTGGGTTAGCAAAACCAGTTACTGAACATCGTTGTTATACCAGAGTTTGGGTTAGCATAACCAGTTACTGAACATTGTTGTTACACCAGAGTTTGGGTTAGCATAACCAGTTACTGAACATCGTTGTTATACCAGAGTTTGGGTTAGCATAACCAGTTACTGAACATTGTTGTTACACCAGAGTTTGGGTTAGCATAACCAGTTACTGAACATTGATGTTGACCATTATACCAGAGTTTGGGTTAGCATAACCAGTTACTGAACATTGTTTGTTATACCAGAGTTTGGGTTAGCATAACCAGTTACTGAACATTGATGTTGACCATTATACCAGAGTTTGGGTTAGCATAACCAGTTACTGAACATTGTTGTTGACCATTATACCAGAGTTTGGTTTAGCATAACCAGTCACTGAACATTGATGTTGACCATTATACCACAGTTTGGTTTAGCATAACCAGTTACTGGCCGTAATTATTTACTGGTTACAAGTTACAATAAATTATCTTCATAAATAAACTGATCTTAGAAACATTTCCAGAGAAACAGCAAAGTCAAAGGTGTTCAGCAGAAAATTATTACACAGCCAATTTACTTGCCAAGCAAAAATAACATGCAAACCAGTCATGCGATATGTGAATTGCATGAGAATTGGGCTGGTAGCCAGTTCATGTTAAGCAAGATTCTATTGTGCTAAGCAAGCTTGTGTTGCCATGCATCAACCCTTAACCAGTGTCATTTTAAGAAACAAGATAATACTATTTATTGTTAACGCCACTTGCATTCATAAGAAACTAGGACTGTTCTAAGGAGATTGTAATAGCTGGTAAATGTTAAATTTGTGCATGTTCGGCTAGTGAGCATATTTTTGTTTTGTGAAATTGTTATGATTATGTATGAATGAAACGATGAAGCGGCTTGGTGGAATTTGGGCATGCATTCAATGCCAACTTACTGCTGATTTACTGTACATCTCATTACACTGAACATGCCACTTTAAAACGGTGAAAATGCTAAATAAATTATTTGACTCAAGAACAAATTCAGATGATTTTCGTCCAAAGTTTATAACAACTACTGTTAAATTTTTTTATAAAAATTTAAGCAAAACTTTTTGATTTTTTTTTTTTCAGTCAAAACATTGTAACATGCAAATTACAGAAATCGTGTTAAAATTTGCAAAAAATACTAGTCTACTAAAGTTCTGTTAGCATGCATTTGCACTTCGGACATATTGGAGTGTTAGTAACAATGTGCTTGGGAATAATAACAATACAAAGCAAATCGATCAAGATTGCCAAGTTTTAGACTTCCTGGAAAACACAATCTTTTCATGTGAAGGTTGAACATTTAAACTGAGCTATTACTTTCTTTTTTTAACTGTACAAGATTATCGATAACTACATCTACGTAAACGCCTTTTTTATTTTGTTAAACTTCCTTCAACTTACAGATTACGTGTAGCGTTTAACTTAGGCCAAATAAGATTTAAGACTAAATAATACAAGAACTCAAATGCCATTACAATTGCTATTACAATAATTAAATGAGCAGTGAGTTACACAGCCAGCAACGTTGCACCAATGTTACAACAACAACAGCAACAGTGCCTATAACCATCTTGCTTTGACAGATTTGTTCAAAGCAACAATAACAATCTTTTCATCAGTACAACCCCCGAACCAAACAACCTTTAGCACCGCTGAACTGAACCACTCACCTTAGTAGGTGTCACAGCTATGCAAGATTTAAGCAAAAAGTCCTTATATAATTGTATTACAACGTTGCTGCGATGACATCACATGCTGGTGTACTTCAAGTTCTTGTAACATTTTGACGAATTTCAACACTGCACCAATTTACCTCGAAAATATTGGTATTCTACACAACCAATAATCTCTTGCCATTTTCAGGGTTCTGGGACGGCAAAATCTTTATTTTATTTTTAATTTTTTTTTTATCAGAATCCTAAAAATCTTTCTCTGGTAAATTTGGTACACCTCTTTTTAGTTTAAGAGTCAAGTCACCCAAATCCTGATCTCACTGCAGGGTCATGCTGCTCAGGTTCCCCGACTACCATGTATGTAAAATGCAATAAAGTTGATATAGTCTGTGTACTCGTAAATTAAAATTAAAATTTAATATCTTTATCAGGATCCACTATGAGGTAATTTTGATTTAGGGCAACTTGACAGTAAATTGATTTGACCAGGTTCACTCTCTGACCTGTGTCCTGGCCTCCTAGCTGTAGCAGAGAACCCCTGCTGGTCTAGTCTCTGCCATTGCTACCACATTCTCCCTAGCATGGTGCCTACAAGTGACAATGAAGTGGCTAACAGTTGATTTCAAACCCAATGTGCAAAACAGTTCTCCGGAAAAGATTTCTGCCAAACTGAATTTAAAAACGCTTTGCTAAACAAGGGAAGTTTTTTCCAGAGAGCCTTCCACTTCATTTCCACTTTCCATGAGCAATTCACTTCACAATATGACAACCACTGTGAGTCTGGATACCTGATCATCAAACATCATCCTCATCAAACAAGTAATAAGTACCAGTCTAGCTTTTGCCACAAGCCTCAATTTGAGTCCCATGGCCATGAATAGTGAATAGAAAACAAGATGACCTTTGCCCGGTGCTCAAGGAATTTAGAACCATGCAAAGATGTTGACAAGTGGTTTTGTATGACACCAGATGTCATACTGCAAAGTCAAATTGCACAACGACCCATGCAAATATCTAACTTCAAATAAAAACAAAACCGTTAGACTGAAAAAAAAAACCCACTTTACTTTTAATGGTGTTTGAAGCACCGTCCAATTTTCAACACCAACAATTAATGACATAATGACCGTCTTCAACACAAATATATTCATTTTTCCAAATGTTCTCTCTATTCTAAACTTTTCAAGGATCTAGTGTTTTTGTTTGGCTTTCTCCTAGATCATGACATCCAGCAAACATAGACACAATTCTTGTAATAATACTGTGCTAAATATAACAAAAGAAGTATACTTTTGTGTTAACAACGATTGCAAAAAACAACACAAATTGAAGCAGAGGAAAGAATACGTCTGCATTTCTTCATTAATAAAAACTGTTATGATTACTTTTATTTAGCCATTTAAATAAAAATGCACGTCCAGAACTTACCAAAGGAGTTATTTCATTGGAAGATTCTGACTCCGCTTTGAGCTGTGAGGGAAGAAAAAGTCAAAAAGTACATTGTTAGACGTGCGTCGTTTCCTTTATTCACATGTCATCAACTATTATCAAACAAACTCCGTCAACACTTTGCCTGGAATTTTAACAGAGAGGAAAGTCAGAAAAAGTTATTTCAAATTACAACAAATGTTTTGCAATTGAAATAATTATGCAAAGGTTGCATCCCTTCCAATGGAAACTCAGTGAAAGATCAATACACAATCCAGAAGTTGAACCGACACTTCTTACTGCTTGCAAGGAGAAAATGTTGTTAAATATTACCTTTTTTTATTAAATGCTTAAAATAGCAACAATCACTATTCATTAATATCAAATATTAACACAAGTTGTATTAACACTTTTTTCTGTTCTCCCAAAAAATACTGCCACTAAAAATACATTATCATATGACAAATCACCCAAATCCATTTTTTCTCCAAAAACTCCACAAAATACATGAACATTTCATTCCTAATCGACCAACAATCTACACATTTGACAAACAACAGAAAAAAACAACAAAGTGAAAAATATATACTGTACAACAAACACAAAATTAAAAATCCACAAAAACTTTTACGTCCACAAACTGTATCCAAACTTATAATGCTTAAACATTAATAGCAAGATAATTGTTTAACGCATCAAGCAAGAGCTATCCACAATCAACTAAAATCCACTCACTTTTGGGATCTTTTAGCAGAATCATCATCTTGATCGATCCCGGCCAGGGAGCGCAGAGCGGCCATAGCAGCCACATCATGTGATCCTTCAATGTCGGAGCCAGAACCATGGCAGACCAGCTTGGGATCAGTTGACACGGCCACCAGGGAAAGCAGCTCTTTCTTGTTCGTCTTGGGATACAAAGAGAAAGAAAAGTCAGTTATTTTCCGCCACACTTGGTACAAGACCATAATGTCATGACTACAGGGAAACCGTGGCTAAGAATATGCCACTTCCATTAGAACGTCTTGGGCAAGTTGGGCCAAGAGAAGGCCAACAGATGCAAATATGGGACTGTTTACCTGTCGATAGGCAGGATTTCAGTGTTCTCCACACGTGGGCTTGGGAGGGCAGGACGCCCTCTTAAAAGCAGCTTTGATCCTAGCATAGAGCACTGGTCACTGGTTATACTAGTAGCTGCCTGCCGATTGCCAAACCGTAGCATTGCGGTGACCCTGGACCATGAACACAGCTAGCTGACGGTACAGCTTAGCGTGTGTGACACTACATTTCTACACTGTGTATAACAGTACATGTGTGGAGCCTAAATCAAAACACCTAATTGGTTCGATATTTGCAGCCTATGTGACTGATGTCGAACAGAGTGATATGGTCCTATTATAGTCTGGCAACAAGAATCCTGCTTTGAGTCTTGTCACATTACAGGCTTTGTTGCCGAAACCCCTCGCAAGCACGGACCGTCGCATCAGACTAACAGAGTTCACCGTCTGTGAACCGTCACTGACGTATACTGACGTCATACTGACCTACGAGTCATAGAGTCATACTGACGTCAACTGACGTCATACTGACGTCATACTGACGTATACTGACGTAACTGACGTCATACTGACGTCATACTGACGTCATACTGAACGTCATACTGACGTCACTGACGTCATACTGACGTCATATGAGTCATAGACGTCATACTGACGTCATACTGACGTCATACTGACGTCATACTGACGTCATACTGACGTCATACTGACGTCATACTGACGTCATACTGACTCATATGACGTCATACTGACATTGACAACGAGCATACTGAGCTACAGCCTGCAGCCCCATGTGATGATGTCATACCGCCCCATCAAACATGGCCACATGATATCCTCTTGGCCAATCAGAATGAATAAACTGATCTAGGTGATTATGATTGACGTTTTTAACTCAAGCAGTTCCCTCATTGAGGACAACAGAGAACAGAAGGGGTGCCTGACAAGCTGACAAGCTGACAGGTTGCGTTGTGATTACTTTGACCTCATCCATGGCATTAGTGCAAGGTACCGACTACATTTGAGCCAAATGTCTCGTTAATCACTCACCTCTGGGAAGTCGGTAAACTGGAGATGGAGACCCTGCGCCAAGGCAAGAAACTCCAGCTTCTGGCGAGGGCGCACCAGCTTCTTCTCTACATAGTTCCCAGGACGACCCTTCAGAATGCTGTTAGCTGTAGGAGACGACCCCAGGCTCAGCAGCTCTCTGGCAATGTCAGAGGTCACACTGCCCATGGTGGGTGGCATCTTCTTTGAGGAGCCAGAGACAGGGGTGCCAGGGGCAAGGTTTAAACCTGGGGGGGAGGGAGAGGGGGAGATGTTTCGTGGAAAAGAAATTCATTAAATCCACTCTGCTCAATGGAATTATAACTTTATTTGCGGGATCTAGGAAATTGAACTAAATTTCAGATTTGCACTTCCCGGGGTTTCCATCACTATGCATTGACCCACCATTGGCAAGTTCTTTTACATATTTAATAGATGTTAACTTTTGCAAAGAATTTAATGTTTGGTTTTTACCCTTACACTGATGTGTATTAAGCTCTGTATACTCAGTACTTTCCCCGAGCTCTGTGAAAAAAATCCACTGGCAAATCAATCGGGTTGAATTCGAACCCACGACCTTTGCATTGCTAGAGTAGATACCTTACCACTAGACCACCGAGCTGGCCTGATGGCTAGAGGTAGTTTGAATCCTTCGCAGCGGGTACTGCAACGATTATGAAGTCAGGAGTTCAACAAGTTTCATTTGAGTAGGTCACTCTGACGTACCAGCAAGCAATCTTTAAATAAGTTATTTTTGCCAGAGCGTTATGCCTATGAAGGAACTGGTATTTATTGCAAGGAGCAATTTACTTGCACAAAAATACATTCAATTATATGAGAATACATGTATTGCGAATTGGCACAGAGCCCAAGATGAGGGGGGGAAGTGATTTACCTGAAGATTGTGGTGGTTGCTGAATCGGTGGGGAGTTGGTTGGTCCCGGGAAACCTGCAGTCATATTCACACCAGGCATCATCGGGAACAGACCAGGGGCAAGTTTATGGCCTGGTATTGGGGACTCTATCTTCTTCTTCTCTCCAGCTAAGGTCAAAAAAAACAGGTTAAAATGTGCACAGATGCCTGCCAGATGCCTACCAATTACATTTTAGTTATCTAACCTACAGGCGCTCATCAAGAGCCCACCAGAAGAGTAACTTACTTCAGTAATGATCTAGACAAGATATCTACCAAAGGCATAGTTTTAGCCTAATTGAAGCCTAACTTAAAGGGAAGGTATATGTTTGGTAAAATGAATGGCAATAGCTTTCGATAGTATAAAGCATTTTTAGAATTATTTCACTTCGGAATAATGTGGTTATGGAAATATCATATCAGTTTTCATCAGAACCAATTTGAATCTGTGTTTCTGTCAGAAACGTTTTTCAGATTGTGTATTCCAATTGCGGATTATTCTTCCTGCGTGGACATAACCGCTCGGATTTCCGGCGATATCTAAAAAAATGCTACCACCTTTTGAAATGATATTTTCACAGGTTAGTTTTATTGTACATATATCCACATTTATATAGGATTAAAACAATCAAACGTTTCCAAAAACCAAATATATATGTTCCCTTTTAGCCTAATTATGTGTATTTTTCAATGCGGACACAATAAAGAATTCTATTCTATTCCATGTCTGACCGTACCTTTCTTATCAAGACTCTCCTTAAAGGTCACCTTACGATCACCAGAGCTGCTGTCTTCATTCTACAATAAGAAACAAAAAGAAAAAATCACTTATAAGACTTGTAATTAAGGTGCAACTGATACAAACTGACCTAAGTAATGTTACTTGAGAATCCAGCTTGTTTTTTTTTTTTCTTTGTTAAAGTTTGCATTCAAATTTTATCTTATTTCTTTTGGCTAGAAAAAAACCCCAAATATACGACAACAAATTCATGTACCGCAAACCATTTATACATTATTTTCTTGAGAGTATGATCAACTTTTTCAATAAAATTTTCACTGAAAAGTAAAGCCTCTTAAAAGTTATATGGATTAAATCAATGGTAACAACATCGACAATACCACCAGTAATTATGCTATTTAAAAAAGGAACCTTCGTTACTGTATGAACAGAACTAGTAAAGCACAAGGGTGTGAGAGTTCCAAGATGACCAATCCAGCAAAATGGGTACCAGTCTAATCGTGGGTTGAAAACCCCTTGAACAACTAGGGTGCTACATTGTAGAGGTTTTATCAAAGACTCTCACATCATCATAGTTGTAAAACTAAAGATTTTATACATGAAGAGCTGCTTCCTTCCCTTTATGGCTAGTTCAAGTCTTTATTATTATTATATATTTCTGGTAATGAAATCAAGGATGCCTCATGGTGAACTTAATCACTGTAGCTCGCAAGCCTGAGGAAACCTGTACACAAGGGTGCTTGCTACGTGAACCAGAAACACCAGGTTTAACCCCTACTCTTCCACGATAAGTGTACTTGGTTCTTTTACGTGCAGTAACAATCCTAGTATACGGGACATACAGTTTAATGTCCCAGGCGAAGCACAAAGTAATGATGGTAAAGTGTCTTGCTTAAAGACACAAGTGTCAAGAGCAGGTCCGATTCTCTTAACCGCTCGGCAACAACACGCCCCCCCCCCAAAAAAAAAAATGCTTTAAAGAAATAACAACAGTAAAGTAAGATTTACTTTTAAACACCTGAAAATCCCGACAATGACAGGCCAGCAAGAACTATCCAAGTTCTCCAAAACAAGAAATAAGAAACAAGTTCCTTGACAAACCTCGGCATTGTTCTTGAGAGCAGACTTTCCTGGGGTATTGGCCGATGCTGGAGGGGTTGAGGAGTAACCCATTTCCTTCAGCATTTCCTCAGCGGCGGCACGTTTGGCATTCTTCTTCTTGGGACCTTTGCCAGTGCATGATTTGCCATCAGCTGTGACCTGTCCAGATAATCAACAACACATTTAGCTGTTGTTACAACCCATTTTGAAGTAGGACAAATGAGGCACAAATGTACACTTAAAAAAAATCAGATGGTGTTGTTTAGATGGGTTTTCCTGGACAAGAGTGTGACTACCATGGTTTTTCCTGGACAAACAAGAGTGTGACTTCTATGGTTTTTCCTGGACAAAGTGTGACTTCCATGTTTTTTCCTGGACAAGAGTGAGACTTCCATGTTTTTTCCTGGACAAGAGTGTGACTTCCATGTTTTTTCCTGGAAAAGTGATAGTCCGTGGACTTCCACATTAGAATCATTTGCAACAGCTAACCTAAACTAAATTTTAAATGTATTATAATGTCCACTTTGAGAGTAGACTTACATTTCCAAAGGTTTTCTTCGCAGTAATGTATTTAGTAAATGATCTACAAGTTTGACAGGTTTCTAACGAGGCTTGAATTTTGAGTTCCTCAATTTGAACAGCTACTTGAGCGAAAAGATTGTTAACAGGAATATTATTTAAACTTATTTATAATGTGTATGTTAATCATTTAATTGTAATTTTGATTTTTGTTTACGTCAAGTCAAGTCAAATCCCCAATTCAAATAACCTGCCCCCAAAACAGTGCAGCCATGTTACATGGCAACCTTGCCTTTATTTTGGGGAATTGAGATCCGAGTGCTTAGATGTAACCCAACGAACCAGAGTGCAAGACATTATTTAACCCGCAGCCTCCTCCTACCTGCATGGTGAACTCCCGTCTGCGAGTACGCATCCCTGACCGGCTACTCTGCTCAGTCAGAGTCTGGTCCTCCACAACGGAGAACACAGGCTCTTTCTTATTGGTAGCTTGTAGGATCTGAACTAGACGGCTGATTGGATTGAGGCCAGATGCTTCATACTCTGGATTGGTGGCACGAGACTGGAAAAATATAAATATGGTCATCATTCTACAACTTCTATTACAAAAGGCTCTTTCACAAAGTATAGATAACAAAATAGTATGGAAAACAACTCTTGTGTTTAAAAGGCACCGGGCGCCGGAAGGCACTGGGCGCCGGAAGGCACTGGCGCCGAAGGCACTGCACAGGAAGGCATATTGGACAATCAATGAATGTCTTACTGTCAATGATTGCTTTTCTTCTTCGCACTGAAAGTAGGGGCGAGGACGAAGGCACTGGCACTGAAGGCATGGCACAGAAGGCATATTTGGACAATCAATGAGATGTCTTACCTTGATCAATGATTTGCTTTTCTTCTTTCGCAGCTGAAAGTAGGGGCGAGGGCGCTCTACTTTGGGCAGGGATGGGAGCATGCGTAGGTTCTTGACCATGGCCTCTGCAGCTTTACGTTTGGCATTCTTCTTGGAGTTACCAGAGCCCTCAGTCTTGTATTCACCCACGATGCATTCCACCTTGAAGTTCTTCAGATGAGGTGGGCCTTTTTCTTCAGTCACCTGTAGACAAAAATAGGTGGACGGTAATTTTCTTTTCCTTCCATTTACCAACTTCTCTGTTATTAATATTGTTTATATGACCAACTTGTACCCAAGTTGACCAACTTGTACCCTAGATGAACAATAGTGCCCAAGACGACCAACTTGTACCCAAGATGACCCATTTGTACCCAAGACACCACTTGTACCCAAGACGACCAACTTGTACCAAGACGACCAACTTGTACCCATGATGACCAACTTGTACCCAAGACGACCAACTTGTACCAAGACGACACTTGTACCCAAGATGACAACTTGTACCAAGATGACCAACTTGTACCCAAGATGACCCATTTGTACCCAAGATGACCAACTTGTACCCAAGATGACCAATTGTACCCAAGATACCACTTGTACCCAAGATGACCAACTTGTACCCAAGATGACCAACTTGTATCCAAGATGACCATCTTGTACCCAAGATGACCAACTTGTACCCTATTGACCATCTTGTACCCAAGTTGACCATCTTGTACCCTAGATGACCAACTTGTACCCAAGATGACCAACTTGTACCCAAGATGACATCTTGTACCCAAATGCCATCTTGTACCCAAGATGACCAACTTGTACCCAAGATGACCATCTTGTACCCAAGATGACCATCTTGTACCCAAGATGACCATCTTGTACCCAAGATGACCATCTTGTACCCAAGATAATAAAATACTTGTACTGACCTTAAAGATGACAGACATGTTGTGTTGATGGGCTTTCTCATAGACGATACTGATGTCTGACTTAAGGTCTTCTTCTTCTCCTCCTGCTTTAACTGCAAAGGGATATGGATACAAATGAAGTCATTCTTACATAAGTTTTACTCTAGTAAAAAACAATCACTGACACCAAAGTAATTCAATTACTCAAATAAAATTACTGGAAATATAGGCAACAAAAAATCAAATGAACTGGTTTGAGATAGAACAAAAAGACAAACATACTTACAAACACACAAAAAATGAAAAATACAATAGACCGTGCACATCTTGCACATGTTCAAACATTTTTGGGACCATTTTGGTATCATGTACATTGCTTTAAAGCAAGAAGGAAACAAACTCGCACACTTCAACAAATGTTTAAATATGCGCGAGACTTGCACAATCTATTGTAAATTGTAACACATTCAGAAAATTGGAAAACAAGAAAAACAGCTAGATACCATTCAAAGTACAAGCAGAAACTATGCAGAGGATCAAACATCATCAGGTTGAACACGATGCTAAATTACTTGTTTCTTTTTATGCCAAATATAGAAGAAGAATTGCATGTTATATTCACAAGTTATTTTTCTTGATTGAAGGGAAGTCATTCTGATTAACAGAATCAATACGGAAAATACTTACTGGAGTTGTTGATTGGTGGATCAGAAGTACTGACAGCCTGGAAAGAAAAAAATCCAACAAGAGCATTACAGACTAGAGTATGGTAGTGTGACACTAAAGTAAGTTTCAATAGAAATAGTTTGGTGAGTGTATTACATGTACATGTAGCTTGTACCACAATAACTTTTTTGAGAAATGATTCCACCTAAAAAGCTTTTGTCTATGTGAAAATAGTGCTTGAATCTACTCTTGCCTTACATTAAAAGTTTAAAAATAGCTGGTAAAAATCAATTAAAAAGCTGTTCCAAGACTTATCTATCCTGCTAGGAGGGCAAGAACTGCCTAGCAGGAAAAAACCAACAAACACAACCCAAGTTTTTACCTCATCCTTGACTTCTGGGAATGGATCAACTTCCATCGACTTCAATGCTTTGAGAGCTGCGTTTTGACGGGCATCTTTGCGAGTACGTCCCTCTCCAATAAACTCACGATTACCAACAGTCACCTTGACATAGAATGTTGGACGAGGCCCTCCATACCTGAGATTACAATGGTTAGTCTTTTTATAAACAACACAAGTTGCAAATGCCAAGAGAAAAGTTGAAGAACTTAATTTTAAAAATTCAAACAATTTTTGAAAGTTTTTAAACTGGGCTTTGCTCAGGGACCAAAGGCTATGATAGTTCTATCATAAACATGTAAACGTTATGTGTAGAGAGTTGTGACACCTAACTATGCAAAAAGTCACAAAAATTAATCCCATTTCAACTTGGGCAGTAAGTCTAACAAAAACTACGAGAAGTATGAACTAGAATCAAGAGGGATTATGAAGGATCAAGGTGAACATGGGTCTTTTTGCGTTCCGTTTTGCTGCCTACAAAAATTGATCCTCACCTTGGGTTAAACTGTGGGCATTGTCTTGGTGGTCCCTGTCCCCTGAAATCGGCAGGACCCCCTGGCCCTCGGGGTTCACCCCCCATACCTGGTCCCTGTGGTCTCATTCCCCCATGCCCACTCGGTCCCCCAGGACCAGGCATACCTGGGCCTCCTGGTCCAGAGTTACCTGGTCCCTGGGGTCTGGGTGGCCGGAAGCCCTGACCCCCTCGCCCACCCCTGTAGTAATTGTAGTGGGGTACGGGGTCCGGTCCGATGGGCGTGTAGTGAATCATGACACCTGCCTTCATGGCCTGACTGTTTAGCTCCACTGTTGCTGTCAGGGCATTGGGGTTTGGGACAGAGGACTTCTGGAGGCGGGGATTTCTTGGCTTGGGGGCCGGCATGTTACAGTTGAGCAAAGCCTGTTCAGCTGCTTGGTGCTGAGCCTTCTTGATACTCGTCCCCTGCAAACAAAAACTAACCGTCTGAATTTGTGGCCGTTGAAGAAATTTTAGAGACATCACCTTCCAAGCCAGGAGAATAACTTACAAAAACAAAGAAAATATGCAATAATTACACCATCATTTTCATTTACATTCCATACGTCAGTTTAAATTTTATGACATAAACAAAGATGGTTTGATGGAAACTTTTTTTCTAAAAGGGCAATTACATGTAGGTTGGGTCAGTGGTTTCTTCCCTGCCTTTCACCCAGGCCTGCTTTCACCTCAGTGACAGGGTTAAAATCTCAGACCATAGCCTTGCATGTGAACTACGTTTTCAGTGCCTAACTATTGCATAGGTTTCCCCTGTTTTGGGTTTTACTCCACCATATAAAACTGACATCTTCTCCAGACATCTATCTTCAGCCCTAAGAGTTACACTGCAAGACACTTTTGAGCGTCCTTTGGTTTCATGACCAGAAAGATATATTAACAATAATCAACAATCCCTAGGATGTACTGTCCCTTTAAACTGAATTACACTGTAAAACAAAAGATAGCCTCTGCAACTGCAACTGAGGCCCTTTTCGAAACCATGGCTTTGGGCTTGGGCTTTGGCTAAGGCTCCGTCAGTTATTCAGAAAACGTGTGCTTTCCTTACAGGGCTTCAAATAGATTGACAGAGCCCAAGCCCAGGCCGTGGTTTCGAAAAGGGCCGCAGTGTAACTTACTGTTACAGTACTGATTTAATTGAAGATGCCAGTCGTTCTTATACATACCTTAGCTTCATACTTTTGATTGCCAAGAACCAAGCGGACGGTAAATTGTTTCTCGTGGGCAGGGCCCGTCTCTTCCACGAGTTCATACTGGGGTTGTAGTTTGTTGAAACGAGCGAGCTCGTTGAGATGGCACATGGGTGTCTTCTCTTTGGTGTTTGCCATGTTCAACTACCAGAGGGGGAAAAAAGACTGCCTTGAGTATAAAATTCTAATCTACAATGATTATTGAAATATAAGAAAGTTTCTCCATGTTCATGTCATTTAGCCCCCTCAACGAGTTAAAAACCTTTGGAAAACAACAACAACCCTTGAATTTAAAGTCTAGACTATGGTTGTACTATATTGAGTTCCATTAATCCTCAATTTAGTCATACTTGCAAGCATATAGTACAAACACCACTCAGGAGTGCTGAGGGCTTGTTAAACTTGCTTCTTAGCTACATGTACAATGTACCCCGACAGCTAATCGCAACTTAGCAACCTGCCTGTGTGAAAACATGCTCGTTTTATCTGAAATATCACACAAAATTTGTAACACTAGGGGAATCTGACTCAAAAAATAGCTCAAGCAAACTTTTTCGCCAGATGACGTCAGGTTAATTTGGTCAATACACACATGTAGAGGTCAACAGGAATAAACTACACTACTAAAGTATTCAAGTTGGGATTCGAACCCAAGTTGGGATTCTAACCCAAGTTGGGATTCTAACCCAAGTTGGGATTCTAACCAAGTTGGGATTTGAACCCAAGTTGGGATTCGAACCCAATTTGATGTTAAATGAAGGGAACCAACGTACAATATCTACCTCAGTTGGAACTGCACCTGCCGCCCCAGCAGGACCCTGCACAATCTGGCCTACAGTCCCTGAGGTTGCCGACATATTATTACCAGCAGAAGCAGATGGTGCTGCTCCAGATCCCGGGGAACGCATTGGCATCTGGCCGCTGGCTACTGGGTGGGATGTCACCTGGGACATGATTGCAAGATTTGCTGTGGAGGATATTGTAAGGGGGAGAAAACAATGGGTTACAGAGTCAAGAGTATACACTGGTTAAGTCTTATACACTTTAAAGTGCCCCGTTAGTATAGAACCTATGGTTAGCAGTGCCATCAAAATGGGCCCATTACAAATGGATGACCTGACATTCAGGCCACGCTTGTCTTTGTTTGACCAGTTCCATTTCACAAAGAGCTACATGTAAGATTGATCTTAAGCATTGTATCAATCTTAATTGCTAAGTAATGTGTAATGTCACAATACAAATCACTGTGGGGATATTGGCAACTCAACTCGAGATGAATCTTAGTGCTTTGCAAAGGCCCTGGAGTGGATTTAGGGGTGGGCACAGCAGGCCCCCCCCCACTATTTTTTTCCGACTGAAAAACAAAACATTAGTTGAATGAAAGGCAAATAAATTCCTTATTTCAAAATGGATAGAGCATAATGTATAAATTGCTTCATAATTGTTTTAGATTGACCTAAAGATACAAACTTTGCCTCGAAATATTATCAAATAGGCTGACAATGCACCAATGGAGTACCATCAAATGCAAAATTTTCTTGGAGCCCTTCTGCAGCTCCTGGAGAGTTAGGAGGCCTGCACCCTAAGCTTCAAGTTACATGTTTGTGGTGTTCCATATAAAAAATGATCCGCCTGTTATCAGTATCGCTCCTTTCCCATACCTCCGATCAGCCTTGAAAATAAACCCCCAAATTGATAAGCACATTTTTTCTCACTAATGTACCGAGTAATAAACCACAAGCAGTGTTTTCCACATGTGAGTTTTGGAAGGCGGGCTGCCCTCCTAAAATTTAATGCCGCCCTGCCAAAAATATGCCCATACTCCTAAAGTAATTGACCGCCCTGCCAAAAATTGGCAAACCGTAGACAAACGAAACTTCGATCTCAACACTTGTTATAAGCTCCCTTCAACACAGATTATTTTCCACCAGGCACACACACTCAAACGAGTAGCCGTGTTGCCGAGCTCGCCGACCACCAAAACCGCTGCATTGCGATCATCCACCATGGACCAAACGACCGTGAAACACATGCATGTGTCGCATGCATCAATGGGGTCTAAATCAAAGCACCTGATTGGTTCGCTTCCACGAAAGGCTATGTATTATTAAAACTAATGTACCAATTCCGACATTTCACAAGCTGTTGCTTGTTGTGTGCCCGAGAGAAGGACATAATGAGAGTAACCGGAGAAAGGGCGTAAGCAGAAATGTTTGTAATGCAAAATTTATTTACAAGAAAACTGAGCATGAAAGTTTGATCATTTTTTTGTTCTGTAAGTCATTATACAATGGAGGAAGGTTAAATTCTGCATGGGAATGGGAAAACATGTCTTTAGGGTAACTCTAACAACAACAACGTAACAGTAATGCCATATTTTTTTGTCAGGGCCACTTTATAGCTTACAACCTTATGTTACCCCAAAAATTACTTTGTGTGCCTGGAAGAGGGGTGTACATGTATAGCCGAAGGTCCTTCTCTAGGCACACAACCGACTTTTGCTTAGGCTGGGCCCACTCATTCACTGAAGTTCAAATTGAATCAAGTGGCCTTAGGTAATAATAGGATGTTAAATAGTGCCCCAAGCAATCAATCATGTCTTAGATTAAATGTCCTGACAGCGCCCCTATTATTGACAGGGAACAGATGAGTACCTTAGAAACTATAAGACCACAAGAATGTAAACTATTTGGAGTTGAACACAGACAAATTTACTGGAGCGGGATTTGAATCAACGACCTCCGGATTAACGTGCCGGCGCTCTACCAACTGAGCTATCAAGGCCTGGAGCTATCTAGCCCAATGTTGGCGGTCTCCTTACTTTGTCAATATCTTTGTACGGGGGCGCCAGTCAAAAGCCAGGGATCAAACCCAAGTTGATGGTACAACCTGGGAAGCAGCAGCCACGGGATCACCTTAAGCGGGCCCCAGGCCCCAAACCAGAAGGGCTTTGCATTTACTATGGGAGGAATTTGGTGATAAATTCTGTATCCGCTTCTGAGATGAGACTGACCAATGGTTTTGGAGCTTCCATCGGGCATGTTTTCAGTATAACATCTCATCAATAGATTATCATTCAAAATAAACTAGGTCATCTGCATTTATACTATGGCATTATTACCCCAAATTTTCAACTTGGGAATTACATGTAGCCCTAAAAGTTTGCAAATCCTATCTGAAAATCCTGGATCCACCACTGTTGATTTGAACTTTCTTCCCTTTCAAAAATACTTGAAGATACCAGTGGCTTCCTTTTTTGAAGCTCTTATTACCAAGGATGACAAATTTTGGGAAAATTTCCATAAGTATTCAACTGCCTCTTTCTAGGGATTTTTTAGATTTTATAATGTGCTGTAGGTAAGTAAATATTTGGGAAAAATTTCGGCAATGTGAATTTACATTTGAAAGATTATCACAGTTCCTGATGCTAATGTGGGGCTAGGGCCAAGAAGTGGAAGGAGTCCAACGTATTGACATTATTTATCATGGGGCTTTCAATGATGCAGGAAGCATTGTCAAGAACGTATATAAATAAGCCTACTGTCTTACTGACACCATCATGACGATAGGAGCTTCCTGCATGTCCTGGAGGTTATTGGCAAGATAAAAGGAAATAGAACGTGCAAGTATTGCATGAATGAAGTCAAACATTTGTGGTACCACTTCGGTCCCATGTACATTGCTTTCAAGTCTGATGGAAACTAACTCGCACACTCTAACCGGTCCCAACATTCAAATATGCGCGAGACTAGTATTAGACATAGGCATTTGCTTGTGGTCTCCTCAAATTGTACACCAACGGGATCACTGGACCGCTCCTCCAAAGCACATTCTATTGAAAATCAAAGGCTTAACAATAACATACTTCAAACTTGACATAACCCATATTGAATCACCATGATCACGTTTCTCTTTGTTTTTCAATATCTAGTTTGGTAAAATATCCATATCCAACTGCAATTTCTTTTATTCATTATGAATAAAGTATAATCTTATTCTATTTACTCAAATGAAATGTGATTGCTTTTGATAACAACAAAACTGAAAAAGTGGCAGTCTGGAAAGTGAAACAGAAATGTTTCCCTTCATAGGTTATCAAATTAAATCATTAGTTAGTATACGACGTCCAAAGAGCTTGACTTTTTATCTTATTCATACAGCTAGCCGACACAACAACTACACACAGACACACGAACAAGTACAGTAGTGACCGTACATGAACAGCATAGTGCAAGACGTTAAGTGTATGACATGTGTTCACTGTCCAAACTGTCATGGCGAACAACAAATTTCCCATCCTCAAAACGTTCACAACAAAGCGTACAATTTAGTCGTTTTTTACCTTAAATATCTCTCAGATAACACCAAAACTTGAAACCACGTAACCTGCAAATCCAAACTGTGCTGTGGAGAGGGGTTAAACACGAGACATTGGCAAACACTAAAGAAAAACTGGTGTGCGAGAACACACGTGTATTTCGTTAGACAGAAGAACCCGGGTGCAGAGAAAGTAAGATCAGTACAGAACACTGACCTGGAAATATTTATAACCCATCTTCCAGCGGAAACTACGTCACACTCTAGTAAAAAAACAATGAACGTGTAGTTCGATATTTTTTTGTAATCCTTGAAAATTACCATGGAGTATACTTTATGTATAAAAGTTTTACAGATTTATGACATTATTGTGGTATTTTTATTCACAGATTTGATTAAAATAAACACATTTAGCAAAAAAATAGTGCAGCTTTGTTGTACCATCTATAAGATACCTGCTAAATTTTATTTGCGTCTCATTTAATATTTATGGCGGGCAAGGTGCGTCAAAGGATAACTGGTTAAACAAATCACGATTTGCCTGCTGAACTAGCTAAGCCCCAAATACCTGCCAAAATGCTTCTCCATTTTATGAAAACAATTTTTGTTTTACTGCAAATGTCTCACTCTTATTCAAGCTGTACCAACAAATACCCAATTTTTGGGTTTATACATTGTTTTTTTATTTTATTAACAAAATCCAGACAAAAACACACTGATTTCTCATGGCTCTGTTTCTAAAAATGTTCAAGCAAAAAAGACTTCGGACAATATTTCCGCCAGGCAAACACATTTCAACTTTTTTATATTTCCTAACTTGCTCCAAACCTGTTTTGATGCAACCGTTAAATTTTGTAATTTTCTAGCGATGAATTTTTAGTTGAATTGATGTCAAATTTAGACGCAATTCAATCTTCTGATTGTGATATCTTTTTTATCGTTTCGAAATAAATAAACCATTCATCTAAACTGAAGATTGGGTTGAACCATAGAGCAAGGATGGAACTAGGGACTTTTGTGACTCGTTTTACAAAACTAAAGAAGTCGATCGCACCACAGGTAGGTACAGTACACCAATGCACTATTGGACACTGAGGCGTTTATGCTGTTTTGACCAACTTGCACTCCATACAAAACGTAACAATATTTTTTGTTCTATAATCAATGGGTTTAAAGGAGCTGAGATAGCGCTAGCTCGAGGAGTGATAAGTTGTGTACATTGGATACGGTAGTAATTCATATGGATAAATTTCCTCAAATTTCGTGAATGAGGAGACAGTTTTTTAACAGTAATTTATGTCGTTATATTTGGGATAAACCTTAGGTCCCTAGTACGACTTGATCAGCAGCTAGTATGGCGTGGTCTGGAGAGCAGAAGAGGCTGGAAAATAAGAAGAAGAATTTGGATTCAAAAATTCGATTTAGTGCGTGGACGCCAATGAACCATCATCCGACAAATGACAAGGTGCAGTGAATCAATCAATTACTGTTCTGTTTTTAATTAAACCTACCGTGGCTTGCTGATTAATTAGGTGTTGTAATCTAAGGTTATGATAATGAAAAATTATTGGAATACCGTCCCAATCATGCCAATTGAGTTTCATTTTGGTGGGTTCATTAATCATTCATGATTTATCAATATTTTCACTTATTTATTCAGAAATATTTCATTACTTTTCACAATTTTATACAAAGCCATCTGCCGGTGTCGCTGCTTAGTCTTACTGTACTTAGACTATGTTCATGTACAAATGACATGGTTGAGGTGAATGACTGACACAATGAAAAGTAAGACTACACCCCCATTTGAGAAGGGGCACTGGGGGGAACATCATGCCTCCTTGTGTTGAGCGCGATAAGAAACCTGCACAATTCCCCTGGGCAATCCTGTGCTTTTGGCCAAAAGAATCAAACGCTCTACTGGCAGAATTTTTCAGGGGGTGAGTTTGACAGTTAGACAAAGACAATACGAACAGATGCTTTTGCAAACCTAGTTGCGATAATCGTAACCCTCCATACCCCTCCGGTCTCCGACTGTCGGGAGGATGGAGGGTTACGATTATCGCAACTATTGCAAACCAAGCCTCGGCTTCTACATTATAGAATTTTTTACAGAATTCCATTGTTCCTGGTAAAACGAATTGAATTGAATTGAATTGAAAACATATGGTAGATATCGTTCATAATTCTTCACAGTCCCTGATCAGATCTGCAGTAACGGTAGAATTATACTCACTAATTAATCTGTTAGTTATAAAGACAATCTTTTTGTTCTCCTTCGTTATCTCTAGGTTTATGAAGAAAGGAAAGAAGTCTTACAAAAATGGGTATGTTGAAATACTGATGCATGGCTTTTACTGTTAAAAAATGTTGAGCCCTGCTTATGGCAACAAAATCTTAGACTAACCACATACAATGTAATATATTTATTTGTGTATTTTTCTATTTTGATAATTTTGTTCTGCTGTCTAGCTTTTGTTGAACTTAGCCAAAAACTTTCTCTAAATCGTTATAGGTACATTTTCCATTCGTTAATTTTTGATCATTCTTGTTTAGTTTGATAGATGGACAGATAGCCAGCGTAGGGGGGCCATCATGGATGTAACAGATAGGTGTACCCTTGGCCAGCTACAATTCTTGAAGCAGATTGTGATCAATAAACTGCCGGTGGTACGACAGGACTTTACCAGGGAGTTACCCAGGGCGATCTGCTTGTACATATTCTCTTTTCTGGATCCAAGAAGTCTATGTCGCTGTACACAGGTTTGTCAATTCTACGCTGTTAAGCTCATTAAAGTCCAAGTAATAAACCACAAGGGAAACTGACTGGGTAAATTTGAACTCGAGAGGTTGAATGGCTTCCGACTGGCACCCAAATAAAGATAAGCAGAACCATGGTGCCCTGCTTAGCAATCAAATTTGTTTAGCATTGTTTTCTATGAAGCAGCTTCTTCTAGATGGTAATTTTGTCTTGTCGTTTAGGTTTGTTGGTTCTGGAAGTACTTAACGGAGCTAGACCAGATATGGATGCCCAAAGCTCTCCGACTTGGCTGGTACTTGCCTTTCTCACCAAGTCCCTATGAAGCAGGAGTATGGAAGAGACACTATCTTGAGAACGTCAGGAGCTTGCATTACATTGGTCCAAAGGTTAGAACAAAGGTCACACTCAAAAGTTAAATCGATTACTTCTATTAATGGTGCAAGTAATATCGCCCAGCATCGTCACTTTACGTCACAAAACAATGTAGTATTGATACCGTACTAACACTTATCAAATATTTTGCGCATGCCAACACGCCAATTGGTACATGATGTCCACAACGGAAGTGTGGATCTGCGATTTATTTTCTAGACTCACGTCACGTATCGATATATTTGTTATTTGTGGACTCATTAAAAGTGTAGTTAAGGTCATGAAGAATACATGAACAAAATTTCAGCTTCCTAAATCAAGTAAAAGTATGAACAAACATTATTTCAAATTTTATTCGCATTGAAGAGAAGCTTTATATCCAGGACGTCTGTGATGTGCAGTGGAGACTGGCGTCCTACCAGGGCTACATGCTTAGCTAAATTAATAAATTACATCTATCCTGTGACCATTTTCATTTCAGGAATCTGCTGTACCAGCTGCCAGCACGCAATTAAATGGTGATGCTACAGACAACTCCAAAGCAGAGAAGAGTCACTTAAGGACCACATTCAAACTAAAGGGTAGACCCCCCAAGCCACTGGATCACAAACCATGGAGATCATCAGCCCCGGTCGTTGATGACATTAAGAGAAATAACTACTTAGATAACCCAGATGAGATTCTCCTTCAAAGGTACTCAACCAATAGGACAATCTAAAAAACCTAACCCCATGATTTGTTGACCAATCATCGCCCAATTATTCATTCATAATACCTGATGACTTATACGTGTACCCATTTACAATTTTAAAAAGTCGTTTCCCCTTTATAATATGTGATCCCTTGGCTGCCGCTTCCCAAGTTGTATCATAAGCTTGGGTGTGATCTCTGGTTGTACGGCACTTACAGGCTGTATGGCGTGCTTCTGACTGGCACCCCCGAACAAAGATATTGACAAAATAAGGAGACTGCCAACATTAGGGCTTGTAGATAGCTCAGTTGGTGGAGCGCTGACATGTTAAAGGTTTAAGTCCAACTCTAGTTGTTTTTTCTTTGTTCAATTTTCAACTTGGTAATAAATTTAACCAAATACACACACTTTTGTCATATAAACAGTTTATTAGCCAAAACTTGGTACTTCGGTTATCATGGAATTTTTGCTTGTCCGCATGTGTACTTCACACAGTGCTACACATTCTTCGCCGACTCAGCTAGCACCGAATTTTGTGTTTACTGTGTAGGGGGAATATGTTGATGGTGACCAGGCAGAATTCCAAGGTGATCAGAGTCAAATTGGGCCCTCGAGTGTCGTAGCTGAGCGGTCTTGGGCACCAAACTCGTGTTCTGGTGTTATCAGAATGTGTCCCGTCATGGCCTTAACCATTTTACGTCCCCATGCACGGTATTATGATTACTTCAGAATTTTTTGGAGCTTCTTGAGTAATCATTTTTCTTTGAAAGTATTGTTGCTACAATGAAGCCCTGACTTACAAAGGAGAGACAACAAACGTTCTCATAATTAGCACCGGGATTTGTTGTTGTCTTGTGAGAAAATTTGAGTAGGCACTCGCTGTGAGTCGCAGAATATCTACTTTGTGGGATTTAAACCCCACAAGTTTTACTTTGTTGGAAGTGGACCCCACAAGGTATACTTTCTTGGAGCAGACTCCACCAGCTTGACTTCGTTGGTTTGGACCCTGCAAGGTTTACTTTGTTGGAGTGGACTGCACAAGTTTTACTTTGTTGGAGTGGGCCCCAAAAGTTTCACTTTGTTGTAGTTGAGTCCACATGGGAATTCTAGGGAAGGGGGCAATTGTTTAATCAACTTTCACTGTAAATGTTTCATTACCAGACAGAGGAGACTTGAGAAGAATAAACAGATGAGAGAAAGAAGGAATTCAGCTTCAGCATCTGATCTGACCAAGGAGCCATTGGCTGCAACTAAGAAGACACCAGGTGCTGTCAGTATGGCTTACAAACTCAAAAAGGCAAAGTCATCATCGGTAAGCTAATCAATTACCAAAGTCTCCCTGCGTGTAAGCAGCTCGATGTATAAGCTGCAATACACCAAAATGAACATGTCACTGTATAAGCACTGTCACTCCATAAGCCGCACCACTGTATAAGCCGCACTAAGATATAAGCCGCACCACTGTATAAGCCGCACTAATATATAAGCCGTACCACTGTACAGTCGACTCCCGTTAATACGAGGTCCGCCGGACTAGCCCGTTTTCCTCGTTATATCCGAAGCTCGTAATATCCGATCGCGGTGATAATCAATGCACTATGCACAAAGTGCATGACATAATGGCTGCACGTGTACACAGACAAGGCTGCTACAATACATGAATAACTGTGTGCATAGTGAGTGCATGTACCGCACAAACAAACACAAAATTGGGCTAATAAAAATGTTTTAATTGAGTTATTTTAGTTGGAAAGTCAATTTATAAAACCAATTTACATTTTACATGATTGAAAAAATGTCTGAGATTTTAACTTGCTGTTCTTGTTCAGCAAAGTTTCGGTGCAAAACTTCGGTCGCAGCAGGCAAAAATAAAATGTTGATTTTCATTGGTAACCACCAGTGTAATGTTAGATGGTTCATTGCTAACGCGGGATACCAGGGAAATCTCGCTGTTGCATTTAATATTGATCGCGCAAATATTTTAGCTTTTCAGTTGCGGTGGGTTTTTTCCTGCTGAAAATGCACATCATGCACTTGTAAAACTCATTGGATCAGTATCTTTTCTGAAGATTTCACATGAATTGATGAATGCTGACTTAGTATGGAATCTGCTCCGTTGTTTGAACCATGCAAGACTCCTAATCCCACCATTGTCCGGAGTTTGGATTTAACAACCTGCTCGCTGACTCGTGACTCCAGTTTCGGATTAGTATTGCTAGTGATAGCGTCCAGTTAGCACCTCTATAGATTGTCTTACAAGCCATAAATAACGATTTTCAGGCTGTTGAAGGTATTTTCTTTGTTGGGTTTTTATTATTCTCGTTACAAAAGGGTTGAAAACAATGTTTTGCTCGTAACGGGCCGACAAAATTACCTCGTTGTAACCGTGTTCTCGCTACTACCGTGCTCGTATTATCCCTATTTAAATGCATTGAAACACGCACTGGGCAATTCGGGACCGGCAAAAAACCTTGTATTAACCGGAACCTCGTAATATGCGTGCTCGTATTAACGGGAGTCGACTGTATAAGCCGCACCAATATATAAGCCGCACCACTATATAAGACGCACCGCTGCATAAGTCACACCATCGTATATGAGCACATTATGACAACACACAAAGTGGTACCTAATGGTGCCATTGACAATTTCTATGTATTTATACGCGAATACCTATGGTACCGTCTCACTTTCGACCCATGGGATATGATTTTGAAGTGCTGAATGTTACCGATTTGCAATCTTGGGTCTTACTGTTTGTACAGTTGTCATATCTGTTTTTCTCACCTTAAAATCATTGTAATTAAACTTGTGATTGCAACCGATATCCGTGGTCATTTGTGCAAACAAATTGAGGAAAAAGATAGTGGCAACTTGACAAGTAAGCTAGATAACCATCTGGATCATATCAATGAGAAAGAAAAAGAGAGAGTTTCCTTTTTACAGACTCGTCCCATTTGAAATGCAATTTTGAGTTGGGTTTTTCTTTACCCTTTTTAATGTTGCATCCCAAATTTTGTCAGAAAGCTGACAAACCAGAAACAATTTCCCAACTAATGATTTTGTTCTTCTTTAGAATATTAATGTGGAAGAAAAACCCTCAAGTACATTGCCAGACAGACCAATGTGGGCACAAAACACGGAAAACTTGCCTCCTGAGATGCTGGTTACCGCAGATACCATCGGAGGGAAAGATGCCTCAAGACGCCCGCCTCCTCTCACCAAGAACCTCCCTCGTCCATCAGCTGCAGTCAGGAGGAATGAGAGAGACTTGCCAGGTATGCCCATCCTCTGTATTGACCCCCTTGCACAACGCAGAATGCACAACAGCGTTCTCCCTTAACAGTGGTCCGCTGGCCGATGGCCATTTAAACCACCTCAGGACAAGTCCAAATTCTCTCCAGGTGGTCCTGCTGGCTAGTTCAGTGTTACTGTTGAAAAGCATCCCTGTTTAATATGAAACATGGACTTGTAAAAAGGCTTACGGGACTAGTGAAACGACAAGCTCACTGGTCCTGTTGGTGGTCATTACAAAAAGTTAAGGGAAATCCCTGCCATTTTGGGAGTCAATTCCTTTGTGTACATTTTGACTCTTAAAATGGACAGGATATGAGCATGTAAGTGTACTGCGCAATGTGCAAGGGGTCACACTTACAAAGAGGATAGTATGTGTAAGAAGCTTTGTATTCAGGGAATAGACCATGTAAGTCTCGCAATGAAAAGGTCACCATTGAGCTTCCGGGTACCTCCGAGCCATCTGGGCCAATTTCATGGCTCCGCTTACCACAGAATTGTACGCTTACAGGGCCCTGTAAAGCGCATGAATCTAGTGGCCTGAAGTGCAGAGTTCCACAATAACCAGAGCCAGAAACTTTGCTCTAGCTATGGGAGATTAATGTAGGTTTAAATTTGTGTGATTTTTTCCCCTTTTTTCACCCCACATTGGTGGAATGATTACATTTTTAAAGGTATTGTACACTTTTGGTAACAGCTCAAAATCAGTGTCCACATTTTGTGTGATTAAACATATGCATGAACAAACAAACCTGTGAAAGTTTGAGCTCAATTGGTCATCGAGCTCACAAGAAAATAGTGAAAATGTTTTCTGTTTTTTCAAATTATCGCGCGCAATAATTACTATTGTTTTACTCGTTTCTCAGAAACGATAGCATTTTAGGCAGAAATATTTTAAGGAACCCTTTCTACCATTACTTACTTTAAATCATGTAAGTTATGTGTGAATCTGTGAACATTGTGTTTTTCGATCTTACCAATAGAGTACAGGGCCTTTAAGTTGTACTGTAATAAATGAAAAATTAAATAAAACCATGAAAATTTATGAGAAATTGAAGAAATATTGCTTGACCTCCAACATCTGGTTTGAGGTGTCAAATTGTAACTTTACGCTGACTTTGCTACACAAAATGTATTTGACAGAACTAACAAAGCTTTCTTTGAGTGAGTAATTTATTACCTTCTGTTTTTACTCACAGAAGGAGAACTTTTCACAACAAGAGGCTGGCAACCAGTAGATTCTTCAGATGAGGAAGGCTGATGTTGCAGTCAGGGTGCTATACCTAGAGATGTACCCCAGGATTAACTTCAGCTATGCTCAACTTTAATGAATAGTTCATATGAAATGCCATTAAGATGTCATTGTCATCTTCTTTGAGTTTGCATTGGTGTTGAGTATTAACTGGAAGCATGGAGAATGTTGCCCGTACTTACCGGCTGGCTGATGACTGGTACAGTAGAGTACTTAATCATGGTTAATGAGCATCTAGAACACTGCTTAATGGATCTACCAATATCAATGTCATGGTACAGCTTATTTACCAATGGTGGGCTCAGGGCTCCCCATAAAGCACAGAATGCTGTTGGCTGCAAGTGCAGAATAGTGCCATTGGCACACTTACAGGTAAAAGTACTGACTGTTACAAGCAAAACATTACTGACTATACCATGCATAATATGGTGGCAGAGGGTTTCACACTATTTTTCTCTTGTACAGAAATACCCCCCCCCCTCCCTAAAATCCTCAAAATAATTCCTGAAATTCCAAGCACACAATGAAGACATAATAGAAGGGGGGTATATCGAGTACCAAATGTTACTGACTATTTTTTTTCCTGTCTCGGGCTGTGTCGGAATCAAGTGACTTCATCGATGGCTATGGCTGACTGGCTGTAACTATCTTTAAGGATAAGCCTTTTCAGTACTAGCCATAGCCACTGCTAAAGCCATTAGTTCAGACACAGCCTCACTTTGGCTATGTTCATTTGTACAAAAGAAAAGCAAAATTGTGGTACTGTGATAAATGTTAATAATGTTATACGACTTGAAATATGACTTCTATTTTAAAAATGACAATTATTGTGGCAGCTAAATTTGTTATTAAGTTAAGGGCTGTAAAGAGACATTGGCTGTAAATTGAGATGTTTTCAAAGGGAAGGGAAAGTAAAGTTTATATCATTAATTAATGTAAAGGACTGATCCAATAATAAGCTCCTGTTTCATGTTGACCAATCACAGCCCTGGTTACAAAGCATTCACAATAGATCATTGCATGGCCGACTATCACAAACTTTGATTGGCCACCAAAGTTTACTAAAACTTCAAAGCATTGTGTAATTGACCTATTACATCAGTGACTGCATGACAACTTACAGTCATTACGAACTGCTCGTTTTACTAAATGAACCAGAAAACCCTTTAGTTACTGAATTGTTTGGATATAAACAACTCCTGGTGACCCCATTGTTTGACCACTCAAGCATGAAGCACACATTCTTGCACAATAGAAAACTTTCGTTCAAAGGCCATTTAAAAAAAACATATTGTTTTACAGCTAAATAAGTAATAAGAGATGTCTTAGTTGTGAATTCCCTTTCATATAATCTAAAAACCATTGAGTTTGACCAATATTATATGTAAAAGTTCTTGGTCTTTGTTTCCTCAGTGTGATCTGTAAATTCAAACACTTTTTCTACGCAACCAAATGGTGCTTCGTAGGTGTTTGGCATTTCGGATCTTTCCACTCCAATTAGAAGAGATTGCATAATAGCAACCTTATTTTATTTTATCATCATTGGAAAGATCCGATCTTTTTCTCTCTAATCATGGTAAGCTTAGGTATGGAGGGTGAACACCGACTAAACTACAGCTTTATAACAAATGGCCTTTGTGCTCCAGGCTTGAGTGGAATCTGGCTTGGACCAGTTGAAAGATGATGAACACCAGGACTTTGTTTTTCCTACCAGTGCTGCCAAACTTGTTTGTAACACTGGAGCATGTGATCAATATGCAAATTGGGGTGTTGGTGTATGAGGGCATTGTATTGGTTTATACCCAACAGTCTGTCAGAGTGAACTAAACCCACCCACACCGTAGGCTGTGTGGTCAAAACCTTTTGTGAACCATTGGGTTTCTTTGTGAAGGAAACACACACATGCACCTATGGGTTTCAATATTCAAATTTATTTGAGACTTGCAGTTTGTTGCTTTGTACACGTGAACGGTTTAATAATGGATCTACCTATGACTAGCTAATAATTGTGTTGATATTAAAGAATGGGCATGAAGTATCGTGTTTCCAACCAAAACGATCTTTGGTATAATCGCAATAAAAGTAGTTTTCTTTCAACAGGAGTTCCTGAAAAGTACTACATTGTATTTGAAATGGACAAAAGCAACACATTCCTGTTAACAAGGTGGTTCAAAATACTGCAATATTACTTTTTTATGTAAATTTGAATTTTGTTTTTGAATTAAGTTATATATTTTTAACTATCTCAACAAATAAAACTTGGTCTTTTGACCATGTGTAAATGTGGAGAAGACTTGGATTCGGAAAAGGGGATTTTAAGGTTAAAATCACGGCAGCTTTTAAAAACAAAATGAATCATTGCAATGGTTCTTAATTATGATAGACTAGAAATAAACTTTGGTACCTAAAAGGCCAAAATCGAGAAATGCTATCCATGTACATGATTGTGTTGACCACTTTGGTCCCCTTATTTTAATTCCCATCCTCTAGTTTTCAATAAACACAAAATACAACCAATCTGTAAAAGTTTCATCCAATGGGAGGCATTCTGAAGGAACAGCATCAACGACATTGGGAAATAGAGAATCAATCAAAGTAACCTACTTTTTATCAATTAATAAGATTAGTTTACTAATTAGCGTGATGACTGTAAGCCGTCATCTGGCATTCATACGTCCTTTGAGTACAGCTCAAGACACGAGTGGCCTATAGAGGACAATCTTCAAGATGGAATTCTCGTGGGTTGTCGCTATCGTCCAAAACTCTGCTCTAATCATCCTGAGTATCTGAAAAATAAAAGTTGTTTTAAAGGAACATTACAAAATTGGTTTTTGCTAACAAAACAGTTACTGGCAGTGTAAGCACTTTATGTAATCCACCATATACATAAACTGACAAACCTGTAGAAGTTTGAGATCGATCGCCCCTCATGGGTCACGAGAAAATAGTGAAAAACCGACTACACATTTGCAAGAAATCATATAGGTTCAACAGATGAATAAAACGCTCACTGAGCGATAAACTCCAAACGGAAAATTATTTAATTCATTTCTCATCAAATATGGTATTTCAGACAGAAATATTTCAAGGGATGTTTTCTACTATCATCATCATTAGACCGTGTAAGTTTTATGTAAATCTGTGATCAAAAGTATATTTTACAATTACCAATTCTGTAATGTCCCTTTAAGTTTTATATATACGGCCATGAAATGTAAATCCGGTAAAATCTGTTCCGGGATTTTAAGACAAGACAAATTTTGAAACAAAAAAAAACTGAAACAAGTTCAACGTGCAGAAATGACTTGTTACCGGATACAATCCGAAACCCAATGTAAATTTATGTTGACGGTATATGCTATGCATAATGTAAGGACAAAAAACATCAAAGTTTAAAGTTTGTTGATTATGAAGTTCATACTAGAACCAATTTTTCTGTGAAACATTTCCCTCTAAAATGAAGTCATATTCGAGAAAATTGTATCTGAAAACCTAAAAAAAAGAACGCAAAAGCTGGTTTCTGTTGTTACAACTAAAATTGAGTACAATGTGTTTACATTCTGAAAATTGCGCACGGTTTGTCACTATTTTCTCCTGACCCACACAATGGATTAAGCCCAAATGTTCACAGGTTTGTTTATTCATGCATATGGTTGATAAAATTAAACATGCACAATGAGACGACTTTGTTAGCTCCCAATCCGGTGTATATTCTTAAAAGTGGTTTTGTCTAAGGTTTTTTGTTCAACTAAGTTTTTTTAATGCATATCACATCGTTAAAAACAGCTTTAAATCGAGCCGAGGTAAGAACACCACCTACCAGTTTCACATCGATCCGAAGGGAAATAATCTGTAACAAACAAGATATAAAATAATCATCAAAACTGTCCATCTGCTAAAAAATAGGGCAATTCCACACTAATGAGCCAACATATAACTTGGTAAGAGAGGCGTGGGAGAGTGAGACAAAAGTAACTGTTTTGACGCAGTCATTTCCTTTACATTCCAAAGCTGTTCTCAAAAATTAACGTGGCACTACTGGGCTATCGTATATAACGCTCGTTAACGTGTTTGCTCGGTTCGCCCATCCCTGCGGTCTTGGATGAGACCTGTGAAAGAGAATCACTACCACTGTTAAAGAGAACACATACCACGTGAAAGAGAAACACCAAGACTGTGTAAGAGAAAACTACCACTGTGAAAGCGAACCACTACCGCGTGAAAGAGAATCACTACGACTGTGAAAGAGAAACACTACCGCGTGAAAGAAAAAAAAAATACGACTGTGAAAGAGAAACACCACCACTGTGAAAGAGAAACACAAACTGCGTGAAAGAGAAACATACAATGTGAAAGAGAAACACTACCGCGTGAAAGAGAAACTTTACCACGTTGAAAGAGAAACACTTCCACGTGAAAGAGAACACTACCACGTGAAAGAGAAACCTTCCACTGTGAAAGAGAAACACTACCACTGTGAAAGAGAAACATACTACCACTGTGAAAGAGAAACATACAGAACTACCACTGTGAAAGAGAAACACTACCACTGTGAAAGAGAAACACTACCCTGTGAAAGAGAAACACTACCACTGTGAAAGAGAAACACTATGAGGAGACACTACCGCTGTGAAAGAGAAAAACAAAAAACTACCACGTGAAAGAGAAACACTACCACTGTGAAAGAGAAACACTATCAAGTGAAAGAGAAACCTATCAGTGAAAGAGAAACACTACCACGTGAAAGAGAAACACTACCACGTGAAAGAGAAACACTACCACTGAAGAGAAACACTACCGCTGTGAAAGAGAAACACTATCAAGTGAAAGAGAAATACTACCACGTGAAAGAGAAACACTACCACGTGAAAGAGAAACACTATCAAGTGAAAGAGAAACACTATCAAGTGAAAGAGAAACACTACCACGTGAAAGAGAAACACTACCGCGTGAAAGAGAAACTTTACCACGTTGAGAGAAGAGGAAAGAAACACTACCACTGTGAAAGAAAAAACACTCCCACTGTGAAAGGAACATACCACTGTGAAAGAGAAAATATACTACCACGTGAAAGAGAAACACTACCCGTGAAAGAGAAACTACTGTGAGAAACCTACAGTGAAAGAGAAACACTACGCTGAAAGAGAACATACCACGTGAAAGAGAAACACTACCACTGAAGGAGAAACACTACCGACCTTGTGATGGAAAGAGACGAAAACACTATCAAGTGAAAGAGAAATACTCAAGTGAAAGAGAACCTACACGTGAAAGAGAAACACTACCCGTGAAAGAGAAACTTTACCACTGTGAAAGAGAAACACTACCACTGTGAAAGAGAAAACTATCTATCAATATGAAAGAGAAACACTACCACGTGAAAGAGAAACACTATCACACTGTGAAAGAGAAACACTACCACATGAAGGAGAAACACTACCGCTGTGAAAGAGAAAAACTACTAAAACACTAGTGAAAGAGAAACACTACCACGTGAAAGAGAAACACTACATGTGAAGAGAAACACTACCACGTGAAAGAGAAACACTTCAACACTAGTGAAAGAGAAACACACTTACACACCAATGAAGGAGAAACACTACCGCTGTGAAAGAGAAAAACTACCACTGTGAAAGAGAAACACTACCACTGTGAAAGAGAAACACTATCAAGTGAAAGAGAAACACTACCACGTGAAAGAGAAACACTACCACTGTGAAAGAGAAACACTACCACATGAAGGAGAAACACTACCGCTGTGAAAGAGAAAAACTATCATGTGAAAGAGAAACACTACACGTGAAAGAGAAACACTATCAGTGAAAGAGAAACACTACCACGTGAAAGAGAAACACTACCACTGTGAAAGAGAAACACTACCACTGTGAAAGAGAAACACTACCACATGAAGGAGAAACACTACCGCTGTGAAAGAGAAACACTATCAAGTGAAAGAGAAATACTACCACATGAAAGAGAAACACTACCGCTGTGAAAGAGAAACACTATCAAGTGAAAGAGAAATACTTCCACGTGAAAGAGAAACACTACCGCGTGGAAGAGAAACTTTACCACTGCTAGCACTGTGAAAGATAACGCTAGAACTGTGAAAGGGAAACGCAACATGGCACTAATGGGCTTCCGTATAACGCTTGTGTGTTCGCTCGGTTCGCCCCATGATCCCAGCGGTCTTGGATGAGACCTGTGAGACCGAGCAAAGTTAATGTGATGATCAAAGTGCAGCCGCCAATTCCGACACTACCTCTGTCTTGAAAGACGGCCACATGGCCTGTTTCCCGACATCTTGAATGGCCAAATATCACTCCCTGTCAAGCACAGACATACGCTTGGTTTTCGTCTTGTTTTATGAGACAGTAATGACAAAACAGCATGCAACACAAACTGTGTCAGGATGCACAGTATTCATTTGTGTTCAGCAGTCGATCACGGTGCATGCAGCTTTGCAAGACAGATTTGTCGCATGCTGCATTCGAAATCGGGGCCGTATTTAAACTTTGGCCGTAAAACGAGGTCCGGATTTGGAACACGGTTTGAATATGGGGAGTAAGTTGAGGGGTCGAGGGGGTCTTTGGTGTAGGGGTCCAGAGAGTTTTAGAACAACCCTAAACATTGTTGTACGTGTGAGATTGTGTCAATATATTTAATACGTTAGCAGCAATAAAGCAATATCTTACGATAGCACAGATCACAGTAGGATGGGCAGTTTAATTTGACGGTGCTTGTATGACACTTGTCGTAGCGAAAAACATTTCCGCACTTCCAGGGATGGTCAATGCATCTAGCTGTAATCAATGGACATAAAACAATGTTCCAAAGGTACACAATCAACAGATTATAATCATTGTATGAACGAATACAACGTTTGGGGTGTCCAAACACCATTGAATACGGAAAGAAATGCAGTACAAATTTAAAAACAAGGACTCTATATAATGCGAAACAAGGAGTAGCCTAAATAATTATGTAGATGTTTCAGGGAAAAAAGTAATAGATGTTAAATTTGAACCGGTGATAAAGAATATTATTTTGTTTTACCCTTCACCAATGTGTGTAAAGCACTGTATACTCAGTACTCCCCGAGTTCTGTGAAAAACACATGCTTCTAGCTACCGGGCAATCTCGGTGGTCTGTTGGTAAGACATCTGCTCTGGAATGGCAAAGGTCATTGATTCGAATCCCACCCAAGTACTATGCCTTTGGATTTTTTTTTCCCACAGAACTTGGAGAAGTTCTGAGTATATACAGTGCTTTACACTCATCAGTTAAAGGAACATTACAGAATTGGTAAGAAAAAACCTTGTAAAATATACTTTTTGATCACAGATTTACATAAAACTTACACGGTCTAATGATGATGATGATAGTAGAAAACATCCCTTGAAATATTTCTGTCTGAAATGCTATATTTGATGAGAAATGAATAAACTAATTTTCCGATTGGAGTTTATTGCTCAGTGAGCGTTTTATTCATTTGTTGAATCTATATGATTTCATGCAAATGTGTAATCGGTTTTTCACTATTTTCTCGTGACCCAGATGGCCAATCGATCTCAAACTTCTACAGGTTTGTCAGTTTATGTATATGGTGGATTACATAAAGTGCTTACACTGCCAGCAACTGTTGTTAGCAAAAACCAATTCTGTAATGTTCCTTTAAAGGTTAGAACCAATGGTTATGATTCTTTATCCCCAGTGCAAATTTACCCGCTGCTAATACTTAGGTGCTCTAAAATGGCAAAGGTCGTGGGTTCGAATCCCCCGGGTACTTCGCCGAGTAATATGCCTGTGGAAAAAAATCACAGAACTCTGTGAAGTACTCGATGGATTTTTTTGTTTTAGTCAAAGGATTAACCCATTGTAATTTCCTCTTTGACGTGCCGTTTGGCTAGATCTCAAGGGGGAATGTAACAAAAACTGGGTCGCCCTCTATAATGTGGATTTTTTCCAAAAACAATTGGAGGCAATTGAATTATTATGAGTACTTACAAACATAGGCAAACATGTACCTCAAAACGCTCTCTGGTGGAAGTTTGATTATTGGTTCTAGGAAGATTCTGCGAAAGATTCATGAAAATCTGCCGTGAACTTAGAAAAATACCGAGCTGGTATACTCGCCCCCCCCCCTCCGCTATTGCAGGTCGAAAGGTGCATGCGGTCGTAATAATTAAAAGTTTAATCACGATGCTGAGATCCTAATACTTACCACCGCAATCAGCTAGGGTGTATCCATCACGGCAGTTGCATTTGCATGCAACTTCGTCCAGTGTACCACAGTTCTTACAGACCTGAGCGCAAACTGTCCATAATTTTAAATTAGTCGAAGGTCAGAGATCCTTTGCGGTCTCTATTTTGTAATCGATTGTTTATTTTTAACACTTCCATAAGGACGTGGCTAACTCTCAACAATAGATGCAAATAAAAAATCATTAAAAAAGTACATTTGCGGATTTAGGGACAAGCCTTACCACATGTTTCATTGTGATCTGAGCAACTCCCTGTCAAAAAGAAAGATTGGAAAACAAATATTACAATTCAATATGAACGGAAATTATCAACGGTATTCAGAATTAAAGAGACACACCGGCTTACTGTTTACCTAATTTAGTGACGTGGAATCACAGACAATAATTTTTAGACAGTTGTTGTTAAAAAAAACCATCAAAATGTCACGTAATTAACAAAAAATGTGAAAAAACAAAACGCGGTCAAAGGTCAGCGTATACGCTTTTCCAGCCGTTGCAACTGTCAAATTTACGTGACATTGTTGTAAGTAGACTGGTGGTCTGTTTATGTATTAATTTTAACAATGGCGTTGCATGACGATCCAGTCTTCATATCCACCATGGAGGAATAAGAACTCCATGTATCCACCAAGCACAAATTCATGTGTAATTAAAAAACCGACATAAACACAGTCCGATCCACATCCACTTGTATTATGTGGACATCGTGCAGCTATTCGTCGTCGTCCCGCAGCATTTGTAGCGCAGGCATCTCGGAACGTGTCAATAGTTAGGGGAAAATAGCTAGGGCTACAGACTAAAACCCTCGCTAAACAAAACGTAATTAATTGTCTGGATCCCTACCCCTCCACAGGCTCCGAGTTCATGCCCCCCCCCCCCGTGGTTTGTCTCTCTGGCCCCACGAGACGCGGCACCGGCTGTACGGGACATGCCCCCGAAGGTTTACCCGCTAGCTCCACGCTGATGCGCCGTAAAACATGCTTGTGTTGCACGGACTCTCTGAATGCGAATCTTACGTTCGATTTTTATCATTATTTACAACTTGTATCCATAAACTGAATACATAGTCTTTTTTGTCAAATACTCATGAACAATTGTATAAAAAAAATACTTAAATTTGGTTCAGCAATTTACTTTTATACGGCTGGAAGTAAAACTAACTCTGAAGATCACGTGACTTTTCGGAACCACATTTTGGTTCCGAAAAGTCGCGTGACCTTCGTTTTTTGAAAAATGCTTGAAAACGGCCAAATTTGATAGTTTCTTTTATGAACCATTCTTCTCCATTCCAGGAAGACCTTTGGAATCATGTTTTAGTCTATTTTGTAGCCCAAATAGCCCAACGAAGCCGGTGTGTCCCTTTAATGTTGCATGAAAACGGCTTGATAATAATTGACACCTCTTGTATTTCAACGCTGATTTACTCGGCATCGGCATTCAGGTGTGAATGTTCATTCTAGTAGCTTGTAAAACATGCATCTTGTAGAGAACTACCGCTCAGGCTAACAAGTACGACCACTTTTAACGGTGACAGCACACGCTGTTATTGATTTCTGCATTGCTGGACTGTTTGTCTTTTGTTTGGCACCCTGACGTACAGCTTAAACAGCTTGGATTTTCCTTTACAGCGACGTTTACCATTTTCATGCCCTTATTAGGGTGGGATACTTACGACACTGATTCTCGTAGCAGTGACCGATTCCTGATGAACACTTCGTACATGGTGTTCCGCTCACGTATGGCTTTGCCCCATAATAGTTCCCACTAAAATACAAAAAATAAATAAATATATATTTAAAGGCAAGTGTTGGTAATGACTCTGAAAATTAATGGCAATAAATACTTACTTGGTAAGAAGTACAGCAGCTTTGGGTAAAAAAAAATGAATTTGAGAAAACTTTTAACTTCGAAGTACTACGGTTATGGGAAATATATCACTTTTTATTCCCCAAAATCTGAATCTGAGAAGCGTTTCTGTCTCAGACTGTGTATTCCTATGGAGAATATTCTTCCTGCGAGGAAATATTCGCTCCGGTTTTTAGGTGATATCTCAAAAACTCGATTACCTTTTGAAGTGAAATTTTCACAGGTTAGTTTTATTGTATGTACCTTTATTTGGATTAACACAATCAGTAGACTCCAATTACCAAACGTGTAATGTGCCTTTAACATAAAATTAAAAGTATATTAAAAAGTACACAAATTATCCCCTTTTTCTTACGTTTTGAATAAAATTTTAGTATAATACAGAGTATGTTTTTTTGTAACCCCGCAGTGAGGGACCTCAACGCCCCTGTGGTACAACAAGTTTTATTCTTAGGTGAAAAGATTTTGTTTTGCAGTGTGTTTCGACGGTTTTTGTTTTATCTAAGTGTGTTGTTTACTTGTCCATACAGTTTAAGCTTATTTGTTGCTTAATGAATTAATTAAAGTGTATAACTTGGTTTCATCTAACATTGACAATTGTCGTGCCGTCCGTCGCGGGGCAATGTAAAATATTGACTAATCTTCATATTTTCAATATAAATTTTTGTGTTAACTACCTCTGTATGTTTATACAGGGAAGAGTGAAATCATGCAAGCGGCCTGACGGGTGACGCGACGGACGACGGCAAGACGCAACGGACGACATCAGCCAAAAACACTACGAAAAGCAATGTAGAACAGGCGGCGAGAGGGCATGACGCGACGGTACGACGCGACGGGCGACGACACAGGCGACGCAACGTCACGAGGCACAGGCGACGCAACGGCACGAGGCACAGGCGACGCAACGGCACGAGGCACATGGACGCAACGGCACGAGCACAGGCGACGCAACGCACGAGGCACAGGCGACGCAACGTCACGAGGCACAGGCGACGCAACGGCACGAGGCACAGGCGACGCAACGGCACGACGCGACACATATCTGTTGTCTTGAGAACATAGCTATTATTAAACTATTGCTAACCACGCAAGGGAAAAAGAGTGCCGAAAAGAGTCATCTTTATTATGATGTTGCCATCTTGGTTTTCATCAATCTGAAACATTGTAACCAAACCGAGGCCTGAAGAAAAAATAGTTGGTTCCTTTTAAAGTGCAATGAATAGCATTCTTAACTGTTATTGGATATAGGGAACATAGCCAAGTTGGAGAGGTATACTTACGCTTCACCGTAGTGACAGATACTACCACTACGTTGCCGGTTGTTAATCCAGTGACTGTTGGACAGAAGGTTACACCGCACCCAACCGCATAACTGGTAGCCCACACAACCTGTGGGGGTGTTCATTCAGTTTAATTGTTCATATTAACATCAATTTGTTTGTATTAGGCCATAACTGTTATTTGATTGACTGTTGCTGATTATCATTTGATTATTATTGTTATACATTTTGTTTCCGACATTATCTCTCAGCCAGGATCAACAAGTTTACAAGTTACATGTACTGTGTGCGTTGTACCGTGGCTTACAAAAATTGAAAAGGTTTAACAAAAAAACTAAATTCGTTCGTTCCCACGAAGTAACTTATTTCGTTCCCTCGAAATGTTATTTCGTTACCTCGAAATAACATTTCGAGAAATGAAATAATATTTCGAGGTAACGAAATAATTGTTGTTGTTGTTGTTTTTTTTTACCTTAATACCTTTTCAGAATGTTTTCTTCTTCCCCAGTATATATCCTACATATGCGAAAGTTTTGAGTGTATGTTTTTTTGTTTTGAAACAACATCTTCTGTCAAAAATTCGTTCAGAGGAAAGAAAATAGTTAAAGGAACATTACAGAATTGTTTTTTGCTAACAAAACAGTTGCTGGCAGTGTAAGCACTTTATGTAATCCACCATATACATAAACTGACAAACCTGTAGAAGTTTGAGATCGATCGGCCATCTGGGTCACAAGAAAATAGTGAAAAACCGATTACACATTTGCATGCAATCATATAGATTCAACAAATGAATAAACTGCTCACTGAGCGATAAACTCCAATCGGAAAATTAGTTTATTCATTTCTCATCAAACATGGCATTTCAGACAGAAATATTTCAAGGGATGTTTTTTACTATCATCATCATTAGACCGTGTAAGTTTTATGTAAATCTGTGATCAAAAAGTATACTTTACAAGTTTTTTTCTTAGCAATTCTATAATGTTCCTTTAAACACAAAACAAAATACTGTCACCTGTGTATAATGACCACACATTTTTCCATCCTCGCACGTGTGTGTATCATAGTCGTAGTATCTCCGTTCGTTGAAGAAGCTTTGTATAATGCCACCCGGACTTATCTGGTAGTTCTCGCTGACCGGTCCGACACACCATAGGTTCTGTCCCACGCGATCGAACGGGGTGATGTTCTCCTCGGGAACACCGTGAGCCCAGATGCACTCATCGGACCATCGCTGAGCGTGGGTGGCCAGACTATCATCCCATACCTGGCAGGATGAACATGCATGATTAGACTGGTAGTAGCTACCCCTGCACCCATTCCCATAACACTCTCACTTTGCCGTGATGTAAAACAAAGAGCCACTCCAACAGATTTGTTCTACGTTTTACTGCATCTCTTTGGAACTCCTTGCTTGGTGCATCTTTTACTACATCATACAATCTAGACTGTTCTAAGAGGAATGTCAATTCCTACCTTCAGCTCCCCTGAGTTTGAGTTATTTTCATCTGTATTTATCATCTTCATGTAGTCCCTTACCATGGAGTGGTTTTGAGGCTTGTTTAGGGTGAACTTGCATTTAAATAAAGTGAAAAGTGCTTAAAGACAGGAGGAGATATTTAAATGATTTTAAATACATGACACAAATTAATTATTCAAACCAAAGTGAAAAATTGAATGATCTCCTTCCACTTTCTTCACGTAATGTTGGCTAAAAGGGAAGGAGCTGGAGGTGAATGACAGTCAGTGCTAGTTTAGTAACTAATTCATTGATGGTTTATTAAAACATTCAATTTGAATTGCAAGTAAAATATTTACAATAAAAGCATTTGTTTTTGTTTTTAAAGAAATCACAATGGAGTTACAACAAAGATTTTATAACAAAAAGATACTAAAATTGCACAAGGATTTATTTTTAGAAAGCTTAACAGTGAGGAAAGTACATTATTCTGTTTACCAGCAATTACTACATGCACAGTATGGAAGTACAGTGTTCTTTATTCTAGAAAAATAGAATACAAAGTAAAAGAAAAAACAAATAAAGAGATGCAGAGTAAAAGAAAAACTAAATAGAGAAGTTTAACGAAAAATCTCACCATGTATTCCATATTTGCGGCCGGCGGGTCTGTCTGACCACGCAGCTCGTTGTGTTTGGCCAAGAAAGCAAGCTTTTCAGCTTCGGTCAACGCTGATTCAATGGCCAGCCTTTTTACTGGAGTCAGGACAGACGGTGCTTGGTGCAGATTTCTCTGGGATGGAACGCCATTATCCACGACTGCGGGGATGCTTTGCCCCGAATGGAACAAACAATGCATTTGTACAGCGATGAGGACCAACAGGCAAATATTAGCCATGATTGTGAAAATGGTCGTTGTACTTCAGCAACGTCAAACAAATTGAGTAGAGTCAGAAATGAAGAGCCAATTTATATTAGTTTCTGGAAAATATTCCTAATTAAAATTGTCTAGACTAAATTAAAAATAAATAATAGCTAACTTTTGTTCAAAGAGAAAAAAAATTACTTGGCTTTTGTCTCTACTTCTCAATTTGGAATAGTCCTTGAAAGGAAATTGATTTTTCTGTGTTTGTTAAAGTTTGTAGGACTTTCTGAGATCCAAAGTCCGAACGCACGGATCACGTACCGGATCACGTACTGGATCTCATATCGATCAAATAGGATTTAATTAATGAATTAATATGTAGCATACATGATAATGTATTAAGCTATGTTCTACTTTAAAATCCAATGTTTTTGTTTTCATTGAAAAATGACAAAAAGAGGGAGAGGGAAGAGGACTGGGGGTAAACAAAAAACCATAACAAACAAACAAACAAACAAACAAACAAACAAACACCCCAACACCCCAACAAACAAACAAACAAACGAACAAACAGAAAGTCCCAACTTGCTAATGACTAAAAACTTGTCCCTAAACACCGGAATGGTGATGGCACCTTTGGCATTGACTGAACGGTTTCAATATAGAATTTATTCCAATCATTTAAAAGTACAAATATACCGAGTCGCTCTGACTGGAAAACCACGTTTTTGAAACTTGAATTCCTAGCTAGCGTGGTCTAAAGGGATTCAATGATAGGCACAGATTTAAATTACCACGATCTTGTTTCAAATTTAGTTTTGTATTTGCTGATCTTTTTCTTAACCTTAAAGTAAAAAAAATGCACGTGCAAGTGTTGCATTTAGAACCAAGATCCCGTCGGTTGGCTGTGAAGGAACCCACGGCCTGATTCCTGTGCCAAAAACAATTCTTCTCGTTCTTATGACGAATCTCCCGTGCCTTACCAGTTCTTCCCCCCTCAATAGACTTGAATTAATTACTTTAAAATTAATCCCTTAATGCATGCCTCAGATCAAATTGGTCGATTCAATCAAAATTTAATAAAAAAAACAATTATGAAATTATCCATGCGGAAAAAATAATTAAAGCAAATATCGCAGACGCACGGAAATTCTAAGTTGATCACTATTTCAAAATCTCAAGGTATATAAATTAATAGTCGCAATATTTTATTAGTTCGGAGCCTTGAGGGAGCAAGGATTCATTTGAAATAGAAGAAGATAACAATATTAGCTAATACAATAGCAATCATTCTTTTTCTTTTTTGTACAAATGATTGAGCCTTTTCTACCAAAGTACTAATGACTATCAATTAGTAGCCAGCGTGGAAAGAAAAAACAAACAAATGTGGCATGACAAAATGTTGTCATACATTCTAAAGAAGCCCGCATTTTGCTATCTCTGTCTATAACTCAACGGCTGATTCAGTGGTCAAAGGATTGACTAACTCAGGCCCTAGTCGGGTCAACTTTCCTTCGGATGCACATATCTATATTGAAATGTTATGTTCCAGAGACTCGTGAAATTGTACGCATGCGTGACAGTGAGGACACACGCAAATGACAGCCATGATTCGGAATACTCGTTTTATGGTGGCCCTGAAGAGACATCTATAGTCATGACTTGGTACCCCCAAATAGTGAATATTGACGTCAATGTACATCGCCTGATACCCACAGCAAGACACTTAAACAAAAATTACTTTTATTTACTTTTTTGAATAATTATAATCTGTGAATGTCACCCGTAAATCCACCCTTAAATGACGTGGCTACAGAAGTATTTTCGACAATGACGTGGCTACAGAAGTATTTTCGACAAGAACAACCAAGCAAACAATGATTAAATTAATAAACTTTGAACTGAACTGAAACCAGTCGTTGTTGCCGAGCAAAATGTTGCTGCCATTAGCCCACAGTGCACCTCTGGCGGTTTGTGTAATTATTGTTGTTGATGGACAATGAAACAAGTAACAAAACGCCCGGTGCGTCCATAGTAGCCCCTAAACAGGTAACACAAATAACAGCGTTATTTCGTCACTTTCCGCGATTAACATTATGAGTCTCCAGAGCTCAAGTTATTTGCTCATCTTGGGTTAGTTGTGACTTCGCGCAGTCCAGCAAAATGAAACATAGCAATAAGAGGTGACGGCAATACCCAATGATTTCCATCTCTCGATCGCTCTTGAGCTTTGCTGGTCCGTCTCTACAGTTGGTTGTGGCACCCATTAAAGAAAACAAATTGTTCTAATATTAACTTCATAATTATAATTATAAGCTTTCAGAATAAAATTAATGTATTGGTTTTTGTTTTACCAATCCTGTATAATACTAATACCTTTAAGGGTTACCTTAAAGAGTGGCTATAAAAGGCTCTGAAATATCTAGTTTTTCCAACACATGGAGTCCACAAGAAATATACAAAATGTATTACATAGTCCCTTGCCTCACCAAAAATCAGGGTAATAATGTCTTTTCGCCGAAACAATCCCAGCCAAAAACCTGAAAAGCGCGAGGTCAAACAAACCACGTGACAAAGGACTCGTGACATCATCGGTGGCTAGTTGATTTGGACTTGCCTATAATTTGCTATGTATGTACGGAGCTAACGCAAATAGGCCTACACACCCAAACTTCACCATTTATAACCAACACGGTAGTAAATGTGACTCTTTAAAAGATGATCTTACAGGCACCTAACCAGCAAGCCAATTTTGAACGGATTCGTGATTTTGGGATTTTATTTCTTGTAGAGGCAAGGCGATTCCGCAGCTTGGCTTGATTTTTGTACATCGATCTACACGTCAATTACATTGTACAACCCTAACATACATGACTTTTTTTTGTTCAGTACATACACACGAAACTGCACTACCAGTGCTAAGCCTGTTCCTGTTACACGATTACCCGACCGATCGTCCGGACACAATGTTTACATTTTTACGGTTTGGATAACCGTCGAAAATTCATTGGAGGGTGCCGCGCGCGAAACGCAAGACCACATTGAGATGACGGTGCACAATGCACCACACAAGCGGTCAAATGCGATAGCACGAGAGTAAACGCCCATTATTGGTGATAGCAAACAAAACCGGTCACAAACGCCTTGACCAAATACTTAACGTGTCTGACCATGCTCGGGGAAACAGTTATTCCCCCGAAATTGCAATAACCACCATCGCTGGTGCGCGCGCTATAACCCTTTACAAAACACCGGTCATGGCTGGTCCGCACGCACACGGTCTGCGGAGCACAGTTCCTTTGAAATTTTAGCTCGTAATTTACGAAAATCTAAACAAAGTGTAGGCTTCATTTTACAAAAACGACACAGTTTAGGATACAATGGATGAACATAAAGATTATTTAACAGTATAATATAAGATTTGTTTCTTCTTGATTTTGTTTTGTTTTCCAAGCAAGAGACGTTTATGTGTCTGTGTTTTAAATGCTGACCGTGTGTTTCTAGCCACCGATGACGTCAAGGGTTCAATGCAAATCATTGTCATAGATAAGCAGTTTTTGACTTCGGCTGAAAAAGACGAGGGAAGAGGTGCATTTTTTACTTGAATTTGTTGCTAGTATTACGAGGCCACACATCCAACGGAACAACTTAAACAGAATTTAAAGGGAAATACCGCACTTGAATAAATGTAAATAGGAGTCCAGGTTTAGAACAACAAAATATAAAACATTTAATGAAATACATAGTCAGCGCTTTAAAAAATATACAAGCATAAGGGGAAGTCAAAATAGTTAAAAACATTGAGAATGTAATGAAATACAATGAAAATATGGTGGTGGTAATGTAATGCGTGATAGGAGAGAATCATACCTCCATTGAGACTCTATAGGCTGGGGTTCTGGTACTGAGTCCCGTGGCTGGTCCAGTCGAGGACAGAGGTGCGAGGTGCTCTGCGCTGCGACATCAATGTCTGTAGACCGGATGACCCCGCGAGGGAGGGAGAAGGTGGACCATCAAGAACGGGGGTTGTCATCACTGCACACGGTAGGTACCGGCGAGGACTCAGTGCAGTCAACAGGAGATCTTAGAAGTCTCCGGGGGCCACGCCTCACGGCTGCTAGCCAAGCAGTCCCAGTCATGGTCTGTCCTTTTGAACAACCGATTAATCGTGGAAATTCCAATGCGGTCGGGGACAATGGGTCATCAATACAAGAATCGCGACCACCGGATGACATTTTTGGACTTACATAAGGTTGCGTAAACACTTATTTAAAAAACGTTTAACCGGTATACGATGTCTAATCGGCCATAGAAAGATAATAACTAAAATACTAAGAGCATCTTAGAGCCGCTCTTTAACATGTAGAAGGAATGATAGTTACCGGGAATTCCGTCTCTTGTCCTCCTCTATGTTCCCGTGACACAACTCGGAACACAACTCTGCAAGACGTGCGTATTTCCGCCATTTGTGAGTCAATTGCTTTGTGTACATTTTGACTTCCAAAATGGCAGACATGATAGGCACGTGTATGCGCTGCGCGTCGTGAAGTAGGTCGATGCATTAATCTCCGAATACTGGAGAGATAATAATAGTAAAGATCTCATATAGCGCAGAATCCGCCTAAAAAGGCGCCCAAAGCGCTTCCCACAAACATAGTAAGAAATAATAATTTAAAAAAACAAGCAAATGACATGAGGTTACTGTCAATAACACCATCAAACATTAATCCACATTGAAAATAAAACCGACGATAATAATAATTAATCAAAATAGAAATCCACCACTCAAATACAAAGAACTAAAATCACTAATACATCAAGAAAATTCCAATAAAACTTGGACCCGCCAATGGCATTAAAAATGAATAAATATATATTTTTTAAACAGTAGCAGGGCTATATGGACATTAAAAAGCTCATAGAAAAACTACCAAATAAGTGAGTCAACTTGATCGGGCTAAAAGGACATCAAACTCACTCACTCCTTAAAATTTACAAAATAAGTGAGTTTTCGAATTCTTCTTGAAAGTGACCAAATTATGAAGTTAGTCGCAAATTTAATGTGTTGGCAAACTGTTCCATGGTGTAAAGGTAGAATGATGTATTGTGCGAGATCCCCACGAGCGTTGCACACGGGAATAACAAGTGGAATGAGACGAGCGGAGATTCCGGGCTGTATATTCGATCGGCCCAGCGGCCTACCCAGGACCGCTGGGATGGGCTAATCAGCTTGCAAAGATTCTTGTTCAGGAAGTACGTCATGCGTGCAGTGCTTGCAGTGTGAGTGTGATGCATGATGGGACTGAGCATTATCGTTAACGATACGTTTGCCCATCCCAGCGCCTTTGGTTTTAAGGCAAGGCGCTGGGGACGAGCGAAGGCTGTATACCCTCGGTTAGGTATTGAGGTGCAGAACCGTGGATTACATGGTAAAGTAAGCAGAATAATTTTGAAGTGCATGGGGTGATGTGCTCATATTGTTTCAGTGGTCCGTGTTACTAGTCGGGCTGCGGCATTCTGAAGCTGTTGAAGCCTGTTGAGTTGAAACTGAATTGTGCAGAGATCAATGGCCAATAGATGGATTGCAATACGCGTCATTGACCGCCATCTTTGATGTAAAACGATGGAAAAGTGCACGCGTGTACGCGCTATACGCACGACTCTCAGCCAATGATAGCTATTCACGCCTGCTTAATAGACCTTATGCACATGACGTCATTTGAGTAGGGCGCCCTCGTCTAGAGGTCAAAAGAAGATTGCTCATTGGCTCATTCTCTGCGCCGCGCATACAAAATGTACTTTTTCCATTGTTTCGTCATCGTTTTACCTCTAAGATGGCGGCGTGATGACGTCAATGCATAAGGTCTATTCATTAAAGATGGTGGTCAATGACGCGTATTGCATCCATTTGGTCAATACCATTGATCTACAGTATAATGTAGATCAATGGTCAATACTGTTTGCCACGCCCCACTTTTGGAGCGTTAAACGCTGCGTTGCGTTGCGTAGAATACGCACTGCACTGTTTTACATACGGGAACATTGATTCCGAAAATGGCGCAACCAAAATGATGAAGATGTCAGTTGGTTCACGTACGCCCTAACTCGTGATCTGTGGACGCTTATTTTGTATTGGCTATTAGTCATACAGGCAGACAAAAAATCACAATCACAGACTTGCAACTAAGTCTAGTTTGCAGGCAGAAACAGGTGTTCAAATTACGTTTTTCCTGTGAAGATTAAGCAAATTTAAAAAAAAACATTGAATTTGTTATAATACTTTAACTTTTTAAACTGTTGACAGTTTATGCTACCTGTATAAATCATGAATTGATTATACTATGTTGCATTCTTTTTGTTAGCGATAATCTGAACAGAATTTTAAGCGCATCTAATAACTGCAAAATGATCTGAACAAGGACATCATTGGGGCAAAAAAAAGAAATATGTCTCAGAAATGCTGAGCTCAATACTAATTGCTGACAGACAGAATAATTGAAAAAATCAAACGAAATTAAATAAAATGGAATTGAAACTTAATATTAATTCTAGCGAGACATACATAGAAAAGCAAAAGAACCCAAAGTTATTAATAGTCCGACTGGCAGGATTATTCTTGAAATAAGATCGATTCGATGAGCCAAGAGTCGATAACGCATCGCTGAAAGGCGGAGTCTCTTTGTAGTCACGGACAAATTATTAGTCTGGCTCCTAACGCACATCTTCTCTTCAGTTATGAAAGAACTCTGAAATAACATAAACGCCGTAACACATTTTATTAAACAACAATTACGACCGCCGCCTAAATTGATTTTGTTGAAACTCCCGGGTCACAATATTGACCCGGATTCCGGGTCCCATGGGGCCTGACCAAAATTTGGGTCAGAATTACAAGGAATCTGTGCCAAACATGGGCATCAATCTGTCTTGAAGTGTGTGTGTGGGGGGGGGGGGGCATCAAGGGTCGTGGCACTTACGGCGTGGGGTCTGTAATAATCTATGGTCCAGGGGCGAAGCCCTTGGCGGGTGTTCAGGGGAGGGGAAGCAGTTTAGAGTGTAACATTGAACAATTTGGGGCAATCGCAACATTCATCTTTAACTTCACCATAATGTACATTAACCTGCCAACAACATTATTGGTTGTTCATATGACACCACAATGACATCATTAGTTTTCTTGGAATTGACAAAAAAGTGAAAAACACCACGCCCTCATCTAGAACGTCAGTCCTAAAATAATAATCTCCAAGCTTAAAACGATTTAGTCGTCCCCCTGGACGGCTGTCAACATCGAATATTTGAGATATTGTGTTTCCATTTTGAACTTTTCCTAAGCTTCATTGTTAGGTCTTTGAAGGGGTGTGCAAATTTGTCCTTGATGATTGATTCTCGTTAATATTGTTGTTGACTGGGTACTTTTTTAGCTGAGTTAAGTGCACTTCTTGATTGTGCCATGGAATAAACTAACGTACCTCGGTATCCTGAGCCGACACGAAATCTGGTGTCGTCTGCAAACGTATTATTTGCTCATATCTTTTGGCGCGAAACACCAAAATGTGAACAACCGCATATTCAATAAGTCCAATTATGGTCATCTGGAAGCAAATTGAAGTCCAGATATCCAATATCTAGATAAAGAGAGAACAGATGATTCTTTGTATTATGTAATGATTATTTGCACGAATATTTTTCATAAACAGAGAGCAGCGTGTCATGGACTGTTGGTGTGGCGTATACTCTAGACTCAAACTCTGGTGACTAAACCGCGCGGGAACTGGTCGTGACTTGGGATACCGACCATGATGGCACCAGTCCTGTCCTTTCTTTGGCAAGAAACTTTACTCTAAATGCATCTTGTAATGAGTAACCGCGTGATGAACAAGATGTTTTTTGTCAACAATGTACAGCTTGCTGCACTATCACAGCACAGCTGCATATTCCTCATTGGGTTGGAAATATCTGGTTACGAGCCTGCTTATGGGTGATTGTTTCCTCTATCTTTTGACGCTGGATTGGAACTCACCGTGTAGTAAGGCAACTGGGGCAGTCCGCGCTGTGCAGTGCCGGCCTGGGTTATAGTCGAGAGGACGGTCGTGATCCCAAGTGAGACCCTTGCCGCGGTCTGCTCGGGGTCCAGGAAATAATTGAGCCATGACAATATAGTCAGTAGAAGCGGAATAGCGCCGTGGGCCAACAGGTAACTACTCGGTCCTCTGTACAGATATATAGATACATTCAGTGCTGAAGTCTCTGTGAGCAATGGGATAAAACAGTCAAGAAGCAATAAATAATTACATGTCGCATCTTGATCATCTCAAAATAAAAGCAACATCATTAGAGCGGTCTAGTATGGTGGCTCTAGAGGGACATCACACATATCTACGGAAATTGTGCCGTAAAACATTTCTGGAAATATCACGGTTTTGCCCCCAAGTTGCGAATTTAGTATCACATGCAGTTTTACAAGCACAGTAGTCATTTTTCAAGTAGGGGCCGTATATAACATCGTCTGGCGCTTGGAGACCTGAGGTGGGAACGGTATGTGTAAGCATGACCGGCCGCAGCGCAACACAGTGTGCAGGTGCCAGACTAGGCCTATACGCGATTGTTTGCTAACCCCCCAAATTGACGTTTCGCCGATTGCGATTTGGGGCAAAATCATGAATATTTACGGAATTCCGTACATATTTGCAGCCTGCATGGAAAAACCGTGAAATACCGAGAATGGTTTCGGAAACATATTTGTAAAGTTGGCGAACATAGGGCAAAACCGTGAGTATTCACTTCGTAAGTTATATGCTCAACTTTGGGGCATTGATTATGCAACGTGCTAAGACTAGCAACGTGCGTGCAGACACACACGGCCCAATAGCATGTAACTCAGCAAAGAATAAATTAAACGCTTACTATAATAAGATTCTTATAAACCAAAATACCATGTCATATGTGGCATGTGACTGATATCCTGGCCCGCAAATTTTTGTTCTGCAGCACATGCCGGCTATGGAGTCAACAGTTAAGGGATTGACTGTATTGACGAAGTATGCTGCAGAAAAAAAATCGCATTGTGCCCATCTCTATTCAAGTATAGCTCATAACACAGGGTCAAATGTCATGGTGATTTAACTCCCCAAAATGGAACTAAAACCGAATACACTTTATTGCTGTACTAATGTCGGCGTGAATGGGAGGCTGAGGGTAATTGATTCACTTATTTGCATGACTGGGTCAAAATATCACGTGACACACTCTTAACCAATGAATAAGGCAGAAACCGTATATTAAGATTTTTTTGAAATGTTAGTCTCATCACGTGCCACTTACCAAAATTATACCCATCATACAATTCATATGTTGTGAAAGTGCTTGTCTTGAGCGGTTTGTCTTCATTTAGCTGGAACTGAGGTACGTGGTTCGCAATGGCCCATGGTTCGGGGCCATCCTCCTCTGCCCAACGCAGCTCTATTTCATTAACTGTGTACATATCTGATTGGAAAGTAAAAGTGTAACATTCTTACTTCATATTTAAAGGAACATTACAGAATTGGTTTTGCTAACAAAACAGTTGCTGGCAGTGTAAGCACTTTATGTAATCCACCATATACATAAACTGACAAACCTGTAGAAGTTTGAGATCGATCGGCCATCTGGGTCACGAGAAAATAGTGAAAAACCGATTACACATTTGCATGAAATCATATAGGTTCAACAAATGAATAAAACGCTCACTGAGCGATAAACTCCAATCGGAAAATTAGTTTATTCATTTCTCATCAAATATGGCATTTCAGACAGAAATATTTCAGGGGATGTTTTCTATTATCATCATCATCATTAGACCGTGTAAGTTTTATGTAAATCTGTGATCAAAAGTATTTTTTACAAGTTTTGTTCTTACCAATTCTGTAATGTTCCTTTAAGTAGAGCGAACAATAAGTATTCAATATTAATTGAATTGAAACGGTGCATGGGGTGGATAAGACTACCTAGGGATGTGGTGGTTGTTAGGGTCTTACATAACATGCCTGTTAGTTTTTCCCACCATTTATTTGGCAACCCAAAATCTGATTGCACCACCACTTCACACGTGGGCAGCACAGTCGTGTGCATCTTTCCGATGCCACACTCACGACATGAACGTGCGCGCATTTATACATACGCGCGCACTTATGTTTACTTTTCTAATGGAGTTTTAGCGTGTCGGACTTCGGAGGCGGAGCCAAGGTTGTGATTGGTCAACACGTAAGGGGGGGAGCTCAAAGGATCGGTTTATTCGGACACAGCTTAAGTCTATCACGTTTTAATACAGACCCAACTTCTTGTATGTACTTACATGTAGATAAATGAGTGTCACATTGCTGCTCGTCAAATGGAAACCAACGAAGGTCCAATGAGCAAGTCTGGGTCAGCGTTAATCTAAATGAGCAAACCGAAAGTATAACAGTGAAAGCCATTTAAAGGCACTGGACACTATTGGTAATTACTCAAAATAATTGTTAGCATAACAACTTACTTGGTAGCGAGCAATGGAGAGCTGTTGATAGTATAAAACATTGTGAGAAACGGCTCCCTCTGAAGTAACGTAGTTTTTGAGAAAGAAGTAAGTTCTCAGTAAAATATTTGAATTGATTTTGAGACCTCACGCGTGAGGTCTCGAAATCAAGCATTATGAAAGCACACAACTTCGTGTGACAAGGGTGTTTTTTCTTCCATTATTATCTCGCAACTTCGACGACCAATTGAGTTCAAATTTTCACAGGTTTGTTTATTTTGTGCATGTGTTGAGATACACCAAGTGAGAAGACTGGTCTTTGACAATTACCCAAATTAAGGTGTCCAGTGTCTTTAAACGCCAACAACACATTACATCGCTATAACATACAACACTCTAGTTGTCGGCCTAACTCAAATCAATGATTAATCCGGATCCGGATTCAAGGGACAATCCCCACATTCCGGTCAACACGGAACGGTTTTATAGTTTGGTGGCCCTGTAAGGGACATCACACATCGCAAATAATATCGCAAATATCAATTTTTGCAAATAATGGTGATGTTACAAATTGTGTCACATGAGGCCTATACTATGCCGCATATACTCTGTTGCCTAATTAGCATTTTGTTATAGTAATCGGCTAATTTTCAATTTATATAAGGGTCAAGTTATTAGCCCAATGAAATTTCAATTCCTTTTTTCACATCAGAATGTTTTTTAAATATTTTAAAACAAACCGAAACCGTTAAGAGTAGGCCTACATAATGTTCATTTTGCGTGTTTTTTTTATGCACGTAAAAGTTACAAAAACTGGGCATCATCCTTTTCCGAAATTAAAAGCCGAATCTTAACAACTCTTGATCATCACATACTCAACATGGTTCTCCTGGTAAATTGGATGGCATTGTATAACACTAAAAAATGTTTTGTCAAACTGATAACAAGAAATAACCACAACTATACTCCCCCCCCCAAAAAAAAACGAACCCCCCAACCAAAAAAAACCCAAAAACAACGGGCAGGCCTAATGTCACGGGTGGTTGGGGAGGGGGGAGAATTATGTTCCAAGAGCGGATAAATCACGATTATAAACACCTGCTTATGTACCACACCCCCAGTTTCCTGTTAACGAACACAATTTTATTTGGCGTCGTTAGCTCATGAAATTTGCCCGACTTCATCAGAGGGAAAAACAAACTGGGCACCCAGACTTTGTCGATGGAGTTCCCACGGATTGCGTACGTAACGTTGGAGTCAACGGGCAGTAGGTTCTGGAGTCGGTGGTCCACCCAATGCTGCCACAAAGTCAAGGTCACGGTAAACTCCTGAAAGAAGAAAACACCATCTCAGAAACACAACAATTTCTTATGGAATCACAGAATTTAACTTAAAGTTTAACTGGGAATTTAATGATAAAGTGAACTCGGAATTTAAAGGGGCACTGTCGTCGCGATCGTCGTCTGCTTGTGGCTGGACATGGAAACATGAACTCTCACCCAGTTACTACACGCACGTGCGTTGACCGCCACATCACAATATTACACTGTATTAAAGCGGCTTTAATGGGCGCCGTCATTATTATTGCGCGCGCGTGTGCAGTAACTGGGTGAGAGTTCAGAATTTAATGTCTGGCCACAGACTCGCTGGATCACGACGACGGTGCACTTTAAGAAAGCTTAAAGGAACATTACAGAATTGTTTTTTGCTAACAAAACAGTTGCTGGCAGTGTAAGCACTTTATGTAATCCACCATATACATCTGGGTCACGAGAAAATAGTGAAAAACCGATTACACATTAGCATGAAATCATAATAGGTTCAACAAATGAATAAAACGCTCACTGAGCGATCTAAACTCCAATCGGAAAATTAGTTTATTCATTTCTCATCAAATATGGCATTTCAAACAGAAATATTTCAAGGGATGTTTTCTACTATCATCATCATTAGACCGTGTAAGTTTTATGTAAATCTGTGATCAAAAAGTTTTTTTTCTTACCAATTCTGTTATGTTCCTTTAAGGACTATCGAAAACATTGGGTTTTTCATGGAACAATTAGGAATTAAACGATATTGAATCTGCAGTAACTCTGAATTTTTGGAAACAAGGAAACAGCCATTTCAACTATTTTTCTCTCAGAAACTCTGACTATAAATCATGTCATGATAATGTGAGCAAGGGTCCCGAGTTGTAATGTGCATAAATTATGTCTCACATTAATTGACAACAATCAAATAAGAAATACTATGTCGGTTAGTCACTGCTGGCTGCCCTGTTTGCCCTTGAGTGTTGATACATATCTTTCAATACAAATAGTGGTTCTGCTTTGGTCCGGTTCACTGTGTGTTGATTCGTGTGATTCATCATCATACACTGCTGGACAACAATGCATTAATACGTCGGAGTGAACTGTCAGAGGAATACTTGGAATGAGATCGTATGGGTCACTGTTGGCCGTGTTGTCTTTGCACTTCAATTTGGATGTATTGCATCGTAGTGGGCTCCTTTGAGCATATACATTTATTATTATAATATTCTAAACTATTGTCGGTTATTTACGGTTCACCGCTTCCTCTGCGGCATTTGGAGTCGGGCCTATATTCACAGGCCCTGTCAGTACCCACTCTGGCGTACGGCACACACATTTCTCAACTCGCGAAACTGGTGGCTGTATTGTGACTGTGATCACGGGACGTGGCTGCATGCAAGTGAATTATTTGTAGAATTCGAATTCTTAAGTTATAGGTTTGTCTGAACGTCACACCCTCAGCTTGAACCCTGTACACGACTACTAGATACACTCGCAAACAGGGACTGCATTCAGCAAGTGCCGTGAGCCCTTGAACGGTAAGCAATATTGAATGTCAGTCATTGCAATGTTGTAATAAGCCTGTGATATATTCATTGCTGATGCAGGCGTTGCAATATGACATGGACAGTGTGCATTATGTGTCTTTCTCAACGATTTACACAACTTCCCTGACAGAACAGCATGACAAAATGATGAAGAATACACTTACTGAATACTGAATATTTGAAAGTGAATACTGAAATTCTGTCGAAAAACATTGCTGGTGTAATACATTTTATACCAGACAGTGCAGTTTCCGTGTAGTATCACACTTAAGACCCACCCATTAATTCAAAATAAAATCGCGCTTGGCAAAAATTGGAGGTGGAACTAAATGAAGTTTAACATAATGTCAAGTAAAAAAACAAAAGGGAAACTGACTAAGTAAATAACTTGTGGTTAAACGAAGAAAAATGGGTTTGTCAAATTGTCTTTGTTTAACCTCAATTTTAAGGGGCACTGTTGTCGTGGCCACAGCGAGTCTGTGGCCATACATTAAATTCTGCGCCCTTTATAAAGCTTTTGTTTTGGGTGTGACGGTCAACGCGCGTGCGTGTAGTAACTGGGTGAGAGTTCATGTTTCAAAAGCCTAGCCACAAGCAGACTATGATCGTGACGACACACAGTGGGCCAGGCCAAGACCAAAGTGCGCCAAAAAGTCTGAAACGTGACCCTGCTAGTTTTAATTTTTTCAACACTTTTGAGGTTGCTTATACCCCCATCGGACCATTTTATGGGAAAATTTAGCACAAAAAAATATATATCGACTTGTCATGACCTCTTAAAGGTATGCAAACCCGTGGAAATTGGCCATAACATGTGAATATTGCAGAAATCTTCATAAAGCAAAATTAGACACTTTGCATTGAGCTACGGAGCTAAAATTTTCGCTTGACTCTAGTTTAGGGTTCATATTTGAAGAAAATTAAATAAGTTTTGTTGTTGTTGAAGTTTTCTATGAATAATTACTGATAATTGTGTCAAAATTGACATGAAATTTACGTTTCCTGTGTTCAGCAATACGGAAACTAAGGATTGCCGTCGATTGCTGCCTAATAACTACTCATTTCTAATAGAGCAACTTTTTCGCATCATTTTGGTACCACATTTAGCTGCGACAACCTGCGACACACGATTTTAGAGCAGTTTTTCTGAAGCGATCACTGTGACCTCCGTGGCGCGCTCCACTGAGAAATATAGTCGTTTTTCTCAGTGAAGCGCGCCGCATGTAATATTGAGTTCAGAAAAGGGGCGAAAACGTACAGTTGGGGTCCGATGGGGGTATAAGCAACCTCAAAAGTGCTTGAAAAAATTGAAACAAGCAGGGTCACGTTTTACCGTTTTTGGCGCACTTTGGTCTCGGCCTGGCCCACTGTGCGACAGTGCCCCTTTAATGTATGCCAGTGGATCGATTTAGAGTATCGTTGTTTACGACTCCCCTTTAGCTGTCTCCATTGTTGTCTTTATTATGATTATACCGTGGCACAATCACCAAACTGATGGTAATTTATAACTTGTACAAATAATAGGGTTTATATCTTTAACAAATGTTTGATATAATTTCATCAAGATCAATTGATCTTTGTCTTTGCAGTTGACAAGTTTAAGATCCAACAGGGATTGAAGAGTCTTAGGCCTGATTTCATGATGGGATTGCAGACGCTTGCACAGGGTCTTTTTCTGCTAAATGTCGTGACTCTCGGTGTATCCGGTCTAAGTTATTCACAAAGAATGGCGTGGCTTCGAAGTGACAGGACACGTCCTTACATTGGGAGTGAGTTCGACGAGGGTGACACGACTATTTGCTATTGCGAAATCACCATCCACGTGGGCCCTCCTTTGGAGTCACTTGAGTTTTTGAAGAAGCCCTTTGGCAGGGATGATTTGGTTACAATCGCTAGAGGGGAGCGAATCGTTTACAATGATGGCAAGGCAAAATTCTCAGATGTGAATATCACTGTTGTCAATGAAAATACCACGGAATATCGAATAACCTTGAGTAATATCGACCGCTACGACTCGGGAAATGCCTACTTTTGCAAAACCATCTGGCCTGACAGGGATGGTGCATTTTCCAAAGATCTCAAAATAAGGTGGAGTCGCCCCGAACCACAATGCTCGTCAGACATCACTGACAAAGCTAAGAAAGGCGATAGAGCAACGTATCAGTGTGTTGCGGCTGATACCGATGGAAGATCGACGGGGACACTTTCCATGTTGAGAGGCGACACCAGGCTGGATGCTTCACTAGTTAGCACAAACCTGGATGTTGGCAAGCAGTTTAACTCTTCTTATTCCACTACCATAACAGATGATAGTCTTAAAGATGTATACTCTTGCCGTTATATCGGCACTGGTGGCTTTCAGGAATATGACTATGACTGTACCTTTGATATGCCAACGTGTGTAGTTGATGATTTGAATGACCAATGCAGTGCTAGTGGTGCATTGCCGTCACGTGGTCACCTCCAAATTACTACGGAGTTCCTCGTGTTGGTATTTTGCTACATCGCCTTTAACTAGAAAGGAATCGACACCATTCTGAAATCTTTGCCCAGCCTCACTTCCGTGCATAGGATGCCACACCATCAATTCATGACGTAATCGACTATAGCCGTGCCGTTGTGCGGCTCATTTAAAGACACTGGACACTATTGGTAATTGCCAAAGACCAGTCTTCTCACTTGGTGTATCTCAACATAATTGGATAAAATAACAAACCTGTAAAAACTTGAGCTCAATTGGTCGTCGAAGTTGCGAGATGACTATGAAAGAAAAAACACCCTTGTCACACGAAGTTGTGTGCTTTCAGATGGTTGATTTCGAGACCTCAAAATCTAATTCTGAGGTCTCGAAATAAAATTCGTGGAAAATTACTTCTTTCTCGAAAACTATGTCACTTCAGAGGGAGCCGTTTCTCACAATGTTTTATACTGTCAACCTCTCCCCATTACTCGTTACCAAGTAAGGTTTTATGCTAATAATTATTTTGAGTAATTACCAATAGTGTCCACTGCCTTTAAAATTGCTGGCCGATAATTTTTTGTTTAAATTTGTGTTCTCTCTGAACGAATTTTGACAGAAAATTATGAGTTTTAAAACGGTAACATACAAAAGTTTTCGCAAAATGCCACGGACAATGCTCGAAATATTTACATTGCACATCATTTGTAAATGACTGATGAATGTGAGTTAATTTAAGGATCCCGACAATTATGCATTTTTAATTCTTGAATTAGCTAAAGGCCTACCACTTATCGATGGCGGATTTTGTTTTTTATTATTTTTAAAATTTTTGGGATGCAATACCTTATAACTTTTTCGAAAAATGTGGTTAGTTTTATATTTAATGCGTACAAATTGTGATTTTACCGAGCATTTTTGTTTGTTTATCGCAGCAGCTGAAGTGTGTGAAGGGGTCCAGGTGGGAAATTCATTACCGAAATACTTCCCTAAAAGGAGTACAAACTAACCTACAGTTAATAAGTTAACCTAGAACTCCCTCCAAATTTATGAGATATAGACCTAGTAAAGTTATTTTTTCAAGGCTAGATTGGCTGAGATATTAAGTATTTGAATTGCTATCTATGCTATTTTCTAGGTTTAGTTTGGAGGCACTTTCTGTACTTTGACCAAACGTTTGTCGCATGAGTGAGCTTTTGTCAGTATGTCACTAGTGTCAATGCTTTTGGACTAACTTGAGAAAGAAGAAGAGTTTTTGTTATCCTTAAATTCTGAACTTACAATTGATTAACTTTTATAAGGTTGCTTTACAGTGTTTTCTAAAAACTTAGTTTTAATGCTAGTGTATACATGTAAATGTATATGGGGAAACCTGATTGTTTCAGTGGGGCTTTAAAGATCTACTTCAGCAATAACTGCGAAATAAAACAAATTGCTGAATCTTATACATAATGTTATTAAGTATTCTGACCTTGTAGATTGGATTGTTTTAAACATATATTTTTTTCGTAATTTTAACCGGAAAAAATAATCCGATCTTAGGGTTTTTAAAAACTCGCGCGCTTCCATGGCTCCCTCCATAGGCACCATGCATGTCCCATACTGAAGCACGTGTATTTACGCGCACCACGAACCAACTATAAGATACGTGGGTGAACCAGCGAATGATGACGTACTTGTAAGAAAGGGGAAACCAGGAAGTAGCGACGTGTCGTGTGTTTACAAGGTAACTATGTGTGATGATCTCATTATTCGAAGACATTCACCAAGTTAAGACGTGAGAATTGACCATGCCGAACTCATGTTCTGTTGGTGGATGTATGTACATGTACTCGGAACGCAGATAGGAACCCAGATGTGAGTTTTTATTTCGATTCCCAAGAGATCCTGTCCAGAGAAGGGAATGGGTGCGTTCCGTGACCAACACACGGAAGGGTTTCACGGTGTGAAAATGGACCATGATTTGCAGTGCCCATTTTACGGACGACTGTCGGGTTGCAACATCGCAACTAAAGAGCAGTTTTGGATTAAAAAGCTATAACAGGCTTAAGCCAGGTTCAATCCCAACCATGAAAGCCCCATCTGCAGTGCCATCATCTTTTCAAACAGAGAGTAAAACAGGCACAGCCAAATGAAACTAAGCGATTCAGCCAACACTCGTCTGGCATAAAAGAGAGAAGAGCTGGGTAAGCAACTTTTAAGTTCTAAAACTAAGTTCTATGAGTATGTAGTTGATATTTTACCATCGTTTCTTTTCATTTCAAAACATGCACTTCTCGCAAGAGATTTCAAACTCAATAGTAGGGCTACCACAACCATCAACAATTTTCCTTTTCACTCGATGTGATTGTGAGCATGATTCGAGTTTGAAGTTTAGGAAAGTTTGTAACTAGTTACCAATTCTACTTCACCTCCTTGACCTTGTCATCCCAGTGCACATACATGTGTACAAGACTCCCCTTCAACTTCAAGTACAACCTACAGACTTCATTATTGACCTTACATTGCTTTTCCAGTTTAGTTTGCTTTCAACATCATTGTATCCCTGGGGGAGGAGTACGGGGGAAGGACCATGGTAAAAAATTACTTGTGCCTACAAAGGGCAAAGCCATACATGTGTGTGAATACAATGCCCAAATTATGACATTTGACTTAAATACAATGAGAGGTTAAATACAATGTTTGTTTTGATCTTTTGTTCAGGTTTTGCAAGAAGCTTTTGCTGAATATATGCTAAGTATGGTGACAGGAGCCCACTGGTGAACAACTTCTCCCATCTAATGTGATGGAAAGTTCAATCACATCAGAGGAGGTAATGAAACGGTTTACTGGCTTGTTGCAGAAACAACCTTAATTATGTTTAGGGGAGAAATATTCAACCGCGGGGGGTGGGGGTCAGCTTCAAAATGCCTGGACCCCGAGTTGGATATAGGGTTATTTTTATTTCATTACACATCAAAATGTGCAGTATCGGAATAATAATTAACTTTACTTTGCATAATCATACACTTGTCAGGCCTGGAATTTCATCTTGGAGAGGGCAAGGCCATTTTCATTTTGTAAAGGGTACTTCTATTGGAAAATCTTAAAGTCTATGGGAGACTTTTGAAGGGGCACCAAGGCCATGGCCTCCGTGGCCTCCATGTAATTCCAGGCCTGACTTGTGAATATCTTAAAAGTTAACAATTTCCCTCAAGATTTTGAACAAATTTATAAACCCCTAGGTTTGAGATGCATGATTCATGTCTGTTTGCAATTTTGTTTCAAGCAGAATTATTAAAATGAAAGAAAGGTTTATTTTGTCCTCCTATTACATGTATTAAAGAGATACTGTTGACATAGTTTAAACACCTTATTGTTAATGCAGAGGATTATTTCTGATGGTAAAATATGATTAATTCATCAAGCCATTGTTGATTTTTTTCTTTATTGATCATACATGTATTGTACATATTTTTTGTACACCATTTATTATCTTATGAGAAGAGTTGTTTTAATGCCCATGTAGCTTTTATTTGACCACAACCACATCTGGTAATTTAAATGTAGGGTTTTATTGAGTACATGTACACATGTGTATCGTACTTATTTGTTATTGTTATTATTATTTGTTAGAAGGGGGATCAACCACAAACTTGTTTGCTACATAAGATTAATGAGCAGCCCCAGTTTGTGCATATTGCATGGTGAACTAAAGGAGTTTTTGGGGGGAGAAAAAGAGGAGTTGGAGTACATGTATTGGGGTTTGCATATTTCATGTGTAATGTGTTTTCAATCCAGGGCAAACACAAAACAATTACACTTCTTTTTGACAATTTGCCAGACAACCTGTCTTTCTAAGCTTTGACTGCAATTTGAAATGTTTGTTTACATTTTCTTAAAAGTCTACATTGAGCTGAACATTTTGATAAGGAGGTTTTTTAGAATGTCCGTAGGCAAGAAGAGTAAGGATCACATGGAATTAGTTTTGCAACATTCCCTTTTAATTTAGCTGTTTTCTATTTAATTACTCAATGAAAATTAAAACTAGACAGAGAGGTCAACTTTGGTAATACAACTTTTCTTGACATTAAGTATTACATGTACACTGTACTCTTAACTCCAAAAATATAGCTTTTTGTACATAAGGTGGTCATTTACATTACCATGTAGTATATGCAAGAAGGGTAAGGAACTCATAGTTACATTTTCTTTTAATGGCAACGTGTCCCTTTAATTTATTAATTAAGCTGCTTTCTATTCATTTACTTCACTTGAAGAGGGGTAGTTGACTTTGCAAAAACAATTGTTGTTTCATTCTATTTTTCTTGAAATAAAATAATACTCATAAAGACTAAAGACTGATATGTGTATATTATTAAAAGTGTTTATTGTCATTTACTCATGGATCATTTAAAAATGATTGTAACACACTGAAAATTTAGAGTAAATGGAGGCCACCAATCCCACCATGTTTGTATCCTCAATTCTGAAAACCTTTTTGAAAACCATGAACCACTACTAGATTAGCAGAACATGTTTTGATCATAGTATGATTTGAAACTTTGCATGGCGGGATCAGGTTTGCAGTGATGCCATGTATAAAATCTCGCGAGTAGTGGTGGTTTTAAAAAGAACAGGTGGTTTGACAACTTCCTGAAGAGGATCAGGGCATACTGATCAAAAAATCAAGTTGTGAAACCACCGTTTCTTTTCAGAACCACCACTACTCAAAAGAGATTTTACCTATGGTGTCAGCGCAAACCTCACCTGATTATAGACATTGTTCTTGTAATGACACACATCCCATCTCAGTGAGCCAAATATTAACAGATTTTTATCAAAGATTGTGGTTCTCAAAAAAGTTCCCCTTTTGAAGCCTCCTTGCTATATAACTTCCATGTTTGTAATATGTACATGTAAGTTGAATGCATTTCACTATTTTCCAGTGAGAGACACAACAGCATGAGCTTTATGTTTGACAAATAATTTGTACATCTATTTTTTGAGTCTCATTTACAAACATTTTATCAACTATAGGGGCTAAAAATACCACACTAAATTCGAGTGAGAAGAGGAATTCTTACAATATGATTGGCAATAAATTTTAGGGTTTACTTTAAGTTACTATTAGTCAAGTGGCGGGTAAACCCTTTATATTGTCCATTGGGGTTGGGATATGTCCTTGGAAGTGGCACTCTGTTGAAGGAAGTGGCACTCTGTTGAACCTTCCGAGGTAGCCCGTACACCATCTGACAACTTGCCTGTAAGCAACATGGCGATTTCTTCTGCAAACAAAGTAGTAGAAGAAAATCAAATTAGGTAAACATTTGATATCAATTTTTGTTTAAAAACACAGTTTTCCCATTTTGAAGAAATCATGTACGAGTAAGGGTGGAAATATACTCTTCTGATTTGTCCAGTCGAACAACTTGTAGGAGAACCCCCCCCCACACACACACACACCCTTACATATGGCAGTTAAAGGGGTACTTCCATTGTTGTTCTAATATTCCTTTTTCTGAAGAAATCCTATTTGGGTCACCACCAGAACAAAGAAAACCTTATGGGGTAGCATTGCTCCGTAAGTTGGCATGTGTAAGCTCACACACACACACACACACACTCAAGTGTGTCATGAGCTCCAATCGTGGACTCTCCTTTGTTCAACTCTTTGTCCTGACAAACGTGGACCCCATTGTTTTCCTTTGTGATAACAAATGTGGACCTATTGTCCCTTTTGTTGTAAGTCCTCGGTTTGAATGTCACTACAAACTCACACACACACTTTTGGGTTCTTTAAAGAAGTCATAAGCTGTAACATACTCAACAATTGTGACAGAGATCAAAGTGTTTAGAAAAAATCTTGTACAGGTTTTATGGTTATTCGTTTTTCTGAGTTGTATAAATCTAATCCAACAGTCAATTATACTCGGGTCAGGTAAGAGGCGTAATAATTTTTTTGGGGGGAGGGTTTGCTCCTTACATTAATTTTACAGTTCAATTAAAAAAAGACACTTACTGGTCTAGAGTCCCTTCAACTGCATCTCTGCCATAGTATTCACCGGTACTGTAAATACGCGGTTTGAAGTACAGCCGGGTGCAGACAGACTGCTTCAAACCAATCATGCACAGCAAGGCTTTGGTTTTCATCCTCTACATCAATGTTTAATGCTGCCATTTGGGCTCTTGTCTTCTGCACTTCCTTACAGCAGATGGAGTTCACTGCCATTGGTTGGACCACACAGTGTCCGCATGAGCACCTGAAAGAAAAATTTAAATAACAGAAAATTAATGGATGAAAGTGTTGCTGTACTGACATAGGATGGACTATGTTCATGACCATTAACTAATTTTACATGAACGGGGGTAATACAAAATGAGTGGGGATTGAAACGATGCGTGTCTCATTTATACATCTAAGTAAAAAATCACACAATGTTTCGCATTGTTTATCAATGGCCGTTGTTCTTACTTTGTGTCTCTGGGAATTTTTTTTATTTTTTTTTATTTGAAAAGTGGTTTGTAATTGTAGTTCTGTTTTAAAGAATAAACATGACATATCATACTAGCCTAAAAGAAAATTATGAGAAATAATTAGCAAATGAGCTTGACATAAAAACTAATCCAATTAGGCTAGGACCTACCTCAATCATTTGCTAAAAGAAATTAAAAAAATAAATGCGGTAGAACAGTGACACTGACAGAAAATACGGCTTGTCAGGATCAGTTCGGTACTGAAAATGTTATCTCCGACACACTGAGATTTGATGATTGTATTGTGAAAAAATTAATGGATAAACGAGGAATTACAGAAACAAATAAAACAACATTCATCTATTTTCCTTTCTCCATGGAACCCGGTTCTCCGATAAGGATACCTGCACTAACCCAAAGGGAACAATTTTTGAGTGACACCGATTCAATGTATCGTGAAAACGTGAACCATATTGGACAACAGCAACCATTTCGTGAGAAAAAAAAAATCAACTTTCTGCTGCTATTTCTATCCATTATAGCGGCCTCATATGCCGCATAGATAAATAAGTACTTCATGACGATAAACAACAGTAAACATAGCATTGTTTGTTCTTCAAAAAACCTGTGGGACTCACCATTCAGTATTGTTTAGTCGACCTCCTGCATCAGGATTCGCACGTTCACGACCATCGGCGGCCAGTGGCTCAAACCTGTATGGTTTGGCACCTCGCACTTCCTCGTCAAGCACTCCCCCAGCTTCATCAACGCCATCTTCGTCTTCGGAAGAGCTCCCTCCACCGTCAGAGCTATCCTCACTAACAATATATCAACTGTATTTCCTAATTCTTCTTCGTCCACACTGTGTTCCTCCCACGATCCGCTAATGTCTGACATTTTGTCCTCGTTTACTGTGTGAGTAGCTATAGACGCGTACAATAAACACACTTCGCTGCGCGGGGGGTAAACAAGCCGTCTCCATTCATGTACGTCATCAGAGTCTATGGTATATTTTCATCACGTGACAGGCTGTTTCCAAAAACTCGGTATGAGGAGCTGCTGGACGCTGGCCTAAATGACCTTTTTTTTATATTACGCAACTACCACTAAGTATTTTCCTTAATATATACGTAATCATGAAACACAAATTGATTGGATTTCGCCAAAGTTTAAATTATCTTAGTGCCGTTGAAGTAGATCTTTAATATCATGAGCTTTTGTCAGTATGTCACTGGTCTTTAACTAGTGTCAATGCTTTTGGACTAACTTAAGAAAAAAGAAGAGTTTTTGTTACCTAATATTCTGAACTTACATTTGATTAAAGGTACACGTTGCCTTGGATCGGTCGAGTTGGTCTACAAAACAGTCGGCCATTTTATGGAGTCAAACTTTTGACTCCACAAAATGGCCGACCGTATTAGTTCGCAAAGTTCAAGGAAAACCACGCAATTTCGAGGCATACTAACTTGTGTGGATCATTGTATTCTACTTTTAAAATATCTTTCTAACCATATGCATTTTATAACAAACGGTTACAAACGCTTTTTATAGACCAACTCGCCCGATTCAAGGCAACGTGTACCTTTAACTGTATTGAGCCAGTAAGGGTCAATACTATCATGCGCGCGGAAGACAAGACCCTATTGGTCAGTTGAGAAAGTCATGTTTACTAATAGTAGTTCATAATAGTTCGTCGAAATGCTCTCTCTTTATTAGCAATAATAACATAACAGGTTTTACGAAATTTTTCAATTGTTATGGTTGGTTAGTTTAATATAAAACGCGTACAAATTTTACTGAGCCTTTTTTGCTTGTTTATCGCAGCGGCTGAAGTGTGTGAGTGGGTCCAGGTGGGAAATTCATGACCAAAATACTCCCCTAAAAGGAGTCAGATATCGAAACAATTTGATTTTTTTCCTCGTTTAACCTCTGATTTTTTTCACTGAACGAAATGTTTAAAGATGATATACATTTTTCTTCCTGAATGTTTATACCAAATCTCTCCGTACATCCTCTTGATATTTGGCGTTTTTATAAGTTCTTTTTTGGAGAAAATGGTTTCTGCCTGACTCGGTTACATGCCGTGCATGATCGCAATACTTTTCGTCTGTTTACGAATGGAATACTTGCTCTAAGAAATATATATTTTGAGACAACGTACACATTTATAATTATAATAAATATCGTTTTCACCAAATATATGATTTTCATTGAAATATTAAAATCACTAAAGCAGTTAGCAACGCAACAAAAAATCATTTACGGATGTTTTCTAGTGTTAAGATTTAGTGTTAAACTACATTTTAAGATATCACCACCCTCAGATAAAATGGACTCTTCCCAGCAGTCTCAACGGCCGCAAGCAAATTTATTTTCTGCAGCACACGTCGGCTATGGAGTCAACAGTTAAGGTATAGGGAAGAACAGCCTATATCTCTTAACTGTTGACTGTATTGACGAAGAATGCTGCAGAAAAAAAATCGCCGGCCGCCAGGATTAACACTTGCATTTGAATATTGTACGTGTATGTGTAGAGGAGTGGAAATCTACTTTGTTTTTTTGGCTATCCTTCCATTTTGTTTTGCAAGATGTTTTCCCCCTGGGTTACTACTTTTATCTAGGAGTGGGTTCCCCTGTTTAGCTCCTTGACGCTGTTACCACTTTTATTAGTTATTGAAGCAAGATGCACCAGTCTATTTCCTTTGTCATGAACTGTCCACATGTGCTAGCAGGTCGCGATTTTGTTTTTCATACCACACGCTGGCTATTGTATACACGCATACAGTTTGGGCGACTACCCGGATCCCTTCACTGTTGACCCAGTAGTAAGTTTACAACAAAATAAAAACTTGCGACCGGTCAGTGAGCAGCTGAACAGCTTAGAGTTAAGGCGTTTGCTTGTCATAGGAATACACATCTCAGATTTAAATTTTGTGGATAAAAACTGACATCTTTTCTTTTATATTCACATTATTTTGAATTGAAATATTTCTCAAAATGCTTTATACTATCGAAAGTTGCTGTACTTCTAACCAAGTAAGTTTTGATTGCCATAAATTTGTAGAGTAATTACCAATCTTGTACCTTCCCTTTAAGGTTTAGCAGTATACTGGAAGATTGATTAAAGTTCAGTTTGTTGTTGCAGCAGAAATGTTGTGTCTTTGCCCAAGTTGTTTAAAGGAACATTACGGAATTGGTAAGAAAAAAACTTAAAATATACTTTTTGATCACAGATTTACATAAAACTTAGACGGTCTAATGATGATGATAGTAGAAAACATCCCTTGAAATATTTCTGTCTGAAATGCCATATTTGATGAGAAATGAATAAACTAATTTTCCGATTGGAGCTTATCGCTGAGAGACCGTTTTATTCATTTGTTGAACCTATATGATTTCATGCAAATGTGTAATCGGTTTTTCATTGAGGACAAGCTTTCCCACAACTCTGCTGACATTAAGAAATGTACATCTGGAAGATGCACTGGGACCTACTTTTGATTAAATTGATTATGGCACCGTGTGGGGTCGAAGCATGTTCCCAGTGTAAAAAGGTCAGATTGTGGGAGGAGTTACTTTATGCTAATATTTCCCAAAGGTGTATGCTCATTATTTTGTTAATGTATAGTGGCAAACACACATCATTACGTCATAACGAGAGTTTATGATTGGACGATCATCTGCCCAGTACAGGAAATGAATATTCAATATCCGATGCCAGCATACGTAATAAGCGCTGGATCCCTGCGCAATGATAAAGAAAAACATAAGCTGCCGTTTACAGTGGGAACAAAACCATGCTTCGACCCCACACGGTATACTGTATATCCAGTATTGTTATGCAACCTGGTGAATTCAAAGCGGCTGCTTGCTTAAAGAGCTTGGACAAGACTGTAAATCTGGGCGTCATTCTGAAATTGGCCGAACCATCATCATCATCTTGTTCACCGATTTTACAGGTATGAATCTTGTCTATTTTATATACCTCTTTGCATCATTTCTTAAATCTTTTAACTCTTACCTTAGTGTCAAAGGAATGTATTGGAATTTTAGTGTTTCTTTAAATCCACATATAATTGTATTTATTTAGTGTAGGCCTATTTCTTATCAAATTCCTTACGGTTTACATGAGATATGCGGTTCGCCAAAGTGGCGACTGGGAGTTTTATTGTTACCGAAGCTTGATTAATTTTCCATTTATACATTTGTTGTTATTGTTTAACTTACGTTTAACATCATTCTGAAATTGGCCGAACCTTCATCAACATCTTGTTCACCAATTTTACAGATTCAATAAAGAACCAGATTCAAAGCCAGTTCCTGAGCCTATGTATACAGTCACGTAACAACATCTTAATGTAAGTATCGTTTGAAGCTTTGCACGGTGTGGAAAAATAGGACTATAATTAATAGATAAAACTTGCGGGTACAACCATGTGTAAATCTCTTTTGTGAGAGTGGTCGCTCTGAAAAGAGCCGGTGTGGTCTCGACGTTTCGAACAGTATACTCTGCTCGTTTTCTCCTGGTATATCTCTTCCTTCCTCCATGCTTCAATACATGATGCCGCGGCGTTCGAGCCGTAGCCGACCGCCAATTCGGTGGACACGGCCTCGAATTAAACAGGAAAGAGAAACAGGCTGCAATAATTTGGTATATAGGTTTTCCCGTCCAATTCCAGCAAAAATTCATTCAATTTCATTTACACTCATCCAAATTCACGCCTTTTTCCTAATCCACACAAACTAGGATTTCTTTTTAGCCGCATAACTTCGTTTTCGTGCTGCTGGTGGCCGCGCCGGACGCTGGCAGCGCCAGGTTTTGTACACAAAGACATGGATGCATTATGTGTCTTTCTCAACGATTAACGCAACTTCCCTGACAGGACAGCATGACAAAATGATGAAGAATACACTTACTGAATACTGAATATTTGAAACTTAACAGAAAGTGAATACTGAAATTCTGTCGAAAAACATTGCTGATGTATTAAAACACATCAGACAGTGCAGTTTCCGTGTAGTTTCACACTTAAACCCACCTATTGTCTGCGCCGTTTTCAAGGTTCAGTTTCCGTTTAGACGCAAATTTTCAGGGTCGGTGTTCTATACATCGATATGTAATGCTGTCCTGTCAGGCGTAAATCGTTGAGCAACACACTTAATTCGTATGAACAGTTCAAGACGAGGTTTGTTCATGTCTTTGTGTACACACCAGCGTCCCAGCAATGGCGGCGCGGCGTGCAGCTCTTGCACGTATGGATCAGTCTATTAGTGGCAGATCAAAGTTCCGTTAAGGTGAATTGGTATTTTGCACGTACGAAATCTTTTTCATTCGGGCAAGTTACTAATTCGCTCGTGCAGACTCTGCCTACCCGTATTTCGCCTGGGCTAATTAGTATCTTGCGAAGGCTAACTGCGGAAAATCCGTCCTGGGATTATTAATCCGCCTGATGGTATAGTAAAATCACCCTGTGAAACTCCGCATTTACATGCCAATGTAAACGCAAGCGTGTCCAAGTTCACACAGTAAGTATCATCATCATCATCATCATTACAACATTTATTTCCAAATTCCTCAATCAATAACAAATACAAAGTAAGCAAAGTGATACGATAATTTTAGGAATTGGGGGCACAGCCAAAGAAGCACAGCTTGTGTTAGGGAGTGCCCATACAAAAAACAATCACAATAGAGTTAATACAGACAGAACAGACAAAGCACAAAGCACATGACTAACAAAGACCTGGACAACAAAGACACACAACATTCCATTGGTTAGGTCCTTCACTCAAGTAAGAATGAAAATGAAAACAAGATTTCATGGGAAAATGAAAGTCAATTTTGAAAAAGGTATGACCTAAGATTACGTTGGAAACTAAATAGATTCTGACTATTCCTTAAACATACAGGTAATTCATTCCAGTGGAGAGGCCCAGAGTGTCTAATGCTATGTTTAAAGGCAGAGGTCCTAAACTTAAACAAATGTAAAAGGGAAGAAGACCTGGTATTGTGGCTGTGAACATTATAATTTGGTTGAACCATATTGACAAAATGTTGGGGAAGTTGATTAAAATGGAGTTTATAAATAAAAACCAGTTGCTGAAAAACATTGATATAATTTACAGGAAGGAGATTACAATTTTTGAATAACGGCTTGGTGCTAGCTCGAAAGTGACTTTTTGAAATTATACGGATAGCCTTCTTTTGTAAATGAACTAAATTACGTAAATTACTGGGAAACCCATTGGCCCAGACAATATTACAGTAAGAAATATAAGGTAAAATTAAGGAACAATACAGAGTACGCAGAATAGTAACCTGGGAAAACTGATTTGAGACGACTAATGATACCAATAGATTTAGAAAGTTTGTTACAGACAGCACTAATGTGAGGCTTTCAAGTTAACTGACTATCAATAACAACACCAAGAAATTTAGTAGAATCAACCTGATGGATTTGTTCATTACACATTGTGATGTTAAAATTATGTAAACGTTTTTTGTTTCTGTAACAGAAAATCATGAAGTTGCATTTCTTGTAGTTGATAGATAATCTGTTAGCAATAAACCAGTTAGAAAGCTTGTTTAAATGAACATTAGCATCATGAAATAATGTAAAAAGGTCCTTGTTTGAACATAACACGTTAGTATCGTCTGCATAAAGTATGAGAGAAAACAAGTTAGAGGAATAACAAATATCATTAATGTAAATGATAAATAAGAGAGGACCCAATAAACTACCCTGTGGAACGCCGCATGATATTTCAGAAAGATGGGAAGTGGAATTGTCATAAATTGTACATTGGGAACGGTTGGATAAGTAGCTGGAAAACCATTCAATTGTCACACCACGAAAGCCATAATGAACTAACTTGTCTAATAAGATGCGATGATTAATTGTATCGAATGCCTTCGATAAATCTAAGAAAATACCCATAGTATACAAATTATCTTCGAAACCATCAATAATTTTGTTAGTTAAATCAATCAAAGCCATAGCAGTAGACCGATTACTACGAAACCCATACTGGCCATCATGAAGTAATTTAAACTTATCTAAAAATTTGACCGTCCTGTTGTACATTATTTTTTCAAACAGTTTAGAAAAACAAGACAAAACAGAAATAGGGCGGTAATTACTAATGACAGTTGGATCTCCACTTTTAAAAATTGGAGTTACTCTAGCCACTTTTAACTTGTCTGGAAAAATACCGGTGCTTAGAGACAAGTTAATAATATAACAGAGCGGTACACTAATACTCCTAATCACAGATTTGACTACCCTCGGACTAATATGATCAAAACCTGCTGCTGCATTTTTAAAAGACCCGACAATTTTACAAATCTCGAAAGAAGAGGTTGGATCTAGAAAAAAAGAATTTGTATTCGGCTGAACAAGGTACTGCACAAAATGGTTGGTGGCAGGAGGAATCTTTTTGTCCAAGGATGGTCCAATTTGAGTAAAATAATTATTGAAAGCTGAAGCTATTTCACTGGAATCATCAATAGTCCTGCCCTTATAATTAAATTTTACTTGACGACGCACTTTAGAGTTTTTCTTCAACACGGAATTAATTATATTCCAAGTTTTTTTGATATTCGATTTGGCACTAGAAAACAAATCTGCATAGTACTTTACTTTCAATTCTTTAATAACAGTATTTAGTTTGTTACGATAACGATTGTAAGTACCTCTATTAACGTTATTAGGAGTCAAGAGAAACTTTTTATACGACTTATTCTTATATTTAATTGAATTCAAAACACCAGTAGTCATCCAAGGTTTAAGTTTCTTGGTTTTGTGAACTGGACGTATTGGAAAACAATCATAATATAAATTAGAGAACTTAGAAATAAAGACATCATAGGCATTGTTAGGGTTGTCACACTGAGATAATGCAATCCAGTCAAGATCTTGAAGACCACAATGAAATTCATTGATGGTACGAGAATTGATACATCTAGAAAAAATGGCATACCCTTGTCTCTATGTGACTGACCACCTAATGACGCAATTTGAAAAATAGGTAAATGGTCAGAAATGTCACAAAATAAGGTACCAGATTTTAAAGATAAATCAGTGCAATTTGTAAAAATGTTGTCGATCAAAGTTGCAGTAGTCTCAGTGATACGAGTAGGTTTGTGAATGAGTGGCAACAAGTAATTACTAAAGAGACAATCAATAAAATGAGAAGTTGGGTTATGGATTTTATGTTTCAACAAATCAATATTGAAATCGCCCATTATAAAAACATGCTTGTTTTCAATGTTAAGCTCAGCAAGAATATTTTCAAGTAATTGAACAAACTCATTAATGTTGACATCCGGGGGTTTGTAAACAGTACCTACTACTATGTTTTTACTACTGGATTGAGGAATTTCAAGAAAAAGAGACTCACACTCGGTATTTTCAGGGACCAAGTCCTGACGTAATGTAAATGAATAGGCATCATGAATGTACATAGCCACTCCCCCACCTGATCTGCCATGTCTGTTATTATAAGTAAAAGTATAATTAGGGATATCAAATAAATGATTAGGGCTTTGATCAGTCAACCAAGTTTCACACAAACCGATAACACTAAATTGAAACTGTAAAAGTTCAAGATACTGAGTGATACTTTCAAAATTTTTGGACAAACTTCTACAATTCAGTTGAAAACATGAAAAATTCTGGTCACAAGGCAAATTGTAATTGGCAAATTGATCACTCAATAAATAATCATACGAAGTGTGAAGACTTTTGTCAATAAAAAAATTTCTATCGGGGTCAAGATCTGAGTTACCTGCAAAATTTTCGTTAAAGACAAATGGGTTGAAAAATAATTGATGCAAGCTCTCGACATTGATTTTAACATTGGTATGAAATTCAACAAACCAAAAAAAGGTGATTAAATGGGAGAGCCTGTAAAAGACATGTCTGACAGATCTGTAGATCAATATTTATGATTTGGTGACACAATGAACAGTTATTACTCTCATTACCCTCATAACCGACAATAGAATTACCATGCTGGTAGTTACCAGAATATCCTAAAACACTATCCACAGAAAATCAGGGATCCAAAACAGACTTGAAAGACCAACCAATAGAATGGGGGGGGGGGGGACACGGGACAAACAAGCAAAAAACAAAAACAGAAACAAAGAACGAAACAAGAAACAGCAATTTAAAGAGAATCAAACAAATAGTGAGAACTCATTATTAATTGAGTGAAAAGAACTGATGCAGGAACTAGATAGCTAGGAAGCTACAATTCAGTCAAAATTGCAGAATAGCATTTTGAAAATATTGAACAATGCTCATATAAATTTGACATATTATTACGAGACAAGTGAAATCAACAGCAGCCATTTTATGAAGTGAATTTGTTTAGTTCATTCAACGATGAGACAGCCACTTTCCTGTTGTTCTCCAGGAGCAGAATGATCCTCCCATCCTGTGTCCATGCTGCCTCTACTGAAGGACTGGCCTTGGCAGCTCGAAGGAGCTCACTTCTTCTTTGGGTCAAATTCTCTGTTATCAGAAGACCGGATCCCTTAAGATGGCGTTTATTCGTGAAGACAAGTGATCTGGTGCGGTAGCTGACAAATTTGAGAATGATAGGTCGTGGCTTGGGACGACTGCTTGAATTACCTGATGGTTGTTTCCGTGGTTGACCGATACGATGGGACCTGTCAATGTCATCTTGTTTGATGTTTAAGTTGAGTTTGTCATTGATGGTCTGAATGATGAGTTTGTCAGTATTCTCGTTGGGGGATTCTCCAATGCCATGTAACAAGAGGCAGTTACGACGACTGTACTGCTCCATTTCGTCAAGATCATCAGTCAGTTTTCGGTTGAGTTTGGAGATTTCTTGGAACTGACGATCAAGTTTGGTGATCTCTTTAGCATGGCTCTCTGTATCCAGTGAGGTGGCTTCATAAACCTCCTGAGCAATGGCATCATGCACAGAAGATGAAATGGAGGCTATAAATGTCTTGTTTGTTGTTAAATGGTTGGCCAAATTGCTGATCAGCTTGCTGCAGCTTGTACTGATGATTTTGTCAGCAACCATGGTGGCAATTGGCTCAATAATTGACTGCAGAAATGAAGGATCACTGATGATCACCGAAGAGATATAGTCCCTCAGTTCATGAGCATTATGGAGCGGGCTGTTGGTGTCATGGATAGGCGTCGTTGGCAACGACCCCCTCGGGCTGGACGGAGCAGGTCTTATTGTTGCGCTGACGTAATTCTTTTGTCTTGTTGTGTCACTGGAATGCGATGCCTTTGTGTTCTGCTGGTCAAGACATGGTGATCGTCCACTAGCTGCAGGATCTGTGGATTCGTTCTCAACTGACACAGTTTTTGATGGATTTCTGTGTCTTTTGGGCCTCATTTTGCAAGCAAAAGGGTCCAGTGTGATGTTGGTAAGCCGATCTAACAACTTGTAGCTTCAAAACAAAAGAATCCCGCTCCAAATACTAATATTTAATGAGATTCTCGAGAGCTCGATAAGTGTGCTACATCAAGTCAGCCATGCAAGATAGGATGACATTTTGTTATTACCGTACACGGTAAAGCAACAGTAAAGGCACCCATTAATTCATAATAAAATCGCGCTTGGCAAAAATTGGAGGTGAAACTATAAATTAAGTTTAACATAATGTCAAGTAAAAAAACAAAAGGGAAACTGACTAAGTAAATAACTTGTGGTTAAATTAAACGAAGAAAAATTGGCAATAAAATTGTCTTTGTTCAATCTCAAAATGAAGGGCCACTGTTGTAGTGGTCACAGCGAGTCTGTGGCCAGACATTAAATTCTGCGCCCCCTTGAAAGCTTTTGTTTGTGATGATTGTGACGGTCAACGCGCGTGTGCGTATAGTAACTGTATGTGTGAGAGAGTTCATGTATCCGCGACGACAGTGCCCCTTTAACGTTTTGTAGCGTGTTCTTTGCTATTATTTATTATTGAAATGAAATGATGAAAACCAAATGGAAGTTTGGCTACTTTGCCTTTTTTGATAGTAAATAAGAAGAGGGCAATACTTGTGCCAAATAAATTACAATGCACTTGGTTTGGTCGAATAATTAGCTTGTTACTGCGGTGTGCCTATTAGCTGTGTACTACTGCCAAACAACACACCACTGCAACAAGAGTCCTAAAGAAAGTAATACTAATGCAAGTGCTGAATTGAGAGCTAGGTAGTAATTAACATACATACACTCTGGTACCTGCTATGACTGCGACTTCATCCAGGAGTTGAAAAGATATAAGTGAGAGAGAGAGAGAGAGTGCGTGGACGTGTGTAGTCAACTTGTATATACACGTGCGTGAGTGAGGTTAGAGGAACGCACCTGGCGTTGCGTAACGAAAGGAAGCATGAGGGCCGCCCGGGCGATTTTAAAGGTACACACCGGCTTCGTTGGGCTATTTTTGGGCTACCAAATAGACTACAACATGATTCTAAAGGTCTTCCTGAAATGGAGAAGATTGTTTCATAAAAGAAACCATCAAATTTGGCCGTTTTTTTGCATTTTTCAAAAAACGAAGGTCACGTGACTTTTCGGAACCAAAATGTGGTTCCGAAAAGTCACGTGATCTTCAGAATTAGTTTAACTTACAGCCGTATAAAAGTAAATTACTGAACCAAATTCAAGTATTTTTTTTAAAACAATTATTCATGAGTATTTGGCGAAAAAGACTATGTATTCAGTTTATGGATGCAAGTTGTAAATAATGATGAAAAATCGAACGTAAGATTCGCATTCAGAGAGTCCGTGCACGGAAGCGTGTTTTACGGCGCATCAGCGCGGGGAGCTAGCGGGTAAACCTTGTGGGCATGTCCCGCACAGCCGGTGCATGCATGCAGTGTCTCGCCTAGTCTTGGTTCCAAGACCATTGGTGTTTGCTCGGTACACACAATCAGTACCAACGTTCGGGTGTATACACTGTGCACGTTTGTAATGAATAAACATAGAGGGCGCTTTGTAATTTTGTTCCCTGGATCTCACCAAGGTCTTGGACATTTGCAACGACGGGTCTTAACTTTTTCTTTGTTTTTCTGGAAATCTCCCCCGACTTTTCGGGGGAGCCAATCAATGATCTTGTTTTACTTTGGTTATAAATAATTCATCAATGTTGAGCTCTGTGTGTATGTACTGTATGTAGTACAAGTTCAATAAAGCTAGCTGCACTGGACATGCGACGATTATATAACACTGTACAATGGAGATATTGCGAGCGTGAACTTTCGGCCCGGCGGGCAGGTCGTGCTGCCTGCTGCCTGTCGAATGTCCGGCGATCGTGCTGACGTTAAAATGGCCACTTCCAGTGTGCGGTCGTGCTTATTGTGCGGTACATAATTAATTACCTGTAAGCATGTCTCTCAATTGCTCTGTGAAAACTAATCCATCAATCAGTGAATGTAGCTGATGAAATTTCACTTATTACAAAACTGGACATAAACCAACTGAAATCAAAGTACATGTATGCAACATTTGCCAACGCCAAGTTCTAAAAGATAAGTCGCATCGACAAACCAGCGAAGAAGTCCAGAGGAGGTATATGGCGACTGTGACAACCCCAGATTCTTCACCAACAAGAGACTGTCGCAGAAAAGGACAGCAGAATCGAGCCCTGGTACACTGTCTGTTAAGGTGAGAATTGAAGTGTCATGATCATAGCCCAATTTGAGTAAAATTAAAATGAACAAACTGGGCCGATGCACTATTGATTAATTTGTTCATGTTTAAAAATTAAAACTAGTACTAATATGTAATTTAGTAAAAGCAGGGCCCCACCATCACAACAACTCTTTCCATTTCATCTTCATTCTTTTATTAATAATATCCAGGTGCATTATTTGCCAAACCAGCACAGTCAAGGGTCCATTCACATGTGCATGTTTTCAAAATAGTGATGCATTCTGCCTTTTTTTTTAGCCCTAGATAGATGCATTATAATTTATATCAACTATAATTATTGTACCTGTACTGCTGATTTGGAAAAGGCAAGCCACCATTTTCAACTAAAGGGAAGTGAAGAAATCCTATGCCAACAAAACTTTATTTCCACAAATACATAGGAATAGCACCTAAATCACAGTTAATTTCCATGTTGCAGCCTCAGAGAAAAAGAGTTCTGCAGGAGAACAAACAACCCCAGCAGTCCCCAAGAGCAAGCAGCATGAAGAAGCTTGTGTACACATCTTGACTCCAGACATTGAGGTAAGATAAGATTAGAAGTAAACTTGGCTTGGCAATAAACTACCAACTAATTGCAATGTGCCCTATTATTGGTGGAAAGGCCAAACAAATGTTAAACCTTGTACTTGTAGTTAAAAGGTAAACATGTTTGTAAGGCTTTAATGTGCACAAAATGCTCATGAATGGTCCTATGAAAAGTTGTGGCCACCCAATATGAATACAAGAAATGCTGCAATACAATTAAGACATGTACATTGCATTTCCATTTAACCAATTCTGTACAAATTGTTAACATTTGTTGGTGGTAGCCCCAGTGGGATTAATTAAAATGCAGTGGTTGAACTTAGGCCAAGTTATAGGCTAATATGTATTGGGAAACTTAGCATTTAAAAATGAGGATTAAAAAAAACAGTTCAATTTTCATTGTGTCAAGATAAGCTCTTAATTTATAAGAAAGTGCTTTGAGCTGCTTTGTAAGCAATGTGATCTTTCATGAAGTCAACAAACATGCATTATTGTTATAAAGGGTAACAATTATTTACCAAAATAAGAATTGAAGTGTTTCTGTACACATGTACTGTAAAGTAAACCAGTGCAGGTAAAATTTCTGATGATTTTTAGGATGGTTGTGATAAGGACCAGTGGTTTGTCAAGTCATTGGTTCTTGTATGAAAACATTTCAGGGGGTATGTTTGGTTCGTGTTTGATTTTGTTTGTAAAAAAAATTCCCCAGGATTTCCAAAGCTGTACAAAATCTCAACACTTCTTTTTCAATTTGTAGGTGATTCTTTGACATGGCTTCAAAGTTGAAAAGAAGAAGGTAACATCAAAATGGCTGTCAACAATTTCTGCTATCACTGACAATAACGAGGAGCATGTAATAGAAGAAGTACTGAAACTAAATGGTGCAAAGGAGCATCAATGTAATAAATGAAGAAACACAGTCTTGCTTTCGAGATTCATCACTCCACGGATTGTCACACTTCAGTTTCACAAATCAACTAGAACTTAGAAGAAATGGAGCTCCACGTACCTACTTTACTTAGGTACTGCAAACCTCAGCAACAAGTATGCATTCCCCAAAACAAGCTCAGAACCGTTGGATCCCTGACACCAAATCTAATGTCCCAAACATGCTAAAGTTAATGAAGTCAACAATAACAACTCTCAGTCAACAATACATTTTAAGACGTTGTCATTAAAGGGATGGTACACCATTGGTGATAAGTTAAAGCATTCGTTATTTATACAAAAATCTAGCTATTCCATATGGTTGTTTTTGTATGCAGTGTACATGTAATGGAACAAAAGTGGGAACACATGTGATTTAAAAAAAAATTATCCACAAATTATCACTGTTGTTTAGGAGAAATAATGTGAAACGACTCACATCCTACATTTGTACGTAACTTGACATGATTATTGGTTCCATGATCATCTTTCAACAAAACTTTCAGTTAATATTTGCCTGTCTGGTATCTGAGGAACTACAGTTACCAATCGTGTACACCTCCCTATAAATTAAGCACTTTCTACACATATGATACATGTGCATATATCCTTTAGTCAAGGTGCTTGTAGCTCACTCTTTTTTTTGGGGGGGGGGGGAGGGGATGTACATGCCTTTGGGGTACTGCCCACAAGGGTCGTGACTATAAAAGACAAAATGTACATTCATGACAGAACACGAGAGAATACATTGATCATCCAGCAAATGTATAGAAAAAGGTTCTCAATTATTGTTCTAAATTATAAGCATGCTAAATTATACCTAGCTTTAGTTATATTTTCTGCAAAACACAGCTTTTCCATATTTTTATCTCTCAGAAAATGTTATAATGACTCAAAATGTGCAATTATTTCAAACTTCAGTTTTGTGTGATTACAGTGTGCAATGAGTGCCCATGTTTTGAAAAAACAAACTCTAAATGTACGATTACATGTACAAATTTGAAGGTTAGGATTGTTCTGTATGGTAAAATATATTTATGATACCCCCTTGTGCCCATGTGGGCCTACATGTATGTATCCATGTATGAACTACTGCGTCGCACCATCACAAAAAAATCTCACCAGGACACCATCGCTAACTTCTTGAGTGTCAGTTTGAAATTAGCGTGTTACTCATTTTTGTGGAGAACCCAATCGCTTTTAATCGCCCAAAGCATTAGATATAGACCCTTTTGACTGAATGGAATTAATTCAAGCAAAATTGCTAATGCTGCGAACGTTACACATGAGCATGTCCTGGTCATTCCAGGTCACAATCCTCTTAAGGGCACATTTGACAACTCCAATGGGAATTTAGGGAGATATGGTCATTGTTGAATTTTTTTAGTAATAAAAAAATACCCGATGGTAATAAGACATTTGCCAATGAGACAATTGGCATGCTATTTGGCTAGGTGTAGTTGTGGAACTTGGAATTTTTTGGAGTAAAAAAAAATGGCGGAGTACCAACTTTTTAATTAAAAACTGACTCTCATCAAGTGAGTGATGGCGTCACGCAGGGTTAAGAGGATTAATAACCGATAAATGTTGTACCGATAAACGTCAAAAATGTCAAGATTTTGCCAAGATTATTTTTTGATAATTGCCAATTGTTAACACTCAGTTTCAAAGTCTCACTTTTTCAGCTAGTTTGGAGTTAAAATGTACCGATACATCTACATTTGTATACATGTAAAACAAGAACAAATTTGAACTTGTTTATTTTTGGCGATGAATAAAATAAATAAAATACAGTAAATGCATTAAGACTGTTTCTTTAAAACATTCAAGCCTAAACGACTACAACAAGCATGTTCTTTATAGCTTGAAATAATTTATGTCTGCCTCGCTAAGTTTTGTGGAAGCGGCCATGATGATGTACTCGAGCTCATTGACCTTTGCGTGGCTTTAGCGTATATTATCGTCGTCGCGCGAATAGTTTGCATAATTCGTCTTCAATCAGTCACGTGATACAATACTCCATTGCTAAATTACAAGTCATTTACATAGTCTGGTCACGCCTCCAAATAGCAAATGTCCAAGACCTTGGTGAGATCCAGATGTCGGTGAGTCGGAAAATAACACTAGTCACAGCGCCCTCTATGTTCATTCATTACAAACGTGCACAGTGTATAAACCCGAACGTTGGTACCGAGCAAACACCAATGGTCTTGGAACCAAGACTATCTAAATGTGCGTCTTAGGCCGAGGTTAAGCGAATGATCTTTCACCATAAGTTTTTTATTGGTGTTTTATTTGCCGCTTGCAAAGTGCATTGAAAAGGGCAACTTTTCTCTTTGGCCGTAATTGGAAAAACACTTACATCTGCCCCAGTATCGATTAAAAAATTAATGCCAGTCGCTTTATCCTTTACACTAACACGACGACTTGGCCTATGTTTGACAGACAATTGCGCCGTACTTAATTGCTGGCGTTGTCGTTTTCCTTTTTGCTCTTACTGTAACTACAAGGTTGAAGACATTTGTGGGCTTTAGGTCCATAACGCCAGTGGTACCAGCATTGATCACCTTGGTGGTCATTGGGCGTTGGGGATCGCTTGCGACGTGCGTCGCCGTCGCGCTTCCGACTAGGGCGGCTACTAGACCTACTTCTTGATTGCCTGCGCATTTTGCTTGACAATGCTTCAACTTGTTTGCTCAATTGTTCTATCATTTCTCGCAGCTCACTGGTTTCGGAGTGTGCCGGTTCTACTGGTTTAGCAATAGGTCTATGAACCGAAGTGGCCGCAATTTGCCCCACAGGCGCACGTGTTACCTCAAGAACTCTGTCTGCCACGATTGCTAACTGATCAATGGAAACCGTTTCATTGGTTGGCGCAAGGATGAGCTGTGCATTGGTTGGCAGGCGTTGTAAAAACAATTGTTTTAAAATACTTTCCTCGAGTTTGTGGTCGCCAAGTAATTGACGCATGCGCCTTAAAAGTTGAGAGGGTTTTCGATCGCCTAATTCTTCAGCTATGAGCAGCTGATGTAATCGCTTTTGCGTTGAAGCTGATGTGCGCCGTATGAGTTCCTCTTTTAGTACATCATAAGGGTCTTCGCCTGGGCATTCTAGAAGTAGGTCACGTACTTCTAAGGCAATTTCGGGCTGCAGAGCAGAGACTACATATGCATATTTAGTTTGCTGCTGCGTTATGTGTCGTGTTATAAACTGCGCTTCTACTTGCGCAAACCATATTCGCGGGTCATTTGGCCAGAATGGTGGCAGCTTTAAAGGCCCTGTACACTATTGGTAAGATCGAAAAACGCAATGTTCACAGATTCACACATAACTTACATGATTTAAAGTAAGTAATGGTAGAAAGGGTTCCTTAAAATATTTCTGCCTAAAATGCTATCGTTTCTGACTAAACCTCACTCATTTTTATAGCTGCCATGTAAGCGACGTCACGCAGCAACAATCGTGAACTCGGCCTTTTCAGATTCTCGACACGCGGGCTTTTCAAAAACATCGTTTGTTGGTTTTTTTTTGGTTTTTTCTAAGTTCGTAAAATCAACAGTAAGTACTTGTATGTTATCTTTGATATATCAGCTACTAGATTTTGAAGGCCGATTAAAATGTGAATTGACACTTTAAACGCACTTTAAGTGAGTAATATAGGTTTTCCCGGCCAATTTCATCAGAAATCCATTCATTTTAACTCCCGGCTCATTCAATTAAGTTTGAAAACGAATGCTCCGTTGAATCAGCATTCAACAGTCAAAAAGAGTAATTCAATTTCACTAGTTTAGCATTCACTAGTCAAATCAGATCATTCAATTTCACTAGGCCGTAAGAATAATTCAATTTCGCAAAAGCCATAAGCAAGACCTGGTCAATCATTCAATTTCATTTATGAGCAAACATTTTCCAAAAGTTTGCATTCAAATTCAAATTCTACGTTATGTATGCTTTCTTGATCGTATAGCTGCCTTTCAAAGGCAGATACTTTAAATGAAACTTATTTGGCATTATCTCCAAAAAAATGCCCAAGCAATGTTGGCTAAAAAGATGGCTGCCCGAGGTTGGTCCAGAGCAGTGAATAATGTAGATTTATAGGGCGAGACGGGTTGAAACATTCAAGAATAACATTAATTTTTTTTTAATTGTATAACGTTCCCTTATTGTAAGATTTTAATTTCCTTTGAAACATTTGTTAAAGTCTAATTTGAAATTGTCCTGACATTAACAAAAAACAGAAACAACATAACCAGGGCAAACAAAACATATCAAGGCTAAAGCAAAATAATTAGTTCTGCATTTCAAAGTTATCGGGTGTAGACTTAAACTAAAGGAAGGGTAACAACGCAAAAGGAACAACGATTTCAATTAAGAAAAAACACATGATGTAAATAATGGTGTAAAATACATGGAAACTCCTCTTACAAAGGACAACTTATGTGCCAGTAAAGGAGCTATAATTCCCATTTTACTCATAAGGCCAAAACTCATCTTTAATTTGAATGCAAAAAAGTTGAAATTCGTTGCATTTAAATGAAAAAGAAAACGCAAACTAGCAGAAAAATCATGTTCGCTTCGGTGAGTCTTGATCTGAATGCATCAATTGCAAATTGGTAGTAAAACTTAAGAATGGTCAAAGTGTAGTTTTGAATGCCCTTAAATGAAATTGAATGCATTAAGAGCTAAAAAGAAACCCTAGTACGAGGGGATTAGGAGAAAATGCATGAGATTGAATGATTATTTGCTGAAATTGGCCGGGAAAACCTATAGTATAATGGGCCTAAGTAATCCACTGGTTTCTTTGTACGGAAAGTATGCTTCTATGCTCCTAAAATTCATACTTTTTTGTTTTGATTTACTCTTTTCTTTATTTATTGAAAAAAAATGTGGGTTTCTCTTTTCCAATATTTCTTAAATGTGTCTTTGTTTCAATACTTTCTGTATATCCGCGTTTTCCCGTTTGTTTCTCTGTATACGGTGTGTACTTTTCATTTAGTATATGTCGGTTTTTCTGTATGTCTTTATTTCAGCAATTCTGTTGTTTCTTTATACTTGTTTCTTTTTATTGTTTATTGTTTGTTTAAGTCTTTTCTTCGTTATTTTCTTATTTGCATAGGCGGCCCACAATATATAATTGTTTATGTGTCTGTGTTTCTGAATATTTAAGTTGAAGTTTATTTCTTTGTGTCTTTATTTCTGTGTTTTTGATTCTTGTATTTGTGGATGTGTTTCTTTCTCTATTTCTTTCTTCTAGATTTTGTAAATTGTTGATTATCTAATGATAATTTTTATTGTCACAGGGGTTTGAATGGTTTTAATTCATATCATATTAAGTAATTAGTACATTGACCTTTTAGAAGGAGCGACAACTAGTTTAATTATTTGTATCCTTTGTACAATTAGTTCATTGCGCTGAGTATTTGCCCGCTAGTGGCTGAGGGTCGTTCCCAAGTCCTATAAAAACATTAGGCATACAGACCACTTGGGTAAGCACACTCCCGTAGACTATTATAATACAGAGGCCCTTGGGTAAGCACACTCCCGTAGACTATTATAATACAGACCACTTGGGTAAGCACACTCCCGTAGACTATTATAATACAGAGGCCCTTGGGTAAGCACACTCCCGTAGACTATTATAATACAGCGGCCCTTGGGTAAGCACACTCCCGTAGACTATTATAATACAGACCACTTGGGTAAGCACACTCCCGTAGACTATTATAATACAGCGGCCCTTGGGTAAGCACACTCCCGTAGACTATTATAATACAGAGGCCCTTGGGTAAGCACACTCCCGTAGACTATTATAATACAGACCACTTGGGTAAGCACACTCCCGTAGACTATTATAATACAGACCACTTGGGTAAGCACACTCCCGTAGACTATTATAATACAGACCACTTGGGTAAGCACACTCCCGTAGACTATTATAATACAGACCACTTGGGTAAGCACACTCCCGTAGACTATTATAATACAGACCACTTGGGTAAGCACACTCCCGTAGACTATTATAATACAGACCACTTGGGTAAGCACACTCCCGTAGACTATTATAATACAGACCACTTGGGTAAGCACACTCCCGTAGACTATTATAATACAGAGGCCCTTGGGTAAGCACACTCCAGTAGACTATTATAATACAGACCACTTGGGTAAGCACACTCCCGTAGACTATTATAATACAGAGGCCCTTGGGTAAGCACACTCCCGTAGACTATTATAATACAGACCACTTGGGTAAGCACACTCCCGTAGACTATTATAATACAGACCACTTGGGTAAGCACACTCCCGTAGACTATTATAATACAGAGGCCCTTGGGTAAGCACACTCCCGTAGACTATTATAATACAGACCACTTGGGTAAGCACACTCCCGTAGACTATTATAATACAGACCACTTGGGTAAGCACACTCCCGTAGACTATTATAATACAGACCACTTGGGTAAGCACACTCCCGTAGACTATTATAATACAGACCACTTGGGTAAGCACACTCCCGTAGACTATTATAATACAGACCACTTGGGTAAGCACACTCCCGTAGACTATTATAATACAGACCACTTGGGTAAGCACACTCCCGTAGACTATTATAATACAGACACTTGGGTAAGCACACTCCCGTAGACTATTATAATACAGACCACTTGGGTAAGCACACTCCCGTAGACTATTATAATACAGAGGCCCTTGGGTAAGCACACTCCAGTAGACTATTATAATACAGACCACTTGGGTAAGCACACTCCCGTAGACTATTATAATACAGACCACTTGGGTAAGCACACTCCCGTAGACTATTATAATACAGACCACTTGGGTAAGCACACTCCCGTAGACTATTATAATACAGACCACTTGGGTAAGCACACTCCCGTAGACTATTATAATACAGACCACTTGGGTAAGCACACTCCCGTAGACTATTATAATACAGCGGCCCTTGGGTAAGCACACTCCCGTAGACTATTATAATACAGCGGCCCTTGGGTAAGCACACTCCCGTAGACTATTATAATACAGCGGCCCTTGGGTAAGCACACTCCCGTAGACTATTATAATACAGACCACTTGGGTAAGCACACTCCCGTAGACTATTATAATACAGCGGCCCTATGTCATCACATTGCCGACCAATCGGGAGATCCGTGTGAAACCAGGCCCTTCCCCATACCCCTTGTCTCATCATTTATTGTTTTCCCCTTTGCTTTTTCTGCGTGCTTTCTAACCCCCCCCCCCCAAGCCTCTCTCGCTCTCTCTCTCTCTGACTGCTTCTATTACACGTGTATACCTGTTCATGTGCGTTGTTGTCCATGAGCCTTCGAGAAAACGCTGCTAGGGTTGAAACGTCAGGCCATTAATTATTTTTTACATTAATTTGTCATGACATGACTAGTGAGCTTTTTTTTCATACCACACGCTGGCTATTGTATACACGCATTGGGGCACCTCCCCGGATCTCTTCACTGTTGACCCCTCAGTAAGTGTGTGGTACCAAAATAAAATTGCGGACGGTGACCGAGCTGAAGCTAGCACAGTATTGGGGCCGAAATAGCCAGCCGGTGATTAGAATACATGTACAGGGAGTTGAGCCAACTTGTACAAATAATAGTGTTTATATCTCTAACAAAATTAATGTTTGGTATATTTTCACCAATATCAATTGATTTTTGTCTTTGCAGTTGACAAGTTCCCACAGGGATTGAAGAGTCTTAGGCCTGATTTCATGATGGGATTGCAGACGCTTGCACAAGGTCTTTTTCTGCTAAATGTCGTGACTCTCGGTGCATCCGGTCTAACTTTTTCAATAGACATGATGTGGCTTCGAAGTGACGGGACACGTCTCTCCTTTGGGAGTGAGTTCGACGTGGGTGACACCACTATTTGCTTTTGCGAAACCGCCATCTCCGAGGGCCCTCGTTTTGAGTCACTTGAGTTTGTGATGAAGCCCTTTGGCAGTTCCAACAGGGATGATTTTGTTACAATCGCTAGAGGGGAGCAAATCGTTTACAGTGGTGACAGGGCAAAATTCTCAAATGCGAGTATCACTGTGGTCAATGAAAATACCACGGAATATCGAATAACCTTGAGTAATATCGACCGCTACGACTCGGGAAATCGCTACTTTTGCAAAACCATCTGGCCTGCGTCGGAATCAACACGATCAGAAGATCTCAAAATAAGGTGGAGTCGCCCTGAACCACAATGCTCGTCAGACATCACTGACAAAGCTAAGAAAGGCGATAGAGCAACGTATCAGTGTGTTGCGGCTGATACCGATGGAAGATCGACGGGGACACTTTCCATGTTGAGAGGCGACACCAGGCTGGATGCTTCACTAGTTAGCACAAACCTGGATGTTGGCAAGCAGTTTAACTCTTCTTATTCCACTACCATAACAGATGATAGTCTTAAAGATGTATACTCTTGCCGTTATATCGGCACTGGTGGCTTTCAGGAATATGACTATGACTGTACCTTTGATATGCCAACGTGCGTAGTTGATGATTTGAATGACCAATGCAGTGGTATTGATAGTGCTAGTGGTGCATTGCCGTCACGTGGTCACCTCCAAATTACTACAGAGTTCCTCGTGTTGGTATTTTTTTACATCGCCTTTAACTAGAAAGGAATCGACACCATTCTGAAATCTTTGCCCAGCCTCACTTCCGTGCATAGGATGCCACACCATCAATTCATGACGTAATCGACTATAGCCGTGCCGTTGTGCGGCTCATTTGAAATCGTTGGCCGTTATTTTTTTGTTTAAATTTGTTTTCTCTCTGAACGAATTTTGACAGAAAATTATGAGTACAAAAGTTTAAGTTTTTAAGTAAGGTTTTATGCTAATAATTATTTTGAGTAATTACCAATAGTGTCCACTGCCTTTAAAATTGCTGGCCGATAATTTTTTGTTTAAATTTGTGTTCTCTCTGAACGAATTTTGACAGAAAATTATGAGTTTTAAAACGGTAACATACAAAAGTTTTCGCATAATGCCACGGACAATGCACGAAATATTTACCTTGCACATCATTGTTCGTAAATGACTGATGAGTGTGAGTTAATGTCAGGATCCCGACAATTATGCATTTTTAATTCTTGAATTAGCTAAAGGCCTACCACTTATCGATGGAGGATTTTGTATTTTATTATTTTTATAATTTTGGGGTTGCAATACCTTAAAACTTTTTCGAAAAAATGTGGTTAGTTTTATATTTAATGCGTACAAATTGTGATTTTACCGAGCATTTTTGTTTGTTTATCGCAGCAGCAGAAGTGTGTGAAGGGGTCCAGGTGGGAAATTCATTACCAAAATACTCCCCTAAAAGGAGTACAAACTAACCATAGAGAAAGGTGGGTCATTTTCTCTCTATGCACTAACCTAGTTAATAAGTTAACCTATAACTCCCTCCAAAAATTATGAGATACAGACCTAGTAAAGTTATTTTGTCAAGGCTATAGATTGGCTGAGACATTAAGTATTTAAGTTGCTATCTATGCTATTTTCTAGGTTTAGTTTGGAGGCACTTTCTGTACTTTGACTAAACGTTTGTCTCATGAGTGAGCTTTTGTCAGTATGTCACTGGTCTTTAACTAGTGTCAATGCTTTTGGACTAACTTGAGAAAGAAGAAGAGTTTTTGTTATCCTTATATTCTGAACTAACATTTGATTAACTTTTATAAGGTTGCTTTATAGTATTTTCTAAAAACTTAGTTTTAATGCTAGTGTATATGTTTATGTAAATGTATGGGGAAACCTGATTGTTTCAGTGGGGCTTTAATATCATGGGCGTATATTGACCATGCATTGCCAGTGCAATCCTTCCTACTCAAGATATTTGTTAGAGATTTCATACATACTCGAGCCAAAGATGGCGGCGCCCAGGCAAACTACGTGACGTCACCCACAACAACAATATACTTGAACGAGTCCTACATTTATAGTAATTACACCAACCAAAAAGCAATGCAAGGTGGAAAAACTTAAGCGCAAAAGCAGTACCAAAGCAATTAATATTAGACTAATGTGACCTAACTCTTACCTCAAACAAATCAGATTGGTTGTAGTAAAGTGTTATAATAAATCCCGTCTAATTGTATTTGTTTACAAAATATGTAGCGAACGGTAAGTTGTAGAGAAAATATTTAATTTAAATTTTTAAAGCAGACGCCAGAACTTTGCCCAACACACAGATTGATACTGCAGCATGATTGGTCCGATAGATGTTTTGAACACGACGCGTTCCGGTTCAAGTTGTTAATAGCGTGACGCATATTTTTTAAACGGTAGCGCAAACGTTCACGCAACCGGAACGCCCCCCCCCCCACCCGCCCCCTGGCCAATGGACCCTTCAAACTGCACCACAACAACATACATATGTACACGTACACCTTCAGTCACTAAGCAACAACTTCAAGGTCCGACATCAAGTCAGTATACTGGCGTTAAAATCGCTGTTAATTCCGCAAAGTTAGATCAATTAGTCGGGCATGTCATCGGTCTATTACTCTGCCTCTGCGTAAAAGAAGACTTGGAGAGAAAAGTCATTTCAGGAACTTGATCAAGCACAATTCAAAAGTGGGGAAGAGTCAAATGAACCAGCACAATTCTCGGACCAAGAGAAAGCCCCTATAGGACCAGGCTCTTAGATTATTGACTTACATCGTATTTCATTATGCAAGCACCAATGGGGGAAACCCAGGCAATCAGGTACACACAAAATGAATAGACTCGTTCTTTTGAGTATTTTTCCTCACAATTTCTTTTGTGTGTACCTGATTGCCTGGGTTTCCCCCATTGGTGCTTGCATAATGAAATACAATGTAAGTCAATTATCTAAGAGCCTGGTCCTATATGGGACTGAAAGGCATAGAACGAGGCCACCGAACCAACATGATTCACCGGACATTATGGACCTGTGCCCGTTTTTACCGCCACTGCTGTATATAATTTATGTGACGCATGAGGCCTAGTTCATGCTTTATGCAAATTGCGAATTAAAAAGGAATTTTCTTGCTTCACACAAATTAGAGGGCAAAGCATACCGATGTCTTATTCACCGGGCTTATATAAAGGAACGCTTCGCCCTCAAATGTTTCACTTTACATTACAATCATGTCGATGTCTAGGCTACCCATTGTGTGAACCTATACAAGAGTATTGTATACAAACTTAATAATACATCTTTGTCATTAAAAATGAAATAACCGAAAAACCAGACTATTATGCATAACCAGCCGTCAAGTGGCGTAACCATACATTTTTTTTACTTGGGGAGGGGGACAGCGGGAGAATGACATACCGTGCTATTCAATGTATTGAGCCATTCATTTATGCATTTTCTATATTATTTGGAGCAAGGGGAAGGGTTTTGAGCGGGGGGGGGGGGGTCAGCCCTCACTCCTGTTACAGAAAATCAAAGGCATATCAGATTGGTCCCCTGTTCATCTTCATGATATCATTTTGATGTTTGACGCGGGTCAACCAGATACGATCAACTGATGTCATGCATCGGCAACAAGTGGGAGAGTGTTTTGTTCAAAGTTTGTTAACGAAGATCATTATAATGACGTAACAATAAGTGCGAAACTCGTGCGGTGTGGTCCTTCCCACACCTATAGCCCCCGTGATAACACTGGCATGGTTGTCCCAACTCACCAATGATACAGTAGACTGGACCCTATCGGCGGTTCTACAGTTGTGTATGAACGAAGAAGTAAAAGTAAAAGAATGGGAAGGGTTCTGAGCAGTTTGAAAGATAGTTCATATCTACATGAATAATATACTTCAAACGCGATTTTTAACAGACACGGAATATTGGCTGTAGAGCAATTTTGTTCCTTCGTGAAAACGGTGACAATAATATTAGTATGGTGGCCCTAGAGGGACGCCAAATAAAAATACTAACCACGATATTGACGTCTAGTTGTACGACTTTACCTCATTTGTGAACAATGTCGTAAAATTTCACGACTTGTGCTTGTAGTAATCGGTCCAAACTACTTATATTAAGAGTGTCTACTGTAAAGAACACAACTCACCACAGGTGTCAGAATTGAGTAATCACGGCGAAGAACCAAGTCCAATGTACTGCTACTGGCTGGCGCCGGTGTCATGACAAAAACTGTGCGCTGACAAAAAGTGTCCGCTCATTAGCATATTGCGTTCTGATTGGTCATGCGTCTATGACGTCACATTGTTTACGGAAGCTTGCTAAATAGTGTCCGCGGTTAGCGTGCATCATCATTGCGTGCCTTGGTTCTCAGCTGTTAAACGTCGTATCCAGATAAGATCATTTTTAACCTTTTAGTTTTACATTTTTGTAACGCTTTCCTGCTTGTATTTGATTATAAATATTCGTATTATTTATCATTTAGCACTGTCACCGATCGTACTTTTTAACCTGCACTTTTTAATTACTTAAGTAAAATACTAATCTTGACATACTTTTGAGATTAAGTGTTCGTCAATTTTGTTTAACTTGACTTGTATTTACTTGAACGCTTTCTTGGTTGTATTTGATTATTAAAAATTCGTAACATTTAGCCCTTTCACAATTATTCGTACTTTTTAAACCTGCACTCTTTTTACTTAAGTAAATTCTAATCTTGACATACTTTTGAGATTAAGTGTTCGTCTGCTTGATATATTCCTAACTCCCCTCTACAGCCTCAAAATGCCCCAAAACTGACCGTAATCTCTGCCAAATACTGTCCGTAATCTGCCAAATACTGTCCATGTGCATGCAAACGTGCAGCAGCATGGCGCGCGCCCGGACACTATTTGTTTGGCGGACACTATTTGTCACGTAATACATGCCAAATAGTGTCCGGGGTCTACTGCGCATGCTCAGCGGACACTTTTTGTCAGCGGACAGTTTTTGTCATGACACCGGTCGCAGAACGAAGTACAAAATATACTAATTTCTCTCCACAGAATAAGAGTGTTCACAAAGTTCACAAGGACAAGCAGTTCGACGGTAGAAACAAAGACAAATTTAATAGTAAGACTGACGAACAAATACTGTTGTAAATAAGCTGGCAAAACGCCGAGTAGAAAAAAACGCGAATGTAGAACTAAACATGTGCTACTCACTGCTAGCAAAACTACATGTGGTGTCCTGTGCATAGCCCGAACATCTGACGTCACACTTCGAGGCTCGTGTTTTACGCCAGAGACCGGCTTTGAGCGTTTGGAGGAATCCTGACAAACGCACCTTTGACCTCGCATCCCATTGCGGTCTTGCAGATAGGGGGACCAGTTGGACAGGGGACCAGTAGCAGTGACCATCTCTTTGACTAATAGACCGGTGCCTGTCCTTATCCGTGCGGATAAGGACAGCGTACCAGTCTATCCTGTGCATTGCTCAGTCAGGTCAAAGTTCAATAATGGCGTGCCAAATGCAACACAACATATAAACAGTAAATATATACAAAAATGATCTAGGTCACTACATGCTCCTAGTTGCGAAAATGGATCGGCGAAACAAAGTCGCGGTCCATTGGGTTTTTGTTCGGTTGGAGGGCATACTGTCAGCAGTATAGTTATGGTCACATGACTGGGCGTTGACATGCGAGAATGCAGCAACGCACGAATACCACTCTATAACCTCGTATTCGCCACTTGCACGGATCCGCCATGTGCGTGTAGAGCCTCGACTTCGCGCCTCATTTGTATTGTACATGTATTTATGCATCTGTTTGGATGAAAGTGTCGTTACATTACCGTGACAATACAGAGTTATGTAATGCTTCTATTCACTGCTGTCCCCAATTCGAGGCTCTACACGCAAATGGCTGGGTAGAAGAAATAGTTCAGGCCATTACATGTCGAGGGCTGCACTCCGATACTAAACGTTAACTTCCAAAAGTACTTGGAGAAACAATGTCTAATACAGATGAACCCACTGGTGTTTCTATGGAAAGTTTCTTTCCATAGAAACACGACAAAAAAGGAAGACGAATTGTAAGATTGAAATAGCATTGAGTCACGGTCCCAAAAGCTAATCCTATGGTCCATTTCCCTGTCCGGAAGAGTGATGTATACACACCCATGCACATCGGCCTCTCGTGGCATGGACATAGCTGTACCTGAGATCCATTAGCTGACCTTGCTCAATAAGAAGCAACATAAGCACAGCATTCTCGATCAACACTTATTACTGCCAAGACAACACTTATTACTGCCTGTGTAAACACTCACGTCTGTCTTTTATTCATCCGCACCACTTTCGCTGATGATACATTAATGCAGGCCCAGGAAAATACAAGTGCGTCACAACTTGTTTGATCGATTTCGAAACCTGTGGAATTTCATGCAAACTGCTAAAAGACTAATTTGTAATATTGTAATATTGTTCTAAAATAATCTTTTTTTGTTTAAAACGTACTTGTGATTTCCCGGCCTTTGAGATTTGGGTGGTTTTTTTTTTTTTTTTTTTTTTTTTTGGGGGGGGGGTATTTATTTTGTTTGGGGGGATGATGTCATGAGTCACATAGAGTCTTACCATATGCAACACGTCGATGTCATCAATGCGTATTCTTCTGAGAGCGCAGTAAACAATATCATTCTCATCTTAGAGAGAGAGAAAGAAAGAAAGAAAGAGATCGAAGAAACTGATGAAAAAAATACATTTATCCCTCAGTGTCTTTCACATGCGTACTCATTGCAGTTATTTCAGCTGTTCTATACGAGCACAACGAGGCAGTTTATAGACAAAAGACTAAATAGGCCAACAACTCATCCAATAAATCGACTGAACAATGTCAAGGACGGACTTTTTTAAAGCTAAACGGTTTGTCCCTGTATATACAAGGGGCATAATCACTTAAAATACAGCCGAATGAAGGGGAAGTCAGGCATAAATTGACCAGATTGCAATAACCGGGAGCAAATTACCGGGCGTAAAGTGATTGTGAATTTTCCAATTACATGTAATTTGATAGTGTTGTTTTGAAGGCATGGACAGAATAGGCCCAAAAGGACAATACCGAGAACTGCGCATACTAAAACTGGAACCAAAACTTAGGCCTACCTTTTCTTTCATTTGGTCGTTCGGCCTTATGGCGTGCAATTACATCAAGAACGTCGTCGATGCTGAAATCAGAGTACAATGATCTGTGTGGAGAATAATTTTTTTTAAATATGCAATGTTTTGGTAAGATATGTTGCCTGTAGGGCTTACTTAACAATAAGAACTTATGTATGCCTACATGTAGACCATAAGGCTGTCTATATGGTAGGTAAATGAACTTTAACCTCTGCATCAAAAGAATATTTAAAGCCTTCTTTTTCAATGCTTTAGTCTGTGATGATTTTGATTGACTTTAGGTATTCTGATTAAAGCCCTGACATTATACATCTGTGTGTTGTTTTCATTTGGTAGTGTGCCATAAAGTTCATATGTTAAGGTATACTTATGTATTATTTAGCTTTAAAATGTGTACTTGAAGTTTGTAGCCCAACCTAGCCCCTTCCTAAGTTCCAGCTTAAAAGTTGTAAACATAAATCTCATTTTCTTTTCTGTTACAGAAAATGCTGTGGACATGGATGTTTTACGCCTTTTGACTCCAGCAGACATTGGACAGTTGGATACAAAAGCTCACAACTATTAGATAAATTTAGTCCCCACTGTTGATAACTTTTCAGAATACTGTCCAAATGTTGAGTTGAAAAATTACCATCGGTTTGACAAAATTATTCCCATTAAAATTAGGCCTCAAAGTCTACAACTCTTGAGCAGATGTATTGGTTGTAATGCCCAAATGTTGGTTACAAGCAATCAGATCTCCAATATTTGGTCAAAATATTCTGTCCAATAATTGGGTAAATTTATTTGCCAACTGTTGGTAAATTGTCATGACCCAGAAGATGGGCAATGTAAAGAACCCAACTGTTGGGTTTTTCATACGATCCAACTGTTGGGTAAAATGTTTACCTAATAATTGGGCATGGGTTTTACCCAACGACCGTTGGGTAGAAATTGCCCAATAGCTGTACAAGTTGACTATCGTACCAACGTTGGGCAAAACAAAAGTTGGGCAATTTTTGCCCATTATTTTTTACAGTGTAGAAGATGCGGTACTGTTCCTGTCGAACTGTTGTTTCATTACGATTAACACCAATAAAGAAAATACAGAAAATAAATGTTAACACACAAAAAGCGTGCACCTAAACAAACCTCAAAACATAGAATCAAAACACTGTGGACAGGCTAAGGACACAGTGTAAATTCTGGAGGAAAATCATTGGAATCATATATTTTTTAATCTATTAAAAATTGAAAAAAAGAAGAAAAAAAAACTGACCACACTCACTGTTGTTCACTGACCAGCATGTTGAACAAAAGTACTTGCAGTTTAATACGGATACTAGGTTTGTTGTGCATAACCACGTGGTAAAAATATGAATTTGTTTATGCACATAGCGCTCTCTTCGTGAGAAACGACAACTTTATTGTTTTCCTCTTATAATAAAAACCAACTATTGTAACCCGTAACTTCTTCAAGATTCGGGCCTAATTCTAAAGGGACCTAATTCTTAGCTGTAAAACGAAACACAATGGCAGGTTCTTTCTCAAAGCAATAACAGCATCCACACACTGAAACAAAAAGCGAAGTGTTTGTTTGATTTTGGGTTGTTTTTTGTCTTAAAACCTTCAGTGAGCGCTGATAGAATAAAGTCATGGCACACGTTATTTATTTCACTGCTTTCTCCAAAGTGCAATGCCCTGGGGGACTCAAAGTCCTCGATAATTATCCTAGACTGGACCATTCCACATGGGGATCAGGTCCTAGGGTTGTGTAGTGTTTTTTGTTTAAGTTTGTGTTGTCTTTTTTTTAGGGGCTGAACAATATTTCCATTCACTTCGTGCAGACAGATCTAACCCTCTGTACTGGAGCAATCTGTTCTTTGTAGCAGGCTTCCGGATGTCTTACTGACAGCCTGTACTAGTGGAACCTACCCCGTTTGTGTTATTCCAAACCAATTGAAAAACAATACGAAGGAAACGTCGGACAAGATGGATAGTGTTAGATTTGTTTAACTTGCATTTGCATATTCACAGAACATCAGCATAAAATAATAAAATATTCCAGTCAGTTCAATGCTATTTTAAATTTAGCATTATTTCCTACATTCCTGGACAAAATTAACATTCAATAAACAACCAAGAAAATATATTTACGTAAAATTGTATTGTCACGGTAATGTAACGACACTTTCATCCAAACAGGTCCATAAACCATACTAGTATTGATTGTTGAATTTATGACTCCCTATATAGTGTCTTAATTTATTCTCAAATTCATACGTAATGAGGAACAAAAACATTACACAGTATGATCAAAGTAAAAGTTGAAGTTTAAACAAATAAAACACCCCATGCAATTAACACAAAAAACACCAATACAAACAAAACCCCACCAAAAACACAAAAAACACTACATATACAGAAAAAGCACATTATGAACAAAAATTATAATATGATAGTTTTCTAGACCTTCAATTACGTTTCTGCGTTTGAAGGGCCGGACCAATAATGGCCGTTGCCAGGCAATAATTGTGACTGCATTATCTTTCCAACGACTGTGAGAAGTGCCTATATATAGGCGGAAAAAATTCCGGTACCTTAAACAAAAAACCAAAACGAAACAAACAAACAAACCAGGTACATTTTGGCAACAAATATTATATATTACAGTTTTCTAAACTTTCAATGTTTCTGTGTTTGAGAATGAAAAATAACGGCCGTTGCCATCAGGCAGCGATCACCGTAGAATCTTTCCGTTGACTGTTAGCAGTGCATGATGCATGATAGGCGAAAAAGACTTGTAATGACTTATTACTGACACAACTGGCACAAACCGTAGTATATACTTACACTCCTGGTAATGGTTGACCTTCATTATTGGACACGTATGATCCATTAAGAGAATCACCAAACACACCAGCATAGGCGAGGTGCCAAAAAGCGAGAAGAATGGAGATACTAAAAAACCCTATACAAGACGTAGTTACTCCAGCGACGAAAACTCCTCATTTTTATTATATCCCCCAACTGCTACCATAGATGTATAGAACATATATCTTGCTTGGGTCTGGTTGGGTTTAGGGTTAGAGTTTCAGGAACGAAACCCCAGCTCCACTGGATAGCTGATGTACACGGTGAAGCACTGCGTGATAGGTCTACATCTCCCTTCGGAGTCATTACAGCACTGGTGGTGCATCATGCACGGCATGTTTTTTTGTGTGTGAAGCTAATTAGTAATTGTCATCATATTTTGCTTGTCATTCTTAACTGTGTGCACCGATCTCATTGGGGGGGGGGCAAGGGGAGTTAATTCTGAGGGGGGGGGGGGGTTCCAGTAGCTCCATAGGCCTAATTGTCATTTACTTTCTCTTGCTTCACTTTCCCCATTCTCCTTCAAGTTCTTGCGCTTTGATAGACAGATCACAACAACCAATCAAAGGACAAGATGAAACAAGGGGCCGAGTTGTTTCTTTCTCGATGTTTGATGGTGCACTCTCAACATGGAATATCTATGATATCGACGTTAGCGTCGCCAATCAATTAGCCTGAACATCTGACGTCACACTTTGAGACACGAACCGGCCTCGAGCACCGTACCTTTGACTTCGCATCCCATTCACACAGACGGAGATTCGTAGTCTATTACTACAAACGTAAACACATTAAAGAGTGAAAAACAATAATGTACACATACAAACATTCTGCACACGTGCATGCAGCAGACAATCAAAAGTAGCTGACAAACGGCGTCACTTCAGAGTGGACCAATCATAACAGTAACACACATATGAAAAGCTTGTGATTGAAGTTTATCCAATGAAATCATTGGGCCTGTAAGACCAGTGCCTGTCTTTATCCTTGCGGACAGGGACCAGTCTATTCTTGATTGGCGACGCTGTTGTTGTATTAGCCACCGGTAGAGGGCGTTTGGAGGCTGACTCCATTGATCTACATTAATCATAGAGTTATATATAAGAACTAGAGGGCGCACTGGCAATACTGCGTGCACAAACGCGCCGGGACCGCAAGGAGACACTAGCGCCATTTTTTAGAGGGCAAAATTGAGTACGAAGTACACGATGTGCGCGTATGGTAAATGCACGCATCACGCGCTCGGTGTTCATGTTGTTGTTTTGCGTACAGTAAAGTAATGGTAGTGGTACTTAAAACATGGCCGCACCACCCGCGCGACGAGTCACGCAACTTGGCTAGTGCGTCCTCTAGTTCTTATATATAACTCTATGACATTAATGTAGATCAATGGCTGACTCAGAAGGACTGGGCAAGTTTATAAATCTGGATCGAATGTTCGTGTGATACAGATATCTCTTCTCCAGTAAGTCGGTATCGTGCACACTTTACGACCAGTGTTGTGGTCAAAAGTTAAACATTTAATTGTATCGAATTACCAACACAGATGAATTTTCATGCTCCAGTAATTCGTGTTGCGGACAGAAATTCTTGTTGCGATATCGCACTTCGTTAAACCATAGAGAAAGGACCTTTCTCTATGGTTAAACAAATAAACGTCGGCAATCAAGACTAGGACCAGTCTAAAGTTAGACTTGTATGTAAGTCGTTAAATGTTTGTCGCTGTGATAGTGTTCCGACTCTCTCCGCGAATCTCGCGACACTGGTGATGTTCTGCGAGACTGATAGCCTCTGCAAGACTACTAACTCGTGCGGAGCAGCCGTTTCGCTATCGTCACGTCAGATATTTTAAACGACTTGTCCACAACTCTAGTCTAACGTTAAATCGGCAGCATGCATGACTTGTATTGTCCTGGCACGTGAGGGCGCTCGTTACTCAACTAATGCTCGAATTTTGGTCGCAAAGTGTGCACGATACCGACACTGTATTCCTTCACAATTATTCATACGAAGTGGGAGGCAAGGTTCGCAAGATCAGTAAGGAGCCTTGCACAGTCTCCAAATAGTATTATTGGTAATAGAAGAAGCTCTTCATACTGCCCAAGCAATGGACCACACGTGAGCCCAACAAGAGTGTGCAGTGTGTGAATGTTTGAACTACAACTGCAAGTACAGAGGTTTTCTCATTTAAAAAGTCCGCGTTACGTTAGCCTGAATATCTTACGTCAAACTCTGAGGCTCGTGAATAACGCCAGATGGACCTTTCTATTGCAACGTCACAGCCCGAGTTTTTGCCAACCAAGGTTGGAAAACTATGGAAAGCCATAAATGCAAAACAAAAACAGATAGCCACAGTTTTTAACAATGTTACACAAATATTCCAAATAGTGTTGAATTTGTTGAAAACAAAGCAACCAATTATGAGAGCTACTTTACTTAATTGAAAGTTTGCAGAAAATGTTGAATTTTTTTGAAACATCTGTTATCACGATTGGCTGTTTTGCTAACATTCGGCCTTCCATGCCAACCAGCGCGGTTTGTTTATCAACAATGTAAAGGTCTATACCGACCTTGAGCACCTGGCAGGCCCCTGCCAGATGCACCTTTGACCTCAGATCCGCATCATTTCTGTAAATAAACTTTCTCTTGAACGTCGCCATCTCGTTTTGCTGGTGTCTGAATTGATGGTCTTAACCTCACATGTACAAATAATGTTATTTTTTGTAAAAAGTAATTATCCGGAAAGCCATGGGTATTTCAAAATCGGGTCTACATAAAATCTAGATTTCTCAAACAAGTATACAGTGCGCAACATCTTCACCGTTTTGTTTTAACTTTTGAGGAAAAAACGTCGGCTTTGCATGCCCGACATATTATTGGTTTTGGGGAAAGATGTAACACAATCTCGTCCTCTGCAGATCCAGCAGACAACCAACATGCGTAAATGACATCAAATTCGGCGATCACGCTTACGTCAAAGAAAACCAGTTATTTAAGGAATTTTTAGCAAGTTCATACCAGGTTACTAATTCGCAATCGAAATAAGCTACGGTGATTACAATTAGATGGTTTTTAAATGTCATTTGTCTGGACTCAGTGACAGTAGGTCAAATGAGGAATATCTCCGGTGGATTTATTCTGGGTCTGTTTAATAAGAACTTATTGAAATCAATCAAATTTCCGGATAGTAGCTTATCACACACATTGATTTTAAAGCTAACATGTATCAAAAATAACTTCCAGTTTCAAGTCGTTCAATTGTGTTTTTCCACCGAAGTGAAAGTCACCTCAAAACAAGTGTAATTAAATACCATAGCCTATTAATACCAAGCTGTATTAAGCAAGAACTACTGTACCAAGCTGAACAAATTTATTCGCAAAGCCAAAATTAACTGGTAACCTGTTGCAACCAATGTAAATTACAGGGTATTTTGACAGGAAACCACATACATGTACTTTGCTAACCAGCTTAATACATGTACAAATAAACTTCCATGAAACCAAATTACAAGTACGAGACAAGGTTCACTCAGATTGCTTTTTATTATTGTTAATAATTAATAATCATCCACTAGTTAAACTAATTAGAGCATCCCAATCTGACAATTCCCGCCCCCCCCCTTTTTTAAGTGTGTTTGTCGGCCTAGATTTATAATGGCCGAGCCAAATTACAGCTGAATTAAAATACAGTAACAAATTCAACCCTTACTCTTTTTTCGCCATTCTTTTCAATGCATCCTAATGTTCAATTTTATTTTGAGATTTAAAACTTCTGGGAAAGGCAGGAACAAAATTTGCAATTCTAAAGGAGGCAAAGGAAATTTACATTAATTTTTAAAATTCCCTATTAATGTAATTTGTTACAACAGAAAAAAAACGAAATTGGTGTCTGACACAACTACACGTGTAATCACGTATTAAGTAATTACACAAAACAATGAACTCTTTGAGAATTGTGAAGATAGTTTAAAATTCAGTTGCATTCTACCCCACATGGCACTACAATTCTAGCGATGTCATGGACACTATTGAAAGCACCAGACCGTTAGACCACAATCTGTTTTTCATATAGGATGGCCATTGTAGTATGACTACTACATGTATACTAAATTTCCTTGAAACCAAATCAGCAGCATGATCTATTTAGAGCAACATTTCTTTGGCAGAATTGGCTAGAATTAACAGTTGTTGGAGGCTGCCATCTTGAAAGCAACTAGCCTTATTTCAACTTGACACCCTAGTATTCAGCTTATTCAAGTTTGGACAACTTCCTATTTGAAACAGAAACTTTGAGATAGAAAGGAAAACAAACAAACAAAATCCCGACCTCCATATTCCAGGCTGCAAAGTTAATTCCAGTTTATCAATGATGAAAATGTGTGATAAGTTAACCCCATCTGGCTATTGGCTAGGTATATTACCCTTACACATAAGAAACTACAAAGGGTTATGACATCAGGTAAAAGGAACTCAACTATTTAAGGATTTGTTTATAACAATTCTGAGTCTACTGTCCAGTCCATATCAAATAATACTCATTTTGTGTACTTCACTGGTTCAATTCTTGTTAAAAATTAACACAATAAAATCATATTTGCATACACATAAAACCAATATAAAACAAAAGTGTCTTAACTTAAAAGCGACATGATATGACAAACTGTGCTTTCACCCATAGTAAATTATGCAGACAATGACAGATGTTCAAGTTGGACAAGACTGAATAACCATGGCCAAAGGAACACGATACAAGTTGAGACACATATAATTGGGTCACCTTTCATCTTGTCCATGTGGCACAACACTCCCCTAGTGTTCAACACACGTAAACTATCATTTAACAAGCCACAGAAGATTTCTCCACTAATTACCACAGTTGCACTTCTTTTTGGAATTTCTTGGCCGAGGCCATCTCCCAATCAAGCTGCAGTACATTGTTTCGACTGCAGTTTGCCAATGGCCTGGTTATATGCAACTGCAAGTACGTAATGATGGATTACAATTGTTTAAGTTTTTGAAGCTAAGTTACTGATTGGTTTAAAAAGTTACCACTAAAGTTATTCCACCCAGAATTGAAAACAGAAAGAATGGTCCAAGCTTGATACTTGCTGAACAAAATACCTACCAGGTATTTACCCCCTGCTGGGTGCTCTACATTGCCACAAAAACAACAATGTGAAAATGTTGAACAGAGTTTTCTGACAAGTGAGACCAGTGTTTTGAACAGTAACTTCTGTCCATGTTGAAGGATGGATTTATTCAAACTTGATCCAATTTCATAAAACTATTATCTGGTTTAGCGCACTAACGAGCTAAGCACATAGTAATGTCGCTTAGCATGCAAAATTAAATGCTACCATTTGAAATGCTGTGTAGTGGACATAGGTTGTCACTGGTTCACAGCTTGGTTCTGTTAAGTAGATATAATTTCTGCATTCAAACTTGATGAAATTGGACCATGTAAGACTGACAGAAATATCAAAAAATCAACTATTTCTTTAAAGACTGGTCTCAAGACTTCATTTTACCATTCTCAAGCCTGGTCCATACTTGGCTAATGTATTTGGAATCAGTATAATGCACCTCCAAACTAAAAAGTTCCATGTTGAATGACAATAAGTTGAACACTTTAAACTTGTGCCAATTTTTTAAGAGTAAATTTTGGCGTCATATTTTGCATTAACTGTATAAACAGGTCTTAGTCATACCCAATGAGCTAAATGTTGATCGAAAAAACCAACAATAACATGGGGCTGCTGAACCACCACCAATGCCCTTAATGTTGTAGTAGAATTTCTGCTGCATGCATTTTACCAAATATGCTGCTTTTTAGGGACAGTGACCTTGCCCACACAATACTCAATTCCAGGCATGCTACAGTAAACTACATGTAAATAATCAAAGGTGCTGTGCAGTGCACTTAAAATTACTAATGTTCTCAATTACACAACCACCCCACACTGGCATCAATGCCTTTGGATGGGGCTTTTGTAACCCCCCCCCCCAATTGTACTCAAGTTTAAGGGTTTACATGCCACAACACAATAAAATCAACTGTCTCCTTACCAGTGATCAATTAATTAAGATCTAAGCTGAATTTCATAATGCTGTAAAAATCGGTAACATAATGTAAATGCCAAACAAAGATTAAGCTGTAAAACAGCCATATTATGAATGCATCTTTCTTTTTCCAAAGCCCGATTTGTTTCCACGTTCAGGGCTCGAATTTGGGGGAAAAATCCCCAAGACTACAGGACTTGTATTTCAAAGTTTTTACTGGACCAGAAATAATCTTACAAGACCAGATTCAAACTGAGGAAAGACTTTCTTGCACAGTTTAACTTGCATTTAATTGAACAAGCACTAAGACATATAAGAGAAGATTTACCTCATTTGTCTTTAAGGGTATTAAGTTTATTTCAAATCGTTACTCAAAGTCAACATTTGAACATAATTTGTTTCTGTTCAAGATATTATAGAGTGAGGTACAGGAACTGTTATTGAATTGAAAACACAAGACTGCCGGACTTGTCCGGTCATGAGTTTACTGGCCCAATGCTAAAATCACTGGCCTCGGGCCTGCGGTCCACTGTCAAATTCGAGCCCTGACGTTACAAACTGGGCACACGTCAGCAAAGTACCCACCAGCAGAATCAGTTGGCATGATTACCTATGCTCAACAAATCAATATGATGAGCCTAATTGTTTGTTTAGTGGCCGACGTATATCAAGCTGTACTCGCATGCTTTTGCTGCCCGTAAATATGGAAAGAAAATCTGAAGAATTTGTTGATTTTCCAATCTAAAAGATGATAAGGGATATTTTGAACAGAAACAAGTGTTACAGACCTGCCTCGTGATGTAGCTATCTTATTTAGCATCCATTTGACTTTAGAAATTGAACCAGAAGAATGCAAAGTTCATCAATATTTGCTAGGCTAGGCTAATCACGAATGCAAAGCAACAAGTGGCAAAAACCACCTTTTTGTGAATTTCGACTAAACTTGCACGTGTGATATGAAACTGGGTTTCTTTGTTGGCAGACTTTGTGGGTTTCCACAGCAGACAGATTGGAAATGAGGATCCAGTATTCTCATGATTCTACTTCTATTATACAAAGACATAGTCAAGGGATGCTAGATGCAGAAAAGTTGGCCTTCTCTTATAGGGTAGAGGCATGGCAGCCATGACACCTTAAGGTCCGTTCTATTAGCAAGTCAAATAATGAACCACAAGGGAAACTGACTGGGTAAATTTCAAATAGTTTGGGGTTGAACAAAGAAAAATGGACTAGAGCGGGATTTGAACCAACGACCTCCGGATTAACGTACCGGCGCTGTACCAACTGAGCCATCTAGTCCTATGTTGGCAGTCTCCCTATTTTGTCAATATCTTTGTTCGCAGGTGCCAGTCAGAAGCCATGCAACCGTTAACTGCCATGTAGCCAGGGATCACACCCAAGTTTAGTAAGTCAACGAATACAATATAGGCAAACACTTAGTTTTTGTTAATGAAAGCATGAGCCATTGCAACGAGAAAGGCAACTCCGCTGATTTTCAGTTTCTTGCGAAAATCCTAGATGTATAATTTGGCCAATGTATTCCCTTTGTGCTTCCACTATCTGTTTGAGCTGCTCGGTTGCATGGTTTGTACTTACCAGCATGATAGAGGATAACAGTGTTTTTAGGTGATACAAACTCGGACCTACAAATATAGAGTGGGGGGGGGGAACTGAACTCAAATACCCCAAATTGAAAATACTTGTTCAAATTGCATGATCAATTAGCTTTAAACAGCATTCATGTGTTTTAGCCAACAACATTTCATTTAATTCCCATCTTAAGCAGCTTATCTCTTGCGTGTTCTCGCAAAACTTCAAGTGCGAATTCAGGGAGTGGCTCCAAGTGGTCTGGAACCCTCCATGGCCTTAACAACTTCTTGAACTATCTGTTTCCTTTTTGTAACCTTTAAACTTGCAGCATCACATCTAGCCGTAATCTCACTACAAACTGTTAAGTTGAGCCTCATCAGCTGTAAAAAAAAAAACCTCCTACAACTCTTACTATTGATTGTTAAAGTGTGCTTATTGCAATCCATTCTTTTGTAAGGCTACCCTTATCCAGGCCTCCAATTTCGCACCAGGTGCTGTGGGTGCCCTTAAAAACCTTCAATACAAATTCAAATTTTCCTCATTGGGTGCCCTTCATTTTGGGGGAATTGCCGTGCCCTTTTGAACACGAAGTTCGAGGCTTGATTATCTGAAAGAGCACTACGTCTGATCATGTACAACTTACTGTTGCCCACTTACCTATAATCATCAAGACCCTCTTACAATGTTATACAAATATTGACTGCTTCGAGTGCTATGGTTAAAACAACGACGCCCGAGGTGATCCCCGGCGCGTTCTATTTTCCCGAGGTGAAGCCGAGGGAAAATAGATCGCTCTGGGGATCACCGAGGCCGTCGTAGTTTTAACCTTAGCACGAGTAAAAGCAGTCAATATTTGTTTTATAACACCCCTACAAAAGACGTCTAGGTACCATGAAGCTGCTGTTGCTATGGGTGTAGCACATTGGTTGCCATGTGATAGTACATCGGTTGCCATGTGATAGTGCATCGGCGGCCGTGTGATAGTACCGCGCGGTTCACGCGCGGTTTCTAGTAAAACTAAGACATATCATGTGACGCGCTCTAAACCAATCAAAAGGCAGAATATTTATAAGGGGTGTTATAATATTTGTTTACCCTCCTCTCGATCCGCACCTGAACTTTGTGCAATTTCTTTTAAGGAATAGGTCTAACTAAAAAATTACCAAGTGTGCTGTGAATTGGGGACAATGTGTTTTCAAGGACTAATGATGAGGACGCTTTTACCTCCCTCTATCTATAACCAAACAATAACCAGTAAAGAAAAAAGGACAACTTTTAACTGGAATCCAAATATGAACCATTCAATTGACTATCACTTAATACCATTAAGATGGCTTTGTAATGACACCAAAGCAGGAACATCTTAAAATTTGGTAATCAAACACATAGCAATGACTTCTAAAAAATCTGAGAAAAAAAAACATCTTCTGTTCTGTTGGTTACAGATAAACTCAGTATAGACCGTATTGAATAACCCCTTTGTTGCTGTGAAAGTCGCCATCTTGTACGGCAAACCGTATGCGCGTCTAAATGCGTACATCAATGAAGCACGCAGCGTTCCCGGTTTGATTTCTACGGCACAGGTACGCAAACGTACACGCACAAGCTCACAGACGCCATGTTGTAGGGCAGGTTTTTGAATGGTGAAGTCATATTCAATACGGTCTATTGTACAGCTACATGTAACTGCATGCCTACCATCTTTATGAGAGTCAACAAGTTTGGTGTACGCTCATCAAAACAGCATCATGCCTGAAATTTCTTGGAGGTCTTGCTTCATTACCCAGATTTTACCCCTCAATGTTCCTATTGTTGCCTTGTTTCTATTATTTGTGTGCAAGTCTCCTTTTCACAACTCTGAAAAGTGTCCCCAAAACCATACGGATAAAACGCCAGGCCCGCTGCATGGTTCATAAATGTTGCTGACCACATTTTTGGAAAAGAAACATTGCAAGTACAATACCTCCTAGTGTCCCTACTAATAGTTCATGCAACATGAATTATCATGGTAATGCAGTCCCACACAAGAAAAGTAAAGAATTATTTTTATTCTGACTGGAAGTATTGATGAATATGTAGATTTTCTAGTTGAACACACCCACTATCTGAAGCAAGCAATTTCCCTGAAGAAGTAGAGAGAGAGTAGACCACCTGCAGACTGGAGACTGTTGAAATCCAATTAACAGCACAACTTGCAAAATGAACCTTTCAGAAAATGTCTTGACAACAACGGCTCACTCAAACTGATGATCCGATGGATGAAAAAAAAGAACAGACCTGCAGCACACAGGTAGAAGAGTCATGACTTCATGTGCTGTATAGTATTCACTATGCCTAAAGAAAGGCTGTTTCTTGGCTCCAGAGTAGGTCTACTCTAGAGTGTGCTTCGGTATGCAGAGGTAGTAGACTTTTCGAGATTTGGAAGTGAAGGCTTTGTGGAGATTTCTGCAAAAACCTCGCACAGCGAACTTCTGAAGTCTTTAAAGATTCTTTTAAAGAGCTGTTTCTTTCGTGCCACAAGTGTGACCGCTGGGCTGGCGAAGCACTGATGAGAGGGCAATAAAAACAACATGTTGCCGTCGCAACACGCTTTGTGCCAGGAATAGTCTCCAGCCGTCCAATTTAAAAAACACTGCATTCTTAGTTTTGTTGTCTATTCTTTTGTTTTTTTCCCCAGAGCAAAGCATGTTACTCTTAAAAAAAAATGTTCCAACAGGTTTCAAAATTGCAAGGAAGAAGGGGATTGAGTGTTTGTATATTCTTGTTCTCACTTACACCTTTCGTTGAGTTCCTTCCATTTGAACCTTGCTCATTTGAATGTTTTAAATTTGAGTTGCGTTTGGGGATTTTCTCCTCCCTTTTTTGTTTTCACTGAGAGTATTTCTGCACATATTACTGGTCCAAAACTCACAACGTAAAAAATACAAGTTACAGTAGTATTTCCAACACTTGGCTCTCACACGCTCCTTTTCCAGTAGTCCTGAAAAATCCTGATTTCTTCCATTATGTGTTTTTTTTGTTTATAATCCCCGAGCGTTGAACAACTCTCTTGAGAGTTCGTATGAAGAGGCAAAAGCAAAGAAGCATTTAAGCACAATAAAAGGTATAGTTCCATAATAATTCCTATTTTTCCAACATCCATCTTTAGACGTCCACAAGGAGTAAATAATGTAAAACAAGTTGACTGCTATCCAGCAATGATTATGCAACACGGGGATACGACGACCACTCATACAGTTCGTCACTACTTCAATAGTTAATGTTCAATTTCGTTTTTTAATACGTTTGTTTCCCTTTAAAAGTTTTGCAGAGTTTTCTTTTGTTGTTTTTTCCATTTACGTCCACAATACTAAAACACATGAGTCTTTTTCAGAAGTTTTGGGATTTTTTTTTTCCAATTAGGTACGACAAAAATACAGACTAACGATCTTTAATAATTGTTGAAACTTCACAAGTTGAAAGATGCTTCATGATGACTAACTTGCACCACACACTCAGGGTTGCAGAAATCTCTGGAGTTCAATCTCAATCCCTATAAGACAACTTCTTGGATCCATAAGAGATAAAGACATAATCCAAGATCCAGATGATTCACCAATCAGATTAGCGACATGACGTCTTGCAGATCTTGCACGATCCAATCTGATCCAATCCAAGCATGAGGGGCGTCACCAGAAGAAATTTAGTTCCTGTGCTGGGCCCTGCGGTCACGTCCAGACGGCTGACGTAGAAAAGAAAAAACAAGAGAGGATCAGAATCAACCTACATCAATACAAACGTCATTCAAATGTAATTGTATATGCTCAGCAACCAATTTTGCATCAACGCTTCTTTCTGCGGAGCAGTCTGCTTAACCTTACTCAGAAAATGGAACATCCCAAGGAAAACTTCTCAATCAAGCCAAGTACCAGATTCCTGGGTGTCTATCAGGTATCCCGTTTTAAATGTAGCCATCTGTAGATACTTTTTTCTTTCTTATTTACATGTACATGTACTGAAAAGAATTATTTTGACACCCCACTTTCATGTTCGTATTGGATTATTTGGTCAATAACTGCATTATTGCTACCAGCAATATTATTTATCATTGCCAATTTCAGAAGTGGCAAACTCTTTTTGGTGGCTGACCCTCATGTTAAATCAGATCCTGATTTTCTTTTCGGAAATGACAAGAACAGTGAGAAGGAAAATATTGGCAACAATATAAAAATCTTTTTTTGAAATTCATGTAATTTGAATGTTTCATGGGATGTTTTCTTTACATTTTCGACAATTGACATGTATCAAGTATTATTTTTAAACTGGCAAAAGATCCCACAATGAACCATTCCTCAGCCATTTTAGCTACATTTCCCATTAAGCTTCTTCAAAGCTAGAGATCAGATGAACTTGTTTGGGTTACCACATTGTGCAGCCAATTTGCTGATAAGATATGCAGGTGCTTTTTGCATTGCACTTTACATAATACAAGAGCAGACAAGGGTACTACAAATGTACAATCAAGGACAGTAGATGAACCAGATTAGTGTACAACTAAGGTTACTACAAGGTGGGTTAAAATTATGAGGACAAATTTCTGATCAATTTTTGTTCAGCTGTGCTCATATATTAGATGCTGTTATGAAATTAGCAATGCCTTTCTACAGAAACAAGTTCCACTTTGCAGAAATCTAAATTAAATCCAAAAAAATCTTTATAACAAAATTGAATTGTTTAATTGCTAAATTGTACATTGTGTCAAGATGGTCAACCCACTCAACACGCAATGACAAGAACAGGGCCCAATTTCATAGAGCTGCTTAAGCAGAAAATATTGCTTAACAATTTTCTGCTTATCAGAAATGAGCAGGATACCAGTCAAGAATTGTACATGTGACATGGTAGCTTGGCTGGTAACTTTATTCTGGTTAGCATAGTTTTGTTGTGCTTAGTTACTTTTTGTGCTTAAGCAGCTCTATGAAATTGGGCCCTGATTAGAGAGCAGCTTTAGTGACAAACTGACAGCGAGCAGTTCTAGTTGGCATTTATCATGAAACAACAATCAGCTTGTTTACTGTACCTTACGAGCGGTGTCTTCTTCCTGACGCTTTTCATAGTGCCCAAAGTCGTCAAAAATTGACGTGGTGTGACGGTACGCATGGATGATCTTCAAGACCTGACGCCCTTTATCCAGTGGCACTTCTTGGGTGTCACGAGAGTTTGTCACGGGCTTATTATCGTTGTTTTCCAGGCGGATATGTCGCAGCTGGCTGTTGGGTACATCCTTGACGTAGACCCAGCGCACATCAAAGCGCCCTTTCCATTTATCCTGCATCCAGACACCCGTATTGACATTGTAGTCCACCACTGACATCATCTCTGCTACGCCGCAGAAGTGTCCGCTGCCGTTTACGCTGTACAGGAGATAGATGGGTCCCTTGCTGGTGCGCTCACGGAATGCACTGTCCAGGCGCTTGTTGCCATGCTCCGTGCTGCACCAAATGCCGTACTTGATAGCGCGGTGGATATCGTCCTCCGAATAACTCTTGATGATGAACATGCGCGAGTTTTTGATGTCCAGATTGAACGTGTTGGGATTGTAGGTGTTTGATGAACGCAGTTTGTCCAGTACAGGGCTGGGTTGGCTGTTCTGTGGGGCAGCTCCACCCATGGCTTGGCCAACTGAGATGGCACTCATTCCTGACGCACCACCGCTACCGTTACCTGCATTCCCACTGCTACCACCACCACCACCACCACCACTGCCACCACCACCACCACCACCACCACTGGAACGATTGGCATAACTGTTGCTATTCCCCTGGTTGTTGCTGCCACTCCAGCGTTGCTGCATTTGCTGGTGTTGATTGGGTGGGTTGCCATGGTTCCTTTGCTGCTGCTGTGATTGTTGAGGCGCACGGTTTTGGTGTTGCTGCTGCTGTTGTTGCTGCTGTTGCTGCCCAGGGGGTCCACTCTGCTGTCCCTGACCATGTTCCTGCTGCTTATTGGACTGTCCTCCCTGTCCTTGCCCATGTGATTGGGTTTGGGAATGGGGCGGTTGCTGCACCTGAGGTTGCTGCACAACAGAAGCTGCAGTAGTGGTGGCTGGCTTAGCTCCCTGCTTATCATTCCCATTCCAAGTTCCAATGGTCATGGTTTGTTTCATGGGTGGGAGCTGAGTCGGTACCGGGGCATGGGATCCAGTCTTGGTTTTCATTTTGGGTTGGGGCTTGGCCGGTTTGCTAGCAATGGCTGCCCAAGACTGGGGTTTAGCGGCAGTCACTGGGGCTGAGGCAGGGGGAGGGGGAGCCTGTTGCGCCATTGATGATGTAGTAACTTGCTGTCCACGCACCATTTCTTGCTCTGAGCGCATACCATGAGTGTTCTGTGTCATCACCCCACCAATGGCATTCTGCTTGTCACCCGCTGCTCCAATATTCAGTCCGGACATTCCCTGTTCCACCGCTTTCATACCATGAGCTTTGCCATCATGCCCATCCAGTCCGTTAATTCCCTGATACCCCCTCTGCCCCCCTGGAGCCACCTGTTGTTGGGAGGCATTGGGATAACGGGCATAATCGTAGTAAGAAGTCCCCTGTGCTGCTGGTTGGCTGCGCGAGGTCACCTGCTGCGGCTGCTGTCCCTGCGGCCCAGGAGCAGAGCTGTTACTCCATGAGCCGGTCATAAAGTCAGCATTTCCTGGAAAGAAGTTCAACCCTTGGTTCAAGTATGGCGGAGTAGTCCCTGGCTGGTTGTAGTAGTTTTCTGCAGCATAGCTGTTGTCGTAGGTACCATAGTTAAAGTTGTTGAAGTCCCCTCCAGTGGACCAGGTGGTCTCACTACCAGGCATGGAGTATTGGAAGGAGTATGATGGATAGTAACTCGGCAAGTAGTCCTGTGCAGGTGCCATATTGGGAGCCGTGTACCCCTGAGAGAGATGATGACGAGCCATTGGAAACAGTGAATAGGGTAAAGAAACAAAAAATAAAATAATGTTATTATTTGTTTATATCTAATTTTATTTTCTAAAGTCTGTCCTGAGCCAATATGGCTTATCAGGTTTGTGTTTATATACTCGGTTCCATTGGCATTAATCGACTGAGAATATTTCTATTCTCATAGGTCTACTGTACAAGGAGAATTGGCAGACCCATTAAGGCCAGAATTAATTACAGTTTCCCTGCTAGCCTCAGTCAATCAGCTAATTAACTTAAGACATGTAAAAGGCCAAGTAGAAAAAAAACACAAAATTAATTTGGTTCTCATCAATTTCAAATTAATGGTCCAAACAAAGTTTAATGAGCTAGAAAGACCAGGGTCTGATTTCACAAAGGGCTACGATCGATTTGAGCTGTGTATCAATCTAAATTTCTAAGCAAAGTGTGATGTCACAATACAAATTACTATGGTAATACTGACAACTCATCTTAAAAGATGAATCTTACTGTGGAAATTTGTGTGTGTTTATACCACTTTTATAGAGAAATGGTATTCAATATGAAAAATGACAAGAATAGTATTACGTTTGTTTCCCATACTGGAGGCTCATAGAGCTGTTTAGTCTGACAAACTGTTTTAAGTGTAGCAGTAAAATAGTGCTAAAATGCATCTCCATCATGCTGGAAACTTCACAGAAAGTCTAATTCTTTTGGGTGGTAATCAGTTTATAGGTATTTATTATTAAAACCAATTTGGTATTTTTAAGCCTCATATAAATACAACTTTGAAGATAGTTTTACAGTTTTTCAAAAACCCAAACCAAATGAGACCAACTTAAAAACAGAACTGTGAAAACCGGCTCATTGGTAAATCCCCCAAGCTTACCACTTGATCTGCATAAAATGAGACTAGTTTTAAGGTAAGTGCAGCTGTGTAATTAATTGAGCATTTAAAAAGTTGCAAGTAATACAGCACTAATTATGCCTTCTCAATTAATGTTACTTTAGTAGGCTTTTAAAAACATTTTATTACCAGCATAGTGATTTGCAAATCTTAGAGTCTTTGAGCAGTTTCAATATAAAATATTTGCACTGAAGTCATCATGAAATTGTCAACCGTACTGTAGGCCTACTTCCTAAAAAAAAAATTAAAAAGCAAAAAAGCAATAGTCTTACAATAGATGCAATCAATTAAATTTGCAATTCAAGCTTAGTCCTCCATAGAATATTCTACAGTGTACGTCAGAATTTGACCAAATTAGGAATGGCTGGTTTTATGACACTGTAGTCTGATGGTCTGACCTCAGTATTGTACGTTACGCGTGTACACATAATATGCTGACATAAAGGAAAGAGAACACACATGTACATGTACACAGTTTTAGAGTTCACTAGCTATAGACGATGTGACCTGTGACATCACATGTTTACAAAAGAGCCACAGAGCCTGGACTTCCGGCGGGCACATTTGTACACAGCTCAATGGAAGAATACAACAAATCTTATGTTTTATGGAGATCGCACTGTCTGACTTTTCTCAACTTTTGATATGATAAAAAGGGGGGACATCTCAAAAGCTGTACAGCTGTTGCTTTTGTAAATTTTGAATTTATGTGAAAATTATGTGAACATTATTTTCCCATTGAGCCTGTGTAGCATCTTGCCCGTCAGGAATAGCATTATAATGTACATGTACGAGGTCAACACGCTGTAAACAAATGTAACATGGTCTATACCCACCACTTACTTGTAAACTACATTACATTCTGATGGGCTAATCAGCACAACTGCCCAGAAGTCAGGTTTACTGACACACCCAAATGCCAATGATCAGTTTATAACAACACTAATTGCAATCCCAGTTTGAAATACATGTAAGGTCAAAATGCTTTCTTAATGCTGTGAAATTTCCAATAGGACAAAGACAACGAGAAAGGGCAGTAATCAATTGGTATTATGTATGTAATTATTTTTAAAAATCTGTTTGGCTTTCAGAATGCATACAACTTCATAATTTATACGGTTTTTATCTTCCAGTTTGCAGTTTCCGAAAAAAGTAACACTGATTGGGCAGCAACCACAAAAGATGTGACAAGCAAACCACAGTATGACTTTGTTACAGTGGAATGTTTTGTCATTTAACTCATTTAACCCAAGACAACTGTGCACTTTGATTACAATGATGCAATCAATGACTCAAAAGTATTCACAAATCAATTATTTATTTATGTGCAGGCCTAGAATTTAATTAACATGGAGAAGTGAGTGAACACTTACAAATATGCACATGTAATGTCAATGTACATGTACATTTACAATGTACTCTACGTGTACATTATACATTTAAAATGTACTGTACATGTGTATGTATACATGTATCAGGCCTGGAATTACACGGAGGCCACAGAGGCCATGGCCTTCGTTGCCCTTGTCTTGGCCTTGGTGCCCCGTCCTCCAAAAGTTTCCCATAGACTTGAAGATTTTCCAATGGAAGTGCCCTTTGCAAAATGAAAACGGCCTTGCCCTCTTAAAGATGAAATTCCAGGCCTGATGTATTATGTACATATATGTACAGTACATAAATAAAACATAAATACTGCATGTATAATGTACATTAACATTTGTTTGTACAAAATGTATGATGATATGAGGTTGTTTCATTACTTTCTTGTCTTTCTCATATATGTAAACTGAGGATACATATAAGTACATGTACAGGATCTTCTCAAACAATTTGAAAAAAGCTGAATTTTAAATAAAATCTAATTTACATGTATAAAAAGACAGAAAAAAGCTTGATCAAGATATATTTCAAGGCAACCAATAGTGTTGGCACAGTTTAACACCTCACAAGCATGAACTTTACATAAAATCTGGGATGGGTACCTATTTCTGCAATCTCAATTGTGCTTAGCACATTTGTATGCTCAACATTTTTACCGAATCAGCCCTTCAAATAATCCCAAGTTATTGAATAACCCTCCATGGAACCAGCTAAACGTACATGTACATGTACCTCCATGAGATTGAGATTGAGAGTGTCCCTGTAACAAAATGTGTGCACATGAATAGCACTCGGCAAACAGTCCATGCAAGTACGTACAAAGAAGCTACATGTATGATGCCATCCAGTATTGATCTTCTGGTAGTCAGCCGTTAACTGCTTTACTCCATCCTCATTCATTCGATTGTTGTTTGTTTTTAGGGGCTCGACTGATCTGTTATTCCAATTTCCCCAGGTCAGCTGCAGAAGTTGCCTGCCTCATTCCTGGATCTTGGACACCTGATGCTGTTTATTTGTCTTACACTGTTATAGTACTGAAGGTATATGGACATGTACATGCAATGGAGGACCAAGCTCAGATAAAGAAAGTGCCATTGAAAGACTTTCTGTTTACTAGCAGAGTATTTCTCCATGGCTAAAAAAGGAGGAAAACTTGTTTACCATTAGGCCTACTTCATCAATTACTATGGTAAACATTGCGTTGTTATGGCTAGCCAATCCTGCAGGGCAAATAATTTCAATGAAACCTCAGATATTGGAGAGTATCATAAATATGTCCATATAGCGAGAGTAACCTTAGTTTCCATACCAAAAACTAAAGACAGCATGTTCATGTACAATGTAAGTTACAGTGATGTTTTATTTGTAAACATTTGATAATCAATTTTTTTTTACACACGTGCATATCTTTGTAAATTTAAATGTTGTTCACAATATGACAAAATGAGATGTACACACCCATGGTTCATAATGTGAAAACAAAGTGTACCCAAGATTTGACACAAAGACAATTTCAGTGTAGCATCTCAAATCACAGTCAGAGATCCTGGCTGGCTTGCACACAAAGCAGTTGAGGAAGTTCTCCTTTCATAATAATTGACACAACAAATGCAAACAAAGACTACAAAGTTACTCTGTAGACCAGTGAATAGCTGACAAAGCCCACCTACATGTACATTCTGTAATGCACACTGTACAATGTACAATGTACATGGAGGGAAACACTGTGCCAGTTATTTTAATAGAGCTTGAATCTGAACAGCTTAGCAAACTGCAAAACCAGTCTCACTTCCCAATCCTCCAAAACTAAATCCTGGTTTGGACTACATGTAAGTTTGCTGGACTCTTCTTGGAATATCATACAATTCAGACAATACATTTTTCTTCAGTTAAAGGGACGCGCGCTCTCCATACATTGATATGGAAGGCAGGGCGCACGGTGCCGCACATGTGCAGTCACTGGGTAAAAGTTTATAATTCCATGTAAAGCCACATGCCTGCTTTGATCATAACAACACAGACCCTTTAAAGCCAAACACAAAACATTAAAAAAGTTTAATGTAAAAAAGTCTAGGATTTTTCAGACTATTGTAATTCCTGTTCCCGACATACATGTATATGCATTTTTTGACAGCTTACTTTGCATCAATGGAATTCTTTGAAAGCCAAAAATATCAATCAAAAGACTATTTCAAAGTACATTGAACATAACCAATGATATACCAGCAGAGGCTTTGAATTTCATTTATGCATGGTCAAAGCCACTGTTCAAATAACCTTAAGTTCAGAATACTTCAATCAATACAACTGGAAAAAATCAAAGAATATGGTTCTTCAACCTCCTAGTAATTTCAATCCTACTAGCAAGATCACAGTTGTATAAACCTGTTCAACAATCATTGGTTCATTGCCAAGGGAGTTCAAACTAACTTTTCCATCAACCCATTGAGGGAAATTGTATACAGGTGTGTTGTCAGTAGTGGAACATTTCTACAAACGTTCAGAACAAATGCACATTCAAATACAAAGAAATCAATGTGCAACAAAGAAAGGTTTTCCAAGAACTGTATGACTAGTGGATAGTGGTACAATAAACGGAAAGGAACAGACAATTTCAATAGAGTAAAAACAATTTTCAAATTTATGTTTATAGTGCATGTAGACAATTGTCTAAAAACATACATATTTCCTTTACAACATGTACGTACATTGTACACATGATTTTAAATTTCATAAAACAATCGCTTTAAATTATAACCCAAGTTGGTACAAAATGTTACCACACAAGTTCCCACACCCTCTGAAGCACAAAGACTGGTTCATACTACATGCAAATTGTAGAAGCAAAGTGCATTTTCTTGCGTCACAATAGGAAAACAGTGCATACTGATTGTTTGCGACACCAAAATTTGCTTCACATTTAAATTTGCCTCCGTGTGAAGTATGGATCGGGCTAATGGCTTTTTGAAGAGAAGAATAAAAAAAACGCAGAAATACAAAAAATACCTCCCTCAAAATATTCCCCATACACTAAAAAATTTCCTACAGAAGTGCCCTTTGTAAAATGAAAATGGCATTACCACCCTTTGAACATGCAACCAGGCAGGGCCTGATAAGTGATGGCAGCTAATGCTCCCTTAAAGGAACATTACAGAATTGGTCAGAAAAAAACTTGACATAATACTTTTTGATCACAGATTTACATAAAACTTACACGGTCTAATGATGATGATAGTAGAAAACATCCCTTGAAATATTTCTGTCTGAAATGCCTTATTTGATGAGAAATGAATAAACTAATTTTCCGATTGGAGTTTATGAGCGTTTTATTCATTTGTTGAATCTATATGATTTCATGCAAATGTGTAATTGGTTTTTCACTATTTTCTTGTGACCCAGATGGCCGATCGATCTCAAACTTCTACAGGTTTGTCAGTTTATGTATATGGTGGATTACATAAAGTGCTTACACTGCCAGCAACTGTTTTGTTAGCAAAAACCAATTCTGTAATGTTCCTTTAATCTGAGGATGTGACAGCTCAAAGATGAATCAAACAAAATCTTATGCTAATTTACATGTTTTCACATCTCAACTAAGCACATACAATCCTTATCCTCAGATCAGCCCAACTTATCATAATTCATTGTTTCACTTCTTGTTTGTTTGTTTTGACTAAAAAAAACAGAACTCGGACTTATAATAATTGACATGTACTCAGCAACAGAGGTTGATTTGGAATTGTGAAAAGACAATTAGATTCAGCCCAAGGCCACCTGCTACTTCAGCAGGCAATTGAGTTACCCGCTACCCTTGTACACATGTAGAATACATGTACAGTGTGCATGCCAGTCCAGTGAAACAGTGCTTACTGGCAAGCTAATTAAGCCTCTCGTCAATTAATTATTGTCCCAACGATCCTTTGGAAAACCTATGTTGTCCAAGGGATACAGGTTTACAGTTAATATTCTTCCAAATGCCAAATAAGGTATTAATAAGCTTTGAATGACATCATGGTAAATTGTGTAACAGATAATTTCAAATATCCACAATGATCAACATTTACCCTTTTTATACAAACCACATGCATGTACTTGTGTAATATTTAAAGGTTTTATTAAAACCAAAAGGTCTCAAAGCCAAGTGTCAGTTGTGCACTATGCGACAAAGATTCTACCATGTATCTGCATTGTGTCTTTTTTTATAAATGAATACCTTGGAGTGATTGAAATGGACGACAAATTGTAATTATGCAATAAGTATTTGGTACACAATATAGATAGCCATGTGGATTTACAGCATACATGCAGTACTCCTTTGGTTATCTCTTAATTCCAGGCTTTCATTAACCCTAAAGAACCCAAGTCCTACAATATCCTCCTTGCCAAAGTGGAGGATTTTGAAGGATTTGGGCTATTAGGGATCTGCAACACAGGAGGATTGCGAAGGATTTGGGCTATTAGGGATCTGCAACACAGGAGGATTTTGAAGGATTTGGGCTATTAGGGATCTGCAACACAGGAGGATTTTGAAGGGTTTGGGCTAAAATGAGTTTTTGTTAGGATAGGATTTTGGAGGACTTGGGCTATCAGGCTGTTTTTACATAGGAGGATTTTGAAGGTTTTAGGTATTATGCAGCTTAGCCAAAATATGATTCTGAAGGTTTTGGGCTTTTAGGGGTGGAGATTGTAATAAAGTCAACATATTTTTTTGTTTGATTATTGGCAACTAAAGTGTCTTTTGTTTGCTTGGTAGTGCTCCCGGGCATTGGATGTTTATTGTGGTTTATTGTACATGTATCACCACCACACAGTCTTAGTAAACACACCATTGTAATCTTTGGAATTTCTTAGGGCACTTCCATTTGTTTGAGGGTAATGTTATGTAATATTCTAAATTGATTTCAATATCAATAAGCCAAATTAAGTAAGATATATAGGTCAATGGGTATCAACAATATGAAAGTTGAATTGATTTTAAATATCAATAAAGAATTATGTAATAACTAAGTGCTGATTTCCTATAAATATCAGTGGGCGATGTGGTATGAACTCCATCATAAATATCTGTTGACTGAGCCAAAAAAAAGGAACAAAAGCACCTAATTGATCAAATATCATACACCAAGGTCCCTAAAGTAAATCACAAGATTGACTCCCTTACTTCTGTCTCTAAAGGATTTTGAAGGATTTGGGCTAATATGTATACTTACAATAAGTTGAAGGATATTGAAGGATTTGGGCTCTTTAGGTTTATGACAACATTATTCTGAAGGATATCGAAGGATTTGGGCAGTATGTCTACCCAAGGGCCTAGTCTGTTAGGGTTAATGTTTTTGGCAGGGAAATATTATACATGTACTTCATGTCTTGTCTTGTATAGAAATGTGTATTGCAAGGGTAATAAATCAAGGTGTGGTTTACTTCTAACAAATACACATTACCTTAATCTCTGGCTTATAAACCGTGGCTTATTTAATTTTGACCCAAAGAAATAATGTTGCGGCTTGTACATCGGGCGGCTCATACGCCAACGTATTAATATGAAGAACAGAAACCAGCGCACATTTTTAAAAAGAAAGATCATTAATTAACGATTTCAATTCATTTTGACTTCAATGCAATGCAAGTCGTCATTTGCGGCAATCTTCATTGACTGGTGTTCCGCGCACCATCACTGTACATCACCCACAAAAGACCACAAACACGCACAACCCCTGTGTGTGTGTGGTCATGTCTGCCGCTTACACGCCGACCGGCTTATACACCGGGCGGCTTATACACCGACACACTGCAGCACTGCGGCTTGTACATCGGGCGGCTTTAAGCCAGAGAATACGGTACATTGTACATGTAATACCGATGTGTATTGATCAATCACAGAACATGGCTACATCCGTTCCAACTTCCAATAGGCCTGGCTTATAAAGCCATTGAATCTTGATATCCTATGACATGCATTATGCCCTGTGAAAAGATTTTCTGGTGGTCAGAATCTGTAATGTCTTCAAAAAATATTGGTTAGCATTGTTGGCTTCTGAAGGAAGGCTAAAATTTAAAACAAGAGTAATGGTTCAACTAACTTAAACTATTTTGTTCAGTTGGGAATCCACCCCATTTTTGCGCATGCAGTGATCTGACCTCAGTGCTTGCTGAACAGTATCACATACATGTATATTATAGAGGCTGCGTTCAGACTCCAACATCAACCTGTCCAAAGAGTTCAAGAGCTTCTGCACAGATTGATGGATCCATCATTACCAGTTATTTGGGAATGGAACTGGATCATCGTGCTATTGTGGATAAGTACTGTATATGAATGGATCGCGGATGTACAAGAAAGAGTCAGGTCAGGGCTGGATGTTTAAGTTTCAATTGAAACTGCAGTAATGTTTTTTTAAATGTCTGGAATTTATTTTAGAAGCATTTTCAAAATGTATTTTGCAAACTGAATGCATAAAACTTGACAACATGCACACTAATGAAGGACCGGTAAAATTGTATGTTGACAGCATACTGTACCATTGATGTAAACTGTTAACACTAACACTGCTTCACAAAAACTTTCCCTTTATTTACACACACAATACAGAGTCCAAGAGAATTAAACGAGAAATCCATTGCATTTAGGTTATAAATTAATTATCAGAGTTCATTTCCCTGTAGAAGAATTGTCGAAAGTCATTGCTCAAACCACAAGTGACCTATCTGTCAAAATTCACAGATTCTTGCAAATCGACGTATCACTAGATTTGCCATTACATGTATGTATTTCAACGAAGTGACCTAAGAACTCGATACGCCACTTTACATGTACCAATGGTATACAAAGCGCTACAGCACATTTCAGGTGCCTGTGTGTGACATTTGCATTTTCCTGAAGTGACCTATCCACAATAAAGTGACCTATCTCGATAGGTCTCTATATGCGTTGGTTTGTACACAGCGCTCAGCATGCAAAACTTGTTTTTTCATTTTCACAAAGTATTAAGAAATTATTTACTAATTAAAATAGTTGCAGGAATGAAAACAAATTAATAGTTCTGAAGAAATAAAGTAGTCAGCTTTATTTTTTGACCTTACAAAAATAAATAAATAAATAGTAAGCAGACTCTGAAACAGCAGTTTTAAAAATAGTGCAACTTTAATCACGACTTTCTCTTTTTATGTTTTTGGGGCTGTTGATGAGATAGGTCAGTTCTTGGTACGAGCGACATTGAGAACCAATTGAAAATGCGATCGTCATTACTGTTACTTCCTTTCAACAACATCCAAACCTACATGTACTTGAAAAATTGGTCTTGCAGGCCTGGAATTTAGAGGCCTGTATGCTTCGTTCTACATGTAGAAAGGGAAAGGGCACCAAGGCATTCTCTCCTCGGTAAAGGGCACCCTATGAGGAAATTGTAAATTTCTATTGGAGCATTTCAAGGGCACCAAGGCAATGACCAGGGGGCATCGAGGCAATCGCCTCCGTTGCCTTTGTAAAGTATCAGGCCTGCGCCTGGTCTTGGCCTTAGTGCCCCTTCAAAAGTTTCCCAAACACTTTAAGATTTTCCAATAGAAGTATCCTTTGCAAAATAAAAATCACCTTGTCCTCTCAAAAATGAAATACCATGACTGGTCTTGTAATGTTGTTTTTTTTCTACACAGGTTTATGTGCTGAAGTAAGAAACTGGCTAATCAATTACAAAAATTACATTAAACTAAGTTCTAACAAATTCTTCGATATTACCAAGTTAAATGTATTAGACAAACACTGTCAAATGATTAAAATACACATTGGCTTTACCAAATGTACCCTTCGCATTAGTTTCAAATACCAACCTGGTTGGCTTGACTGGTCTGCATGTACCGCTCAAAATCTTCATCGGAAACTCCTTCTTTTGTGTTCACTGGACCATTTTGAACTGCAAACAAAAACATTTGATATTTTCAAAATGTGGAACCGACTTCAACAAAATTCACAAATTATTTTACAAAAGCTAGATGACGACAAGGCATGCATGATGCAGTGTCCAGTTGTGGCAAGGGAAAAAAGGGAGAGCTAAAAAAAAACTGTATGCTGCGCTTGCAAAAAGTTTACCAAACACAGTGGTACACCGCACGCAGCAACTCTAATAGACTTTTTGCAAGCACAGCAAAAGTCGTACGAAGAACAAACTGGTATTCCTCATGCAGCAACGCTGGTTCCGGCAACTGTAGTTTGGTTTTGTACACAAATCATGCAACTCCACCACCATATTTGTTACAACACTGTTTAATTACGGTAATAATTTATCGCTTTTAAAAACAAAATTATTTGCAGAGTGGATTTTCTGGACCAGCGCAACACTCAATGAGAGTACAAGGAATATGTATTACTATTTATGTAAAGCCTAATTTTGGCAAGATCCAGTTTCAAAAGAGAACTGTCGGCATGCAAAATAGGTAAAAAGTTTTGAATAGGATTTTGTACATGTACTGATGTAGCTCCAAGACTCCGTGGAGCTGATAGGGATCGAGCCTCATATTTCTAGGAGTGACTATGTGGCGTAGGGCCAAGAAGCAGAGGGAGTCACTATGTATTACTAGTATTTATGGGGCTACGCGAACTGCAGGCTCCGTTTGCTAAAAAAAGTAAAAAGTTTTTTTTAAATAGGCCTGTCTGAACACAAAAGTTAATACTATTTTATACTAAATTAAAATCAAGAATTACACATGTTTACTGTATGATTTGGATAATCAGAACACTTGATCAACCGTACGGTCAAGGGTTACGAGTATCCGTCTAACTAGGCACATGTATGATTAAATATTTTACTCTTTCAATGTTCAATGCACCAACATGACAAACTGTACTTTAAGTTGACAACTTAAAAAATATGTACAGTAACTGTCACTGAAGTTAGTTAACATTTACATCAACAAAAATCACTTCTTACCTTGAGCCCTTTGCGATTTCGGCTTCTGCAAATACCCAAGGATATCCATGGAACACAAAAAGGGGAGAAAAAGAGAGAGACACGTTAGAAATAAGAAGATGTTCGTATCAACACGATGGCGGAAGTGACAAGGCATGCACTCAGTACATAAGCGCCATTGAGATGAGATGACGAGTTAGCACTGTATGCATGTTTGTACGGGCTGTTTTCAAGGTTGACAACCACAAACGCCAATGGATGGGATTCTGAATGAGAGTGTCGTTCGACTAAAATTTGCCACACACACTGACCTGGTCGACCCCAGCAGACATCGCCCGATTTAGTCCCGAATATATCCAAGTCAAACTTTATAAAGGCCAAAAGCTGGCAGTTCAGTTCTCACTGCGTGGGATGTCGGTTAATCTAGCACTGTAAAAGCTGTCCAAAGTCAGCAAATTGTCCACAAAATTGGGGTGGCTTCGATTCGTGAAATACTGATTTCCTCGCGAAACAATGGCGGAGTTGCACATGCGCTGAAATGAGCCTCGGTCCCGCTTTTATCTGCTCTCACGTGACAGTGCAACGTCAGCAAGTTTGGAATGTATTATTAATTGGTACCTTGTCAAAGCTGTTATGAAAACGTAAACGAAATGTTGGGGAACCAGCGAAATATTCCCGAACAATCAATTAGAAAAAAATAACAAGGCGTACCGCCACTGCTTTACTTCACCAAAGAAAAATAATGTTTCCAATTTATTAGAGTTATGTTGAAACCAATAAAGTAAACGATTTATTTCCCTTTCACGAAGTAATCTGTTTGTAATTTTACTGGCTAACGGTATAATGTCTATGTTTTCTTTTTTCAATGTCCTTAAAAAAACACATTTTGATCTGTCGTTCACAATGTACATGCATTTTTGAAGGCCTCTAAAATAATATTACTCGGTACACTACAATAAAACTGAATATATTCACCTTTTAGTGGGGCGGAACACCATAAACCCATGCGTGAGACTCTGGGAGCGTAAAGCTTGCATGGGTGTTCTATTCGTCTTCACTAAAGAGTAATGTTATAACTTTGCTCTTTGTGTAGCTTATTCAAAGGTTGACCCACTATGTAAAAAAAATGCCTTTTGCTCTTAACAAAAAAGAAAAAGAAAGGAAACATGAATTTAAAGGAAACAAAAAGCTGCCCTGTCGAAGAAAATTACCTTGGTTTCTGTCAAATTGAAAAACACTTTTCTGATATAAATGTAATGAATAGAACGTAATCGACCACCATCTTTGATGAAAAACAAAGGAAAAGTTCACGCAAGTACGCGCTGCGCACAACTCTGAGCCAATGATAACCTTTCACGCTTGCAAGTTTCATCAACGCATGGCAGCCAATGCAAAGGGGTCTATAATAACGAAGAAATAATTAACCTAATATGGAAATTAGAATATGCACTTCACAATACATGGAGATTTTTTTAAATCTGTAAGGCATTATTTATTAGGACCCAAATGTATCCATGTATTCAGGCACGTCCAACCCTCCCACCCCCCCCCCACCGCTACGATTGTGCACACTGATCCGACGGATGAGGGCGCACTTTACATCACATGCGGGTGCACCACACAAATAACAAAATGCTAAATGCTAATTCAAAAAGACTCAAAATACTTGAAAATCACCCAGATATACTGTCAGACAACTAACCTTCAGATTTCTTTTTAATTTTGGATGGGTCAACCGTCTGGAATTTTTGCTAATACTAATAGGCCTACCCTATAAAAAAATACCCCCCAAAATGTTTTTTTTCCAAAATCGACTCGCTGCCAGTTTCCATGAGTGCCTACAAATTATGATAATCAGCTTGGCACATCAATTTTGGCCTATTTAGTGTAGTGCCAAAATTCATGTCTCTCCATTCCTGGGCAAAGAATCGGCGCTTAATATTATGACATGCTGGTTGATTTGACTGGACAGTCATTCAGTTTTCGTTGTTGGCTGGCTAGGCCTCACTTTCAATCCACTAAAGAACAATATTTATATATTTCTATTTTTTTTAGAAACAAAAAAAAAGTGATAAAATTAACAAATTACTCATAATATTTTAAAGTGAGGAGGCTAGGACCAACATTTCTCGCAATAAAACCTAGTATCTTACCGTAAATATAAAGCATTCAGCTTTGTCCTAAATCCAAAGGTATATCAATAAAATATTATTTAAAATCTGAAGAATTCAAGTGTTTTGTTTTGGTGTTATTTTGTTTGGTTAAATCTTAGCAGGTAGGTAAAATAGATATAAACCTACTTGTTTAAAATGAATCCAATTCAATATCCATGCTGAGTGTGATAGTGAGGGGAGGGCTGTCTATTTTAAGAATGTGCTACATCCACCCCGCTCTTATTCATTTTTTCCGTTCTCTTGAAAAAACAATTATTAAAGAAGTTAATATTCACGAAATTATTTGACAGCAAGGATACCCGTACATAAACAGACAGAACATAGTACTTTCCAACACAGTGAGTACATTAGGCCTGAAGTCGAACAAGTTATTGCGTGCTAGGCGCGCGCGTTTTTACGGCAGACTTCGACTTGAGTGCGTCAGAACTGTTTAGCTATGACTACACTGTTGATGTCATACACTATACTACTTTTGTTTTCTTATCGAATAAACAGGTCGTGATTTATAATCGTAGCTCGTGTTTTGTTTTCTTGAAATAAAAATTAACCTACAACTTCAAAAAAACATAGAGAAAAACAAAGTTATTGAATTAAAAAATATTTATCTTTATAAAAGTGATTTTTGTCGGTGAAAATGGTTCGTGGCTAAAATCATAGATGAACATTCATGATGTCTTCATCTACACGGGCAGAAAGAAAAAAGTTTTCGTCGCCAGGGAGACTCGACAACCAGTAAACAAAAGTTGTTGAAAAATAACAAATCGCCGAGAATCAAACGGGTCTGAACACACGGCTGCTTTTTTGCATTTGAAATTGTTGCAATTTACCGAAATTTCCAAGTTTTCGAAGGATCAAGTACCAGGTAAGTGAAGAGACTAATGTCTCTAGTTTTGTGTTTTGATCTTACAATCAGTTAGAATTGGACCGTTGCTTTCAAGTTGAGTAATGAATAAACGGCCGTGATGGGGGAAAAAAAACATCAGTCTAGCCGCCGTGATAAAAAAAAAGCCTGTGTATTGTGTACACGACTTGTTTGACAAAGTTTTGATACATTTCCAGCATCGTTCATAAGTTTAACAGTAATATTGTGAAGCAGGAGAAAAAGGCCTAAGGACTCGAAGAAGACCCCATAAAAACGAATGAAGTTCATTTGCCAGTGACTTCTGTCAGTTTGATTATTTCATTTTGCAATGAATGTTCTCTTCCATCCGTAGATTACTTAAAATGGCAGCCATGCATGCGAGCATGACCTGTGACACTGAGCTCACGTCAGGCCTGAGTACCAAGCAGGCACTACCCAGAGAACCTGCTGAGACTCAATACAAGCTGATTACAGCAACTCAAAAGTAAGACATCATTGCAAACACTCTGTTCTGCTTGAAAAGGTTCAAACATATTAGCTTAATTTTAATTAAAAGAACTGAGTTCTAGAAAAGGCTGCACTTCTATTCAATTCTGGATCATATTAATGTGAAAAACAAACAAATATGTACCCAAAAAAGAGGATACAGTTTTGTGTCTTGTGTAATTTGTTATTGATTTGAACTTGAATGTCGTATTGGAAATGCTCTCCAATGTTACTTTGCTTGACTTAATCAGGCAAATTGTTGTCACAGATCTCTTGTAAATAACAAGAAATGGTTATTATTTGGTTTTACCATACACTGATGTGTGTAAAGCACTGTTGACTCATTTTCCCGAATCCTGGGAAAAAACAGTCATAATGGGTGCATTTCTAACCCATGACCTTTGCCATTCTAGAGTAGATGTCTTACCATTTAAACCACCGAGATTGCCTGTGCTTCGAATCCCACACAAGTAATATGCCTGTGGATTTATTTCACAGGACTCTGGAAAGTACTGAGTATACGGTGCTTCAAGAACATAAGTGTGAGGGGGAAAATCAAATAATAGTCTTTATCGCCAATGCAAATTTAACATCTATTAAGAAAAAGTTAAACAGAAACAAACAAACCAAATTGCATTACTTGTTTGCATTCTCTAACTCTCAACCATCCTTCTTCACAGGAAAACCCAGAAGAGTATGTCTGGTTTGAGAAAAGCAATTAGGGCAATCTTTAGGCCAAAAGACAAGATATCGAAAATGCTGACCACCAAGCAACCTGGCTCTGCCCAACAAATCAAGTCCTCAAGGTTTGTAAAAGAAGTAAATAATTATTGACTACTTTTCTTTCTAAATTCTAATCATTCTTTTTATTCTTTTATCTTGTTAAACATTTTATAGGAGAAGGCTAACAAAAGCAATTTTTTTTTTCAATTCGCTTGCTCCTTTGAAAAACACCAGCAGTCAATATCATCTTTCCTCTTAACTCGTACCCAGTTGATTTATTTGCTTTTTAGAATAAAGACTCATGTTTTATATTAATAAAATGCTTAATTGATAAACGTTTTCTTACATTACTGAACAGGCAAGAGACTGAAAACAATGATTGCACACAATCGAGAGTTGCTGACCCTGTGCAAGCTGAGCATAGCTCTGAGACACCATCAAAGTCCTCCTCACCATCATCCTCTGAGACCTCAGATACTCTTCCATCATCAACGACTTCAGATATCTCATCGTCATCTTCTGCCAATAAGACATCTTCATCTCTGGATGACAGATCTCCTCCTGCTCCTCCCAAACCTGCACCTGCCACATCGACGCCTAGATGTGCTGACAGGTCAGGGTTCTATACCTATTGTGAGCAACCTTCCTACTTTGGAACCCGCTTGTACCAACCCAGTGATCTGGTTCCAGAGGAGGGCATCTTTGGAGAGTGGTTAGAGTTAGGATGTGGTGAGACGTCATCGACACGCCTTGTGAAGGTCATGCCTGATGGCAAACTAGCTGCAGCAAAGATTGTGTACAACAATCATCTGGAAGATCAATTCCGCAATGAACTTGATGCCCACCACCTGGTCCATGGGCACCCTTCATTTCCTGAGGTAATTGGAGTTGTCCACCAATCTCCATTCCGATGCATCCTACAGGAGTTTGTAGGCAATGAATCCATTCCAGAAAACATCACCCTGGAGGATGTATTGACAAATAATAAAGTCAAAATCTCAGATATTCCAGAGAAGGACTGGTTGCAGATTGGGCAAGACATCTCCCAAGGACTCCAGCACCTTCACCATCAGGAGTATATTCATCAAGATCTTAGCCCTGATAACATCCTCCTGTATCCCACTGATGGCAACTGGAGGTGCTGGAGAGCTAAGATCTGTGATCTTGGAAATTGCACATTTGCTAAGCTGACTCCTGAGGGAGTCAAGGGTCAAGCTCAACTTGCCATGGCTGCTGATGTATATTCCCTTGGGAGAATGTTCAGGTCAGTTGGAAAAGCCGCAAATGTGCACTTTCTGAAATCCATTGGCAAAAAGTGCACCAGGAGGGATCCTAAAAACCGCCCCCAGATGAATAAGGTTTGTAAAATGCTCAGCAAGGTTTCCCACTGAATGTTGTTGTTCTTAAAGATTTGTCATTTTTTCAAAATTTATTTTACACTTCAGACAATCTTTAAGGGCAAAGCTTTTAGATGGGGAAACCCAATGGTTTGTGAGGGGGAAAACCCTAAGCTGCTTTCATCATTTGAAAAAAAACCTTCAGTTTGGTACACTACAATTTTAAAATAAATTGCATGTGACTTTGTTCTCATCAATCATTGAACTTAAAGAAAAGTTTGAGTTGTTTGCACAATCATCACAAGCCATTAGCCAAGCTGAGTAATTTTTACCTTATTCCTTATTGGTGTCATTTTCTTTCCATCATGCATTCTGGAGAACCTACAGCCAGAGATCTTGCCATAGAGCCAAAAATCATTTCATATTTTTCCCAGAGACAATATTCATTATCAGCAGTGTTATTAATGTGCACGAAACAAATCACTTTATCAAATTAAATCTTGTCAGAGATGAAGTTATTATTTTTACTTCAATGAGTGGAAATCATGTTATGTAAACTCATTCAATACAAAATGCATAGTAAACCTATTTCAGAGTTCATAGTGAAAAAACACAACAACAATAAGGAAAAGTTAAGTCCTAAAAGAAGTTGTTTACTTGAGAACCACTGCTTTCAAATTTCAATTCGGTTTAAATTCAATCTATTTTTTAAATAACAAAAACTTTAATAAATATTTTTATTAAATTATAATTTTTGTCATAGAAACCACCACTCTTTGGCAGCAAAGTAATAAAGGGTTTGAATGTGCCTAGTCAAAAATGTAAAATATTTTTTGATATTCTTGTATTTATAATATTGTGACATGCTGGCTGATTTGACTGGACAGAGTCATTCAGTTTTCGTTGCTGGCTGTTTAGGCCTCACTCTCATTCTACTAAAGAACAATATTTATATATTTATATTTTTTTACAAAATAAATGATATAACAAATTACTCACCATATTTTAGAGTATAAAGCATTCAGCTTTTCACTAAAGCCAAATATTTAATAATAAAATATTATTTAAAATCTGAAGAATTCAAGTGTTTTGTTTTTGTGTTATTTTATTTGGTTCTACCTCCATGGTTAATTGCAGGTAAAATACAATAGATATAAACCTACTACAGTACTAGTTAAGAAATAAATAGAGTAAGTATCTTGCGAAGTGCCAGTTGGGTTGGGGAATGGGCGTAGCTTGTGCGAGGGGTGGCTGCAATGAAATAAATGTTTTTAAACAAAGTTTCAAACGCTCCCTTTCGGGCCAATCATTCCCGTTATTGTTTTTTTGTAAACAAAAAGAAGTAAGGCAGGCCCTGGAAAAGGACTTACGAAGAACCGATAGAGGGCGCCCTAGCTGTTGTTATCTGCTGTTGTTTCTGGCGGGTGAGCAAGTCCTAAAATTCAAGTTTGTAAGGAAAGGTAGGACTAGGAGCGTTATCATGTTTTTTAACTGTAACACAAAGTTTGGCTCTATACAATAGTGATCACTACATCGTATGTGCTTAAGTTGTATAATTGTGTATGGAACTTCTTCCTTTTGTCATGTTTGTGACTGATGATAAACTCATTCGACATTCTGATCAGTGAAGAATCAAGAAGTGAACTTATTTTATGTCGTTTACGTTTACGTTTACCCTCCATCCAACCTCCAGACGGTCAGGAGGATGGGAGGGGGGGGGGGTAACCATGGTTCATTCATGGGTCAACAATAGTAATGGCTTTTTTAAAAGTTACCAATGTAAAGCCGGAACAGCACTGACCATGTGCAAACAACTGTAATGAGTGACTGCTGTGTTAGTCTGGTTCTGCGCCAACACTGTCACTGTCACTTTGTATTCACAAGATGGGAATCAGACCATTTAAAATTTTGATATTTTCCACAAAATCAGAAAAAGAAAAAATACAAAGACTAGGAGTCAATTTTCAGTAATAAAAGAAAGAAGAATATTCTCATCATCACTGGGTATAAAAATGACGTATTTTGTGACGTGAATGAAATTGTCTGTATCAAAGTATAATGTTGGCTACTCAAACTTCAAAGTCAAAGACACGAAGAGGGCACTAGTCGAGTATACGATCTGTTGGCAATAAATACGATAAAGAAAGCCGGTACCTTCAAAGCTACCTTCGAGTATCATAACCCTCAACATGCTTGACATGCTCTCACACAGTACTTTGGAGGGTTAGGAAAGCGCATACACAATTTCTTCTACCTTTTGCAATTTCAGCCATTTCTCTCAAATAGAACAGAGTGTCTAGCCGTGCGTGGAGGAGTCCAACCTGGGCTTGCATAGTGTTCAGATATTAAAAATAAAGCTAAAAGTTGTAAAAGGACGCTCGAAGTTCATGCATGGAGGTTCTATTTCTACCTCCATGGTTCATGCATGTAAGTGGGTCTGGTAACCCTTGTTCTATGTTTATGTACTATTATAACACCTCTTTCCTTTGATTCTATCTGTTGATTGGCCGAGAGCGTGTCACATGGTGTTGTGTATTTTTACTCTTGTACATGTTCACCGACCAAACTATTCAATGAACCATTCAACGATAGCCTAGCGACCAATGTACTAGTAATTGGATACCCTGGTACCCAATACTACATTGACTTCAAACATTGATTTAAACGAGCTGCTTGACAACCTCAAAATCTTTTCATCTCAGTTTGTCGTTTACAATTTGATTTCTTTTAACTTTATTTATTATTTGTGATTTAAGGATTCTCAACACTTCATCATCTTTACATTTAGCACTTTCTAGGCCCCCTACGTACATCATGGCAATATTTTATTTCGTAGTTTTAAACCTGCACTGTGCAGGATAACACGCAACTCAGAATTATGTTGAGTTTCTCTCGTTTGAAATTTAAAAAATATTATTAAAGTATCCTTGTCTGTTTTTTTAAGTGTGACTTTTTACAGTTTCACTTTTGTCATTAACTTTGCGTTAAATTTACTTCAAATAATTTGTGATTTTAAGGTTATCGATACTATTGTATAGACAAGGAACCCCCTCAAGTGCCCGATAACTTCATGCCAAATACTCTGGTCTTGCCAAATGCTGTCCATTTGCAGCCTACGTCCGTTAACTTTTGTCAAATACTGTCAATTCCTGCCGATCATTTTTGTCAAATACTGTTCGGTAAGTTCTAGGCAAATACTGTCCATTTTTCGCCAAATACTGTTCGGTTACTCCCAGCGAAATACTGTCCATTCCCAGCCTGTGTCAGTTCATTTTGCGCGGCCAATTTGGCACCAGACACTATTTGGCACATTGTGTCCTGCTTCCACTGCTCATGCTCAGCGGACACTATTTGGCAGTGGACACTTTTTGGCATGACACTGGGCTAAGTGCCCGAACACCTAATAAAATGACGCAGTGTTGAATGATGAATAAAGGTGTTGTGTGAATTAATTTTATTGAAGTATACAGACACAAATCAAAGGAAGAAGTCTTATAAAACAAATATTGACTGCGTTGTCTCGTGGCGTAGTAAAACTATTATAACACCTCTTCCGAGAGGCCGAGAGCGTGTCACATTGTGTTGTGTATATTTACTCTTGTACATGTGCACCGACCAAACGAACTATTCAACCATTCAATGAACTATTCAACGATAGCTTAGCGACCAATGTACTAGTGAATGGATACCCTGGTACCCTGACTACATTGACTATAAACATGATTTAAACGAGCTGCTTGACAACCTCGACCCCGGTGTAATGAACAGAATGTGTGCATTTGAAATACGGTTTAGAGAACGAACGTAACATCAGTAGTCTGGTACCCTCTTATTTTGTCAAAACTCGATATTTTTCAACGTAAGATTTTACAGTTCTTGTTCGACGATTGCAGCCACGACGTACGTAAAGTTTTTTGACGATTGATTCTACCAGAAAAATGGAGGACAATGAGCCCCGTCCATTTGTTTTACTTAATGAAGATGAACTACAAGATTATATGAACTCAGCAGAGTCAAAGAACACTAAAAACAGCATAAAATACGTCGAAAGAATTGTTCAACAGTACTGTACTGCACGCAACACAACGTTGGAGATAGTGGATCGCATGAACAACGATGAACTAGACAATTTCTTGCGAAGATTCTACATGGAAGTGCGCCAAGTGAATGGGGAGTTTTACTGCAAAAAGACAATGCAAACTATTCGATATGGATTGCAGAGACGTTTCAAGGACAGGGAAATGAATCCAGTGGACATCATAAAGGATCAAGCATTTGAGAGATCAAATAAGAGTTTCAAAGCGACCCTTGTTCATCTCAAGAAAATCGGAAAAGGTAATGTGGAGCATAAAAACCCCATAACTCTTGAGGACATGAATAAAATCAGTGCTTCGTCGGCTACAAACATCTCCACACAAACTGGACTTCAAAATAAGGTTTTCATCGATGTTATGGTCTATCACTGCAACGGAGGCAGAGAAAATTTGAGAGACATGAAAAAGACAGACTTTAAGATAAACACTGATTCTAGCGGATTGAGGTATGTCACAAAACGAGGAGAACAGCTTACCAAAAATAACAGAGAAAACGATAATGAAAAGAGCCAAGTCGGTTTAATGTATGAATCACCAGGAAACCCTCGGTGTCCTGTCAGCAATTTTCTCAACTACTTAGAAAAACTTCACCCTGACTGTGACTTTCTTTGGCAGAGACCAAAAGACATTGTTTGTTCAAGCTCAAACTCATGGTATTCTAATATGCCACTTGGAAAGAACACACTCTCTAACAAACTAAAGGTAATTTCTACAGCAGCCAAGTGCAGTAATATTTACACAAATCATTGTTTCAGAGCCACTAGTGTAACTATTCTTGACGATGCAGGATTTGCGTCCAGGGATATTATGACAGTATCGGGACACCGTTCTAAATCCAGTATTAAATACTACAGCAGGACAAGTGAAAACAAAAAACGTGAGATGAGTGCGGTCTTAACAAACGCTGTTAACTCTGAACAATGTGAGGCTGGGCCATCATCGCTGTCAACTACTGACCAACGTTCCGAGTCTCCCACTCTTCTAACAGCATCACAGGAATCGCTTATTTTGAGAGACTTTAAAAATTCACTTTTCTCACCTGTGAACCTTGGCCTAAACAATAACACTGCTTCCTCATCCCCAGTCGGGAACTTGACCAAGGTAAACATAAACATTGACAGCAAAAGCACTCGCAATTTCCATTACCATGGATGTATACAGTAATTTTTCAGCCTTATCCACTTATGTTTTTATGGTCTCTTTGGAGCTTCATGTAATTTCTCTTGGCATTAGGGAAGAGGTGTTATGAAACAAATTTTGACTGCTTTGTCTCGTGCTTTGACTGCTTTGTCTCAGTGATCCCCGGAGCCGCCTATCTTCTCTTGGCTTCGCCACTCGAAACAGTCAATATTTGTATTCTATACCAGGGCTCAAAATTAACACTGGACCACAGGCCCAAGGCCAGTAATTTAAGCATTGGGCCAGTAAACTCACAGCTAAGCTACTCACAGCTGTCTTTTGTTTGTCAATAGAATAACAAGAGGCTACCTCATTGTGTAATACCTAAATTGTGAAAACCTAGTTGACTAATGACTATGAGTATGATAATTATCTTCCAATTTTTCTAAGTTATACTAATTTGGACAAATGAGATAGATTTTTCTTTGTGCTTGTTCAACTCATTTTGATTCTGGTCTTGTTAAATAAATACTGGTTCCGTAAAACTTGTGGATATTCCCCCCAAATTCGAGCCCTGTACCCATGTATGATGAGGGTCACCAGCCCAGAGGATCAAGTGGTACGATTATCACAACAACAAGTACAATGTGTTTAGTTTAGTTGCGATAATGTGGTAACCCTTGATCCTCCAGACAGTCTTTGACTGGAGAGTTACTACGAACCATTCAACTTTGCTTTCAACATTATGAATGTACCAAATTAGGGCCTACACTATCATTATCACACAGTGGCCTTTCACACTTTGTAATAGAACCCCAGTTTAAATATCAACCATTTTAGAAGTGTAAAAACTTAAGTGCTCACTCAATTATGTTTTTAGAGTGACTCGTAAAAGATAATCATGTCTGTGTTTTTTTAACAAATCTTTCAACTTTTGGACTTTTGGAAGTGGTGAAAATTTTGCAACTATGGACACAGACAGAAATGGCTGAAATCAGAAGAAATTGTGCATTTTATCATTGAACCTCCTGGAGTAAAACTCTTTGAAAGTCCCTATTAGTATTACTGAACTCGTTCAAATATTTATCAAAAAAGTTGAAAAGTTGGAGACTTACATAGTATGTATGTCGTGCTGTTGGTTCATGCACAACATGTACGGCAGGGTTTTGCATTCGTACCATGATATATTGTGAATGTTGATGTCCTGCAAATGACAACTGATTTTTACCACAATTTCATTTGGGCCACAACAGTACCATTCCTTTTTGATACCTTTGTTAACTTGTTGAATTACAAAATCTGAACAGGTTTTTAGATTCAGAACCTCATGTTTCTTGTACAATGCTCTGATATATCTTTATACCTTTTTATTTATTTGACAGTTTCCCCAAACACCATTTCAAGAAATGGAATACCTTGCCATAGACAGTAGTCTCATTGAGACTGTTCAACTGAAATCTGAAGAACCAGAATCTGAGCTCACCATTGAAGACTTCCTTGAGTTTTCCACAGCTGAATTGAAGTTTTTCTTACTTAATCTTGGGGACTCGATTGCTGGTAAGATTTGGATTATCCTAAATTGGTCCGAGTAAAATCCTGAATTGGTCTGGGTAAAATCCTGAATTGGTCTGGGTAAAATCCTGAATTGGTCTGGGTAAAATCCTGAATTGGTCTGGGTAAAATCCTGAATTGGTCTGAGTAAAATCCTGATTTGGTCCGAGTAAAATCCTGAATTGGTCTGAGTGATCCTGAATTGGTCTGAGTGATCCTGAATTGGTCTGAGTGATCCTGAATTGGTCTGAGTGATCCTGAATCGGTCTGAGTGATCCTTAATTGGTCTGAGTTTAGTGCAATACCTCCAGTCTATGGTAAAACTGTAATATTGAATGAAGTGCCAAGATGCCCTATTTGTTGAAGCCATATGGAGCATCCATTCCATGTTTGTGTAAACAACTTCAAACTTTCTACAGCTGTTGTATGGCTATAAGTCGCATCATTGCTTTATTCATTGTCGGTGCCTTATTCAAGCAATTAGAATGCAATTGCTATTGCCTTCAATGCAATACAATCCCCCATGAAGAACTACATATGGGCATGAAGAATCATGAGTTGGTGCTCTAGTCATAGTTAACCCTCTTGCTGTCTGACCATTCAATACCATTCACTGTGGTTTTGAATGATAGATACATGTAAGCTATGCCAGCCTGCAATATGTATGATACCATGAGGGAATGCATGTACACAGTACACAGTTAGTTCTGTGCACAGTTGTGCAACCGTACACAACCTTGGCAGTCGAATGGTTTCAAATGGTTGGTCAACTCACTGGAAAATGTTGCCAAGAGTCACTGAGAGTAGGAGGGTTATTAGTAATGTAATACGTATATGGGTTAAACTCAGATGACTTCACTTTGACCAATATACAGGTCCAAATCAAGTGAAACAATGCAATGGATTATGGAATAGTTGTTTACAAATTCAAAGATATCATCTTTGTACATGTAAACCTTGTTTACCATTTCTGACAACAACCTAGAGAATATTGTACATGGTATGTTTTGTGCTGCTGACTAGTGCTGCCAATTTGTTTGCATTCTCTGATGGCACTAACATGTGTTTGTTAAGTGTTTAATAGATCGATCACAACTATACAAAAATTCCATTACAAAAATTCCATTACAAAAATTCCATTACAAAACTAATTAGGTTTCCACCATTTGGATTACTACCAGTGGCATAACTAGGGGGGGGGGCATTGATGTCTGTGCCCTCCCCTCCCCCCCCCCCCCCATTTGAAATCTTGACATTTGAGATTTATAAATTCCAGAGTAAAATGTTACATTTACGAGCTTTATTGTGATCATTTAAATGTTTTTAAAACTATACTTACATTTACATGCAGACAATGTACATGTATTTGTTTTTGCCTGCACGTCACATTATCGTATAAAAATAGTAAATGGCATAACAGAGTCCTGAAAAGGGCTTTTTTAAAGAGAAATGCAAATGGAAACTACAGTTTGATCTGGGCAGTAAATGGTGCACGTCCCCTGGTGCACACCTAAAATTTTACCCTAGTTTTGGCGCTGAATATATGTACTACGACACGTCTTTAAAAAGGTACTGGACCAGTTTTCATTTAAATTGCACACGTCGTCTTGCTCTTCCTGGTGCCATACATAGGGACCTGGGGTAGAAGATAACTACCTGTGCATGTGCCATTGATTGACAGATGGGCGGGGCTTAATTGATAAGTCAGTCAGTGAGTACCAGGGACATCATTTACAATGCTGCTAAAAGTGTTTAGCAGAAACAGGTTACCATGTCATATATTATGTGTGATGACTAGTGCTCTGCTAAATTCTTCAATTGTCTGCTAAATAGCTTTAGTATTGAGCCCGATTTCGAGACTGTGTACAAGCATGGGTACAAGTTGCAGTGTGCATTTTAAAGGAACATTACAGAATTGGTTTTTGCTAACAAAACAGTTGCTGGCAGTGTAAGCACTTTATGTAATCCACCATAAACATAAACTGACAAACCTGTAGAAGTTTGAGATCGATCGGCCATCTGGGTCACGAGAAAATAGTGAAAAACGATTACACATTTGCATGAAATCATATAGATTCAACAAATGAATAAAACGCTCACTGAGCGATAAACTCCAATCGGAAAATTAGTTTATTCATTTCTCATCAAATATGGCATTTCAGACAGAAACATTTCAAGGGATGTTTTCTACTATCATCATCATTAGACCGTGTAAGTGTTATGTAAATCTGTGATCAAAAAGTATATTGTACAAGTTTTTTTCTTACCAACTCTGTAATGTTCCTTTAAGTTCTGCTCAAAGTGGCATATTGGGCTTCTTGTTGAAGAATTTTGAACCAAGTTACAGAAACACTTATTTTGCAGTACGTCTTATATTTACACAATGCAGTTAGAGCCGTGGTTGACACAGGTGGAATGATGCTTTATGTTGGAGACAATAAATGTTGCACTTCTTTAGCGACTTTTGCTGCTGTTATTCACTTTCTTATTTGATTTAGGATATACTGAACATGTGAAATTCCGTGGTTAAAGGCTCAACGGCACTGAAAACAATGGCAAATCCCAACAAATAATAAAAAACATTCAAATGTTTCATTTATTTATTTTGGATTCTTCACTTTCATAACAGGCTGTAGAGCTGAACTGGCGGAACGTGCTTTACTTGCTCAAAAGCGGAAGAATAATGCAGGACCCAGTGAGCCTAAAAAATTCAAGATTGAGCAGGAGCAGAGCAAGGGAGAGTATACGGCCATCTTGGAGGAGTACGGTCTGACAGACCCCGATGTCCTTAATGCCTGGAGTGTTGATATCTCAGCTCTGCCAATTCTAGATGTTGGAAAGATCTTCCACTACGTCCTAACCAAGGAAGCGTTTGACACATACTACTTGAGTGATTATAAAACCAAAAAAGCATACCAGTACTTAGAATCTGTCTGCGTTCGAAGCATCAAAGTTCAGAGTTCCGCAGATTTTATCTTTGTGAGGGGCTCTGTTGCCCAGCTGAATGCAGGCGGAGATGGGTATGATGCAAAGAAACCTGCCAATATTAGCAAGATTTTAATGACATCAGATGGGGACATTGTTGTGTCATGTTGCACATGCACAGAGGACTTGTACCAGTGTTGCAATCATGTGATAGCTGTCCTGTTCCGCGTTGAGCGCCTTGTCAGAGAGATGGACTCGACAGACAGTCAACCAGGAACCTGCAAATCTAAAGAAGACAAAGATGAAAGCGTTAAACCTGTCAAGATCACTGATCTGTTCAAGAAGAAAGACCTTTTTGCCCAGTCTCTATTGGGGAAGATTCCCAAGCCGTCTGCCGAAGAAAAGAGGAAGTTCATGGAGAAGATCTGTAGGACAGCCCCGAATAGCTTATTTGCTCAGATGTTCAGAGGGGCCATCGATGCAGGACAGAACCTTACAATGGGTCATCAGTCAGAGCAGCAAAGCACGGTTTCAGTCCGGATGAAGGACGGGAAGCAAACTATCGTGGTTGTTGGGAGAGGGCCGGATGGACCAGGGGAAAAGGTAGCTTCTAGTGGACAGGGTGCACAGAGGTCAGGTGTGCAGGCTTCAGTTAGCTTACCAAAGGCTGCTCAGACATCGGCCATGACTGTTGCCGCAGGCCCTCCAAGTACTCAAGGTATACAGACATCAAACATACGTGTACAATCAGTGACCCCACTGCAGGTAGTAGGTGTACCAGTGTCAGGCATTCCGGTAGCAGGAGGCAGTGCAGCAGGAGTTGCAGGCATTCAAGTGCTATCAGGTGGACAGATGGCAGAATTACAGACAGTTCAACAAGGCCTTTTCATGGTAGGTGGGCAGGCAGTGGTAGGTGCCCCAACACTAATAGGAGGTCAAGCACTAGTTGGGACACAGGTTGTGGCAGGCAGACAAGCCCTTATTGGTGCACAGGTTGTGGCAGGCAGACAAGCCGTTGTTGGTGCACAGGCTGTAGGAGGTGGAAAGTCAGTGGCAGAAGGGGAATCTTTGGTAGAGGGACAGGTAGAGATGGTAACTGGTGAAGGGGAAAGCCCAACTGCTGTCTGAAGGTGATAACCAAGATCCATTATTGTTGGGGTTTTGGATAGTTATTGTTTCCCCATGTAGCCATGTTTTTCATTCCATTGCAAGTAAAAGTTTTTGAGGACGATTTTATATTCCAGGCTTGTAATCTAGAATGCCAAAACTTACATGTACATTAGAAATACAATGTGCATTTAATACGCTTAGTTGATTGTATTGGGGAAAATTGTTCCAATGTCCAGCAGGGGAATTGTTTATTTTGAGGGGTCAAAGTGGTGCTGGTTAGGGTCAAAGTGGTGCTGGTTAGGGTCAAAGTGGTGCTGGTTACCCCAAACTACCCTTGTTTTTTAGTTCACTTGGGGTGAACAAGAAATACCACAACCAATGAACACAAATTCGAGTTCCTCCGTTTTGCAAAAGGCACAATGGCGATTAAAATAAACAGACATGTGTACAAGTTTCTAAAGGTACCAGTGCATATTAAACTATTGTCGGTTCTAGACTTTGTTTGTAGTTGTAGAGGCCAATGTTTTGTAGTTTTGCAAGGATAGTCGTCGCTTTTTCCAACAGCTAAAAACATTTACCTAGATGAATAAAAAAGGTACATTGACAAACTTCAACAATCTGGTTGAAATTTATTTGATAGTTTTGAAGTCTTGTCAATACTTACATTGTACCCTCTGTGACTACATGTACTTCACTTTGAAATAAATAAACAAACTAGCTTCTTTTTTAATTGAGGAAACATGTCTTTGTACTGTCTTAGTTCTAGTATTAGTTCAAGTTCTTGGAAGACTAAGATAGATCATCTCAACTTCCATATTGATTTGTGTTCCTCATGAAAATTGTCCTCTATCGAAAATCCATCAGACTTCTTACTTTTCATGTGATCAGCTTAATCCTTGTATTGTAGATATAGGAAGGCTAAATCTAAAAAAGAAATAAAATGGCGTGCATAGCTTTTGTTTGTTTTTTAAGCAGTTTTTTTATGCAATTATAAAGTTGAATGTCTGATCCAATGTATATAAAGTCAGTTCCCACCTGAAGATCGTGGCATGTGATGCCATCAAGAACATTCAAAGAACACACTGCTTTTATGAGGACCAGCTAAAGACCTAGACCCATAACACGGCCAAGCATCACCAAACGAGAACAAGCAGTTCGTTTAGCTATAAAAGTAAACAAAAAAATGTTAAAGCAATATGTAATGGACAGTTGAAGCCAAAGGCCCATGTCACAAGAGTCAAACAGGTCCAGGCAATCTTCAAGATGACTTATTCACTATTCATTCATTCACATCACTTTCTTTTGAATAGTGAGACACTGATTATAAAATGTCTCTTGTGCAACTGAAATGATTCTTTGTTTGAAGGGCAATGGGTTGTCTTCAAGGCACCTGGTGCGCCGATTGGCAAACTAACAAAAAATTTCAATGGAACTCTTTTAAAAATGAAAAACTTTTAAGCATACTAATCCAATATTTTCAATAAAAAACTATTAAAAAAAAGTTCTCTTACTTGAACAAAAATAATGGCCACTAATTTTCAAGAGATGTACGTACGTAACAAACCTGGCTACTGACCTATTTTTGCGTAGCTCTCAGAAATTTTTTCAGTCCATTAACTTTACATTTTAAACTTATTTCTGGTCAGGCTTGCCAAAACCTTCTTTCAGAGAAGGGGTTTTCCCCGGTGTTTTTCTGGTATGGTTGGCAGCAGATTGAGCCACATCACCTTGTGAAAACCCTTACAAGGTGCTATATAAATGGATCTCATTATTCAAAATCTTAGCAAACCTGCCTTAGAATTTGCAACATCTTAACAGTTGATTTGATACACCTGTAGATAAAGCACTGTATAAGATTAGTTATTAATTATCCTGTGCACCAGTGGATCTTAATTCTGACTAAAGAACATTACAAATCTGGAGTTCTTGAACAGTTATTTAATTAAAAGTTTTTATTCAACCATTATGAAATATTTCCTGTAATTTCATTTTGTTAGTACAATACAGTAACTAAAAAGAGAGATGGATGTGATTCCATATACCTTTGAATTTTATACAAATACAAGTAGACCGTCTGCCCATTATGTAAAACCCAATTGAATGACAAGTGATACACCAACTATTGAAAGAGATTTGTAGTATACTGCATACCCAACTTTCTCTATGCTCCTATCAAGGTGTTTCAGTCCCATGTTTTTATCCATTCAAGGTGATATAGTGTGAAACCTTGTCACCTGGGCCCAATTTCATAGAGCTGCTAAGCACAATAATTTGCTTAGCATGAAATTTCTTCCTTGATAACAACAGGGTTACCAACCAAATTTCCATGTGTTGCATATTGCTTGTTACTGGTATTCAGCTGTTGTTTGCTTTTCCTGAAAATCACGTGGAAATTTGGTTGGTAATCCTGTTTTTTATCAATGAAGAAATTTCATGCTAAGCAAACTGTTGTGCTTAGCAGCTCTATGAAATTGGGCCCTGACTACAACTCAAATACACTGGTTAACCATTGAGAATAAACCAAGCAGCTCTTTTCAAACAACTCTTCCAATGAGATGTAAAAACATAAAACAATTTAAAAAAACACAACAACACTGCTTAAAAAGCATTGTGTTGTTGCTTTCCACATCCTGCATGTAGCAATTTATCACTTTAAACAAAACTTTGTTTTGAATTACTAAAATCTTTTATTAAACAAGAAAAGTCATGCTTGGTCAACACAAATGTTGCGCAAGCCAGACCTAGGTGGTCCAAAAATAACGGGCCTTTGGGGATCCCAAGACCAAACCACACACCAAGCTTGGAGATAGTATACCAATTCCTTTTTGAGTTAACGCTCAGACAACATTTCCTCTGTTTTTGCCATAATGATCTTGTCATTTGACTTTGAGGTCCAAAAGCAATAGGCTTCTGGGATCCCAAAACCAATCCACACACTATATTTGGAGTTAATGTGACAAGTCCTTTTTGAGTTATGACTCGGCCAACAGTTTTTTGTTTCAGCCATAATGACCTTGGCCTAGGGTCCAAAAGCAATCTGGGGGATCCCAAGACCAATCCACAAACATTACATTACATTACATTACACAAAGCATTTATAATGCGCTATTCCCAAGTGGCTCAAAGCGCTTACAAAACTAAAACACAATTATACAGCTTAAGCAATTAAACAGCAAAAATTAAAGCAAAGCAAAACAAATAAATGGAACATTAATGATTAAACAAATAGGTCTTGAGAGATTTTTTGAAGGAATATACTGAACCAAGTTTGGAGTTGATATGACAAGTCCTTCTTATGTTATCGCTCATACAACATTGGATATCCTGGCCTACATAAGCTATTTTAACAACACATGAAAAAAAACATAATGTTTGTGATTCAACAAATATCAACATTTCTAGTAAAATTTAAATTTTTATACCAAGATAAACAATATATTTGTATGTACCAATTTTGAAAGGATAGTACACCATTGGTGCGTAAGCAGCTCTTTGAAATAGGGCCCTGTGCTTTATTACATTCTGCTAAAGTGAAAAAAACAACATTATTTGTCCATAAATAGTTCATGAAATTGGGCTCAGGTAGAAGAACCTCTTCCCCTTATTAACCTTACTGCTCATTTATCCCAACCACAATTGGGCCTGTCCAAACTTGGCAACCAGGGTGGGGACTGTGTGGGCCCACCTTGAATGTTCCCAAGTTGGGATAAGCCCAACTATTGTTAACATGGTTGCAGCTGATGCTCTACTAGTTGAGGCATAACTACCTGTTCCAACACTGATGTTAGTCCTTTTTGCCTCTACCAACAAATGATTCCATACATTCATCAAAGCCAAGAAGACGGAAGATGAGCAATGTTGCCTTCTCTGGCAGCAAGCTGTAAAAATATAAATAGTCCACAGTCAGTTAAATAATGAAAACTACATTTGATACTACACTGTTGATATGGAACATATTTTATCGTTTGTCATAATTTCAACATAAATTCAAGTTTGTGTTTTTTTCTATGTTAAAAATGTTCTATGTACATGTATCTGATGAGGTTTGATGCTTGTCACAGCGCTGTGATCTATATGTAATCCAAATGGGAAAACATTTTCAAGTCTATAGATGCTTAAAAAGTACCTCTTTAGTAATTTATAACTAATTTCTTTAGTAAAGTGCTTCGCTATATAAGTATGATTTAATATTATTATTACTATTATATGTAATAGCACTTTATAAGAGCTTTCTATTATTATTATTATTATGTGCTGCCTTTCTTTATATCAAAAGTGTATAAAATTGTAGGCTGCATTCGTTGAAATATAATAACATTTGATGTTTTGTACCAATAAGTTGTGTACCTGCAAAACTTTCAGTCTCTGTGACTTCTTTGTAAACATTTCATGTGTAACAAGGTCTATAACAATCCAAGTGATTAACAGCTAAGTGCACCACCAAGAGAGACCAATTCATCATGTGTATCATTCATGGGGAAAAGTTACTCACAGAGTCCATAATTACACAATAGTACACATTATGTAATAAGAAAATCACTTCAACTTAAAAAGCTGCAAGCTTAGTTGGTATACTATGCCAGATATGGGAGCAGAGGGGAACCCCCCCCCCCAAAAAAAATAATTAAAAATAAAATAAAATAAGAAATTCCTCACTTTAACACACTATTTTCCTCTTGTACAGAAGTACCCTCCCCCCTAAAATCTTCTAATGACGTCCTGAGATTTCAAGCACACAATGAATACACAATAGAGGGACGGGGGTACACCATGCCTAATACCAACCACCACCTGTTAGTTGGTGATCATTTTGGGTCTGTTGGTGTGTCAGTAGGGCCTAGTGTTAGTAATAATAAAATTGATACCTCACCATGCAATGCCTCAAAACCCATATAATAATAAAACTTATATGCAAGGCTTCAGAATTCCTTTCCAAGAGCGAAAATCAAGTTTTCACATGCACTGGCAATTACTGAGCTACTAGTGTCTTCTGTAACAATGACCTTATCCAGGTTGAAATCATCATTGTGATATATTGTCTTGTGATTTCCCTAAGCTGAACAAAATACATTTGACAGTACTCTATGAATGTTGGTATGTTAACGACAGTATGCTGTGTATGGTTTTTTAAACCGATTTATTGATTATTAATAATGTTACAACATGCAAATCTCTGATTTGAATTTATTTGTGTTTGCAAATTGCCTACAGGCATCTTAAAGTACGCCTTACAGATAGAGTTTATGACATCTTTCTTGAAAATAATATGGATTCAATTAATTTCCTTACCCCAAAACATAGTGTGGCATTCCTTTACAATTTAACTTGACTTTTCAAAATATGTTTTTGTAGTCAATTCTACAAGACTGTTAGGTATATTGTTCATTTACAAGACTTACTATTTAATGTAAGCTGCAACGGTGATAACCCTGGGTAGGATACACATTTTTTCATCCAGAAGGACAGCATCCATGATATTTCTTATGACGTAGGATGGCTTGAGCAAGGAAAGTGTCATCAATGGATCTCTAGCACCATTCAAAGAATAAGAAAATGACTTATCAAGACTGTATGACTTCAGACTCTGCTTAGATTCTCACATTCCACTGATCATTAAAGGTATCAGAAATTCAATACTTTGTACAAATTAATTTCTGTTAACTATCAACGACAATTTTCAACATGCCAAGTCCGAAACATTCTGACAATTGGATTTCCACCACTGTGCAGTCAAAATGGGACTCAGACTTTCATGTACTTGGTATAAGTTGGTCCAAGCCAAGCACCAATTCATTTGTACTGAGAAATTGTATCAATTGAATGTTGCATCTTTTACAAAATTGTGTAGGAAGGAAAAACCTTTACAAGTGTTTCAAGCAGTGAAATAAATCTGTGGTCCAAGGATGACTAGTGAAAGTTTGGTACACTCCAAGTGTGAGTTAAAGTATGCCTAGTATTTTTGAGTTTCCATAATATAATTTTGGGGCAGAAACTACTATATTAATGCGCATTGCCCAGCAAGAATGTAACAGTTTCCTGACTGGGACCCGCTCATTATAAGCCTTTTTGAATTGTCTTTTGAGCCAAAGCACTTTGAACGTTTTAAAATTTTGAGGATCAAGATACTTTTTGGTATATTCTTGGTCTCTCTGGGCTATCTTTTGAGCAGTATTGGCTTGAACTGTTAGAGCTGCTTTTTCTCTTTACAGTGGATGTAAATTAGGGAACAATGCAAACATGCAGCATGAAACCTACAAGGGCTTGGGTCTAGGGCCTGCTTGAGGGCCCCTGGGCCTGCTTGAGGGCCCTGGGCCTGCTTGAGGGCCCCTGGGCCTGCTTGAGGGCCCCTGGCCTGCTTGAGGGCCCCTGGGCCTGCTTGAGGGCCCCTGGGAAAATGTTTAAGGATTTAGATACTCTTAGGTGCATTTTCGGCCCTCTGGTTTATCTTTAGAAGCCAACTTTGATCTGTTACTGTTTTTTCTCCCTGCTTTTGTTCTCTTTTGGAAAAAAACTTCAGGGCTGGTGCATGCACATCCTTCATCCATCCCTGATTGAATCAAATACATTTTACAGCACAGTCAATTATTTATTGTAATTTACAATAAGCACAAAGTAAGTTTGCAGAATGCTTGTAATTTTGTGACAAATCGATTACTTTATTCTAATGATGTATACACATTTATGACTTCAACATTTCTGAAAAGTGTAATAATAGGAACAACTACTCACTTTACTTTAACTCCACTGAACATGCCAGTGTCAATAAAGAAAGGACACACTACTGTAGTCTTCACTCCAGTCTTTCCAGAGAACACCAGCTCATAGTGCAACGCATCGTGCAGGCCCACGGCGGCAAACTTGCTGGTGCAGTAGTCTACCAGATTCTTCATGCCAAACAGTCCAGCCAGGCTGGCTATATTGACGATGTGGCCCTTGTTGTTTTCGATCATGGACGGAAGGAATGCTTTCAGTGTCTTCAAAGGATAATGACATTGCAAATTTAAAACTTACGGACTTGTTCAGATTTTATTTTCATTTAAGTTCAGTTTTTTATCAGGCTGATCAATCCACCCTCCTTTCTAAGGTTGATTGCTGCCTCCTGATAATGCAACAATCTTCCTGTCCCAAAGGGAAACGCTGAGACTGTTTTGTCCTCCAAAAATGCTCTCCAGACCAACCTGTTCTCCAACCTGTATCTGGTTGTGCCCCATACTTTGAGTCTTATCCCTTAATGTGCCTTGTATCCTTTGGTAATGTTCCTATGAAAATCCAGATATTATTAATATAAAAGCTTCGCGCGGCACCCCGCTAGTTAATATAAAAGCGTTAGCTGCCCCAATGAGAAACTATGTCATAAAGGTCAAGGTCAACACATAGGGATCACCTTGGAAATGTGATGTCATAAAAATCAGTCGGGATTTCTGCATTAATTTCTTGCAGTAAAAACTAGGCCCAATTTCATAAAGCCTGTAAGCACACAAACTTCTCAGCACAGACAAATCTTGCTTAGCTCAAACAGTTTGCCAGTCAAAATTTAACAAGTTACATTGTTGCCACTCATTTCCCAACTCATTTTTTGCTGAGCAAAGTAAATTTGTTAAGCAGCAATTTGTTAACAAACTCTCTGCTAATGTAAAACAGAACATACAAACAATATCATGGGTTATTAGCCGGTGTTGTTTTCTGCATCCATTGTTGTACTTGGCAACTTTGTGTGCTTAAAGGAACATTACAAAATTGGTAAGAAAAAAACTTTTTGATCACAGATTTACATAAAACTTACACGGTCTAATGATGATGATAGTAGAAAACATCCATTGAAATATTTCTGTCTGAAATGCCATATTTGATGAGAAATGAATAAACTAATTTTCCGATTGGAGTTTATCGCTCAGTGAGCGTTTTATTCATTTTTTGAATCTATAAGGTTTCATGCAAATGTGTAATCGGTTTTTCACTATTTTCTCGTGACCCAGATGGCCGATCGATCTCAAACTTCCACAGGTTTGTCAGTTTATGTATAATGGTGGATTACATAAAGTGCTTACACTGCCAGCAACTGTTTTGTTGGAAAAACCAATTCTGTAATGTTCCTTTAAGTTAAAGTGGCTCTATGACATTGTACCAAGGTTAGCAGCCACAGTGACACATAATCTACTCGCTTTGCTCTACTCTACACATTTGAATAAAACACATGAGCAGTTCCCCTAAATATTAAAAATGTCTTACCCAAAAGTGTGCGCTGATATTGACATCCATTGTTCTTTTGATCAAATGGTCAGGACAGTCCAAGAATAGTTTTCCTGTCACAATGCCTGCATTGTTGACTAGTATTGTTACCTGAGTGAAAAATGGCAAGTTTGAAAGGTCAAAGGTCATTGATAAGAGTTAAAGAATGGAGGCATATGACTGGAATACATGTAGGACATAGGAAAATATGCTAAAAACCTGCACAATGAATAAGACATGTCAAATGGACATTCAAAGTTAGAAGATATGGTTTTGTTTCCTAGCTCGATTCATACACTAAATAATTCTGTTCAGATTATCAAGTGATTTTGCCTCTTTTATAAATGAAGATCCAGGACTTAATTCATTAGTCATCTTGTCATTTATACGAATGGCAGTTTGCCCATTCAATGAAGCAATCATGAGAACCCTTGCAGACAAATGAATAATATCCTACACTGTGTCAATGACACAAATGGTTGGACTTTAAATGTGTGTAGTGGTCCAGTGGTAAAACGCACTGGATTCAAGCTCTGGTGTTTCTGACCAGCAGAAAGTGGGTTCGAGTCCTGGTCTTGACACTTGTGTCATTAAGCAAGACACTTAAAAGCCATTATTGCTTTGTCATCCAGATGGGACATAGAGTCATGGGTCCCTTGTGTTGTGTAATGCATGTAAAAGGACCCAGTACACTCATCATTTAGAGAAGGGGGTTTGTACTGGTGTTTTCTGGTATGGTTGGCTGCAGATTGCACCACAGCACCTTGTCAGTAAACCATTACATGGTGCTAATGTAAATAAATGGACCTTTTGTCCTGTTGTTGAACAAATGTGGCATACAAGAGTGGACAGGCTGCCACCAGTGTTTATCATTGTGTTTGACTCAATGGGAGGTAAGTCCAAGCATTACAAGATTCCTGGCTGAGGTTCTGGGAATCACAACGAGTGCCTACTCATATTTTCTCACACTGACAACATCAAATCCCAGTCCTAAATAATGAGAACCTTAGTAGTCATTCCTTTGTCAAGTCAGGGTTTTTATTGTGGCAACGGTAATTTCAAATACCATCTAAAAGATAACAAATACCCTGCAGGCTAACTCCATGGCAACCACTAACGGGCGTGTAGTAATGACTAAGTAGTCAACTCACATCACCAACATCTCTCTTGACATTCTGTGCTGCATTATACACATTGTCACTGACGCTGATGTCCACAGTGTAGTCATGGACAGTCCCGCCATTTTCACGAATCTGGTTGGCTGTCTCCTGGTTACCAGCCTCATTGATGTCCCATAGAACAAGAGTTGCACCAAGATCGGAGAACTTGTGAGCCAAGAGTCTTCCAATTCCGCTACCTGTCAGTTTGTTTAATTAAAAAGTGAAACTGTCATGGTTTGGTCGATTCACTTTAGTTCCATTAAAGTAAACCAGACTAAAAAACAAACTATTAGTATGTATCATAGACTGTACAAATTTTGTATATTTGTATACATTCTGAGGAACCTTGAATTCCCACATCATTGCTTGAAAATGACAAGAAACTAAGTCTTGCAAAGTTTATTACCATTGAATGCATATGTAAACTTACATTCAGCATGTTCATTGAGTACTTAACAACATTACAATTCTGTCACTGCATACATATTTCTACTTCTACTTTCGTTATACTCGGCAGGATCCATAAGTCAGGACATAAACCCAGAGTCCTGCAATTCTCATAGTTGTCAAGGGTTAGAACTTGGAGTGATGTTCAAAACCTGTGCCTTTTTTTTATGCAATCATACCTTTTAATTTAGTAATAAATATGACCCCCTTTTCCGCTCTCAACTCTGAACTAGTTCGTAGTTATGCTCACCAATTCTCAGTTTGTAGGTTTTATTTGCTGAGTTTAACACAAGTGTCAAATAATGATTTACATGTAAACTTGGAAAGATCTTGACATTCAGTCAGTGCCGGTGCAAATTTTGTACATAAGATCCACTGTCATGTATCAATCATGGCCGGTGATCATGGCAAGCTCTGCTGTAGTTGCGATAACCGTAACTCTCCATCCTCTCTGACCGTCAGGAGTATGGAGGGTTACCATTATCGCAACTAGCTCTGCTGATGCCAGTGACACAAAGCGAAAGCAATTGCACTTCATGGGGACCAAAATGCTTTTGTTGTGTCTTAAAACTCTTAGTCTTATTAACCCTCCTACTGTCAGTGACTCTTGGCAACATTTTCCAGTGAGTTGACCAACCATTTGAAACCATTCGACTGCCAAGGTTGTGTACGGTGGCACAACTGTGCACAGAGCTAACTGTGTACTGTGTACATGCATTCCCTCATGGTATCATATTGCAGGCTGGCATAGTTTATCTATCATTCAAAACCACTTGAATGGTATTGAATGGTCAGACAGCAAGAGGGTTATGGAGGCTAATTCTACCTCCATGGTCTTATCCTAAAGAAAGCTCTCTATATGGTCTTATCAAATTTAATTCCCAATCGGCAAAATCTTTCAACGGAACTCTAAAAGTGCCATCCGACATGTTGAGATCCTGAGATAAATTCCTGCAGGATGATGACATCATAAACGTGAGATCTGAAGATGACGACATCCTGGAATGATTTAACTCGGAATGATGACATCCTGAAGTGAGATGTCGTCTTCCCGATTTAATTTTATCTTAGCATGTCAACATCATTATCATGAAAGTATTAACATGTCGACTTCCCGAGATAATTCATGGGATGATAACGTGTCAAGAACACAAGATAAATTATTTCTTGGGAAGACGACATTCTACTTTCAGGATGTTGTCATCCCGAGATAAAATATCTCGTGATGTTATCATCTTACGTTTATGAAGTCATTTTCCTGCAATAAATTATCTCAGGATCTCGATAAGTTGGATGGCACTTCCAGAGCTCCAGGTAATCTACTTTTTCTATGGTTGTAGCGTATTGCAATAAAAGTAACCCTCCATCCTGCGACCGTCGGGAGGATGGAGGGTTACTATTATCGCAATTATGGGCAAATTTTCCACAGCATGCCACCCAACTATAATAATTGGGACGCCCCAACTGTAGTTGGTGCGATTGTCAAGTTGGGGGGGGGGGGGTAGCAGCAACCCGCATCAGCCTTACCTGCACCAGTGACAAGCACAATTTCCCCTGCCACACTTTTGCGTTTCCGCAAAGATCGAGGAATGCATGCCAGCGCCGTTGCCTCCAGGCAGTACCACAAGATGAGACAAAGATTCCATAGCAAATCTAAGACCACGGATAGAAGTGACATCTTGCTCCCTTTAAAACAAATTCACAGTGTTATTTTTAACTTTCTTTTCGGTCGATCCTCATACTGTACTACGGCTACACATGACGTCCCCAACCTGTTTTGCCAACCACGGCCGTTGGAAAACTATGGGAAGCCATAAATGCAAAGCAAAAACAGATAACCACAGTTTGTAACGATGTAACGCACATTGAATTTGTTGGAAACAAGGCAACCGTTTATTGGATGTATTTTATTTTATTGAAAGTTTGCAGAAATGTTGAATGTTGTCACAATATCTGTCAACACGCCTGAATGTTTTGCTAACATTCGGCCGCCAGTGCCAACCTGTGCGGTTTGTTTATCAACATTAGAAATGTCATTCAAATGTTGTGTTTTGTCCCCGTTATATTCATGGTACCAGACTAATCATTACTGTTTACTATACACTTTTGGTAATGTTAGACTTGTCCTAGTTAGTTTTGCCTACAAACTCAGTTCAATTCAAATAAAGTTATTGAGCTATGACAATTGATCTCCACTATACTGGAGATTACTCGCTATGACTTTTAGGCTACATCTCATAATTATTTTATTACTTTGTATACTAAAAAGCATGGAGGTATTAAGTACGATTTTAGGCACGGGAAAAAAACATGTTTAGCGTTCAACCTTTTTGAAAAAAAGGAAGAGGCGGGCCTTTTTTTCTTTTTCTTTTTAAATGGCCGCGCCCGACACGTTTTTTTAAAGACAACCAGCCGGGCTATTTTTCAATATGGTTGCAAGGTTTTTCTGTGTGTTTTTTCAGTGTGCTTAGGTCAAAAAATACGATGTTATGTATTTTAGATTTGATTTTTTTCCTCAGAGATAGTAAAAATTCATTCTTAAAAAAAGAAAAAGGAGTCAGTCTCTAAAAAGGAGGCGGGCGGGGACGCTAAACATGTTCGTTTTTTATTTGGCCTTATAGCTCAGAATAATGAATCAGCGTAAGTCATTAATATGACTTACATATGATTAAAGCATAACATAAGTGATAGAAAGTTTTAATAATAATTTTACTAAGTCATATCAGGCCCTACGAGATGTAGGCCTTAGTCATAAAATTGACTTTGATTTTCTTACTCTCGATAATCCCCTTAAATTGGCAGTGTTGAACAGCGAGCTTCCCTCAATCCCCATCCCACCCCACCCCACCCAACCCCACCCATCCCACCCCACCCCATAATTAAAAACTACTAAAAAAAACTATAGTATTATTAACGTGTGGAATAAATACATTGGCTCTTCCCTCACTAGGCAAGCTCGGGTGGTCCGTGCATGCTTACAAGCAGAAATGGTGCTCGGGATGAGTGCCAAAAATAATATCGAGTTGGCGATGCTTTTTCCCGAAAGTGTTGCAGTAATGAAAGCATCCCATCCTTCACATCCCCAGGGTAGTATATTCATCTCAACCTCCGCGCTTTACTGTTTTGTTGTATGAAGCTTACCTTTCTCAGTTATGGTTTTTGACATCGATCGCAGACAACTGAACACCAATAGGCAACCGACAGCAGTGCATGATATTAGAACGAGCCATCCCATCTCAGCTGTAAAGTAATTAGCCATTTTCCTATCAATAATTGAAACACTAGAAGATCGTACAACAAAGTTCCATGGGACAGGGCCACCACGCCCTAAACGTCACACCGTCCTTTTGTTGTTTGTCTGATGAGAGGCGGAGAAGCTCCTCATACGTTGACCAACTCTTGTAGAAAATGCCGTTCACCTCAGATGAAGCATGTGGTTGAAAGCTTCCTACCTATCTACGGTAATGTGCATTTTTAAAGTTTTGTTTCGACAAACAACCAGCCAAGTTCCTCCGATCCTAAAGGGGCGATTTGGATTAACCCCCGAGATAATAGATATGACATGTTTACTGCTGTTATACATTTTCATGGACTTTGGCCTGAATTATCGGCATGTTGCTCGATATGTAATAATTATCATGATGTGTAGGCTTTAAACAAGCATTGCAACATTTCCAAAGTTTGCTGTCACATCACCATGCAATGCCTCAAATTCCATATTTCAAAAGTTGTTTAAAACTTGTTGAAGCAGCAGTGATTTAATTAATTGATGCCTCTAATAACTGTTTGTGATTTTGTTGTGTTTATTTTCTTGTTTAATAATGTGATTTGGGAATGTATGCCCGTCAATACGAAATAAAAGAACTGAGCATGACAGACTGTGGCTTGAAACTCATGATTATTTCCATTGGTGGCGCTATACTTTAAGACCGTTCACGGCAAATACCCCGTTTTGGGGGTGGACTCTTTACAGCTGATGGAGGGGGGTGGGGGTCCAACACAGTAATACTTTTTGTTTGTTGTGGGATTTTATTTCACAAAAACGGGGATATGACGATCGATAATAGTTTGCCGGTGCAGGGCAGGTTTCAAAGCGCGAGTCAAATTCATTCTGGAAATGGGGTTTAAAATGGGGTTTAACAACTTTCTTCGGTAGCCTAATCATTGCTGAAAATATTTTTTGTTTTAGAACGTTGCATTATGCATTCCAGAATGATGACGTCATGCCAAGCTGCACATGCATGGTATCCCATGATTCATTGCGACTCGATTCAAGATGTCGTACACGACCAGTGGAATGATTCATTAATGGGGTCTTGTTAATCAGTCGTCATCCCGGGTAAGATTTTCATAAATTCTATTGAATCGGACTAATATTGAGGTTGAAAAGTTGATGCTGGCTATCAAGTATGCTCAGCGAAATCAACGGGATCCTAAAGGATATATTTGGGGTCGCAACTGGTGGGTTGAACGGCGCCGTGTTCAAGTTTTGTTGATTGCGTACGGTTTGCATGCATCGTGTGTATTGGCTGTTCATTGTTTTGTAGGTAGTAATATTTGTAATGTATGTCTCATTGTTAAAATTAGCTGAAATTATCCACGTCTAGTTTCAACAAAATTAATTTGCAAGGCCTCGAGAAGCATATGCAGGCTCGCTTGATGAATATGCAGGCTGCTGATACTTACTTGGTTGTTGTTTATGACAAACACCTAGGACGTTATGTTCTTTATGAACTTTATCATCTGATCAAAACCTCATGACCATTTCTTGGCATTGCATGATTTTTTTTTAATTTAGAACCCCCCCCCCTCCCCAAGTATTAACTTAATGAGTGACATTTTTAGTGATAAATAGGCTAGGCCTAGGGTTGGGTCTACGAACAAAGAATAACAAAAATTAAAAATGAGTAAAATGACTCAAACCAGATAACAAGTTTTTAAAATGATGATCGATACTTGTAATTGTATGTTGTGCATTTGATCTCTATTTCTTACCCTAGGACGTAAGGACGTTCACGGTTATATTACGATTATGCGCCATCTTGTTTAACAAGGGGCAGATTGGTTTAATTCAAACATGCGTTGCTGTCGGCAAGTTGGCGCTCAAACTTCCTTTCATTTTCCAGATGTGTGCGTGAAGTTGTACAACTTGTAGAATAAGGCACAGACGGCAACGTGTCAGAGAAATGAGCATCTGCCCATTGAGCAAGATGGCCCATATATAACTGTGAACTGAAAGTGCTTATTTGTTGTAAAGCTACATATGTACATATGTAGTAAAAAGTGACTGAATTATAAAAGATTAAAGAGTGACTCTAAAAATTCTACCTCCATGCTCTAAAGGTACTCTTAATTAAGTGATTACCTTTTTATGGCCATCGCACTAGCAGATATCAGTTAACAATTATTTTATACTTTATTTTTGTATTTATTAATGCTTAATACTACTAACTAGTATTTTAAAGAATTCTTGTTTAAAATGCACTGCTTTGCTCGGCTTTTAGTTTTAGTCCTAAGTCAAAAGCTGTTTGCATGTATTGTTAAATAATTGTATGCGTGACCTCTTGATGTTGATGATCGCCATTACAAGTTGAAGTAATGTGACATCATCGTGCATCTTTACATCAAACCTGCAAAGTGGTTTTACACTCTTTTTTGGGGGGCAAAGTCGAGACAAAGCAACTACAAGCTCACATGTCAGTGCAGTACGCGTACGGTTCATGAGGCGATCTGCATTTTCATGGAAATGTAGGTCCTTTTCACCAGCAACAATGCCAGGACAATCGGTCTGAAGACAAACTGCACCTCCAGGAAAAAAGTGTTTAAGTTCCAATAACCATATAATAGTCATATTTCACCACTTTTCTGTTAGTCACTTGCCTTCGGTAGTACAGACGCATTGTCATGTAATGTATACAACGCTTGACAAGGGTTTCCCTTAAGTTTTTTTTTTTCACTAGCCTGTCATCGGCGAGTCAACCGCAAGTTTTTTCACCAGCTCGCATTTGTATGCAGGGAACAATTTTGCGTGTATCGCATCTCAAGTGTGTCTATTATTGCAGTTGTTTTTATTCAGTTCAATTCAAGTCAATTTTGTTTTCTCTTTTTTTGCATAAATACACGTGATGCAAAGTTAACTTAAACATTTGAAGCTGATTTTGGTGTGTTTATTTGATAACAAACCAAGTATTTACATTGTCAGTTGTGAAAGCTAAATAAACAATAATTTGATAGTCGTTGCAGCATTAACCAGTTCATGCTGGATGTCGAGTTGCATGCCATACTTTCCCCCAGAATCATGCCAGTAGACGTGACTATTGTATTTTTGTGTCACAATGGATGACTGGAACAAAGGCCGTCCGTACTTTCCACTTAAGAGCAGGCACACAGCAATCTCATCATATTATCTCCTGAAATTCAGTCTGGAAACTGCACTAATTAAACACGTTTCACAAATTTACATATTCGCAATATTTCAGCATTTTTAAATTTGCTATGCAAAATTGATGGACTGCTATGCAAAAATATGATTTTGCCATACAAAATCTTTTTTTAGCTATGCAAAAACTTGCTATGCAAAATTGTTCCCTGGTACATGTATGCACACAATTTTCGAAGGGCAAACAAAAATAACAAAGATAACAAATCCTGAAAGCATAGTTTGAAAAATTTGTGTTTAAACTATTTTATCGCCTACTTTCTTATAATGGTATTTTCATTAGCACTTTCCATGGTTTTTGTGATTTGAGGACTGGTTAGCAATAGAGCTTCTTTTGCACCGGCATCTTCACGATTCAATGATCGGTGTTTTGGGCTAAAACTCAATGAACTTTGCCCGCATCGCACGCAAGGCCTTCTATTGGCAAAATTTGTTGATGTTTGAATAGTCTTAATGCAAGGCTGTGTATAGTACAGAATCCGCAGGCCTGAACCACACTGTTCAGCTATTCATTACTTGGCTTGTATAAGGTGGTACTGTGCATCACTCAATCACAATATAAATGCAGCATCGTGTCGTTCTGTTTGCATGCGTGTTTGTATTAATCATAAATGTAGTGAATGATTGCGATCATGGCTACATCAAATCTAGCCAATATCAAGACTTGTCAAACCATTTTACAAACTTGAAAATAATCTCTCTTTGGGGATTTTTCTACCGTATCCCTTAATTATTGTGGAAAAAAAAAATCTTTTGACTCGCCCAGTAAAGGAAGGGTTTTGACTTGCCCACTGCTGTTTTCACTCATATTTGGTGACTGGGCAACCATTGATTTCAAACCCTCCTTGCTTGATGTATACTGAACCACAACCAGCCAAGCTGTGAAATTGCTTTGCCCTCAAAGAAAGTAAAAGCTCAAAATCCAGTATCCGTTGGAAATCACATTGCTGCTTATTAATGCATGTTGGATCATCTTTTAAAAGAGTCTCATTCACAGCCCTGCTGATTGAAATTCATGAAGTTCAGTGGTGTACAACATGTAGTTGGGTTAACTCTTTACAAGTATATAGACAGGTCCAAATCAACTAGCCACCTCTGGTGTCAAGAGTCCTTTGTCACATTGTTCCGTTCCTTTGACCTTACGTTTGTCAGATTTTCACTGAGTGTTTCGGAGAAAAGCCTATTTGGCCCAGTTTTAGTGTGAGGTTTAGGGACTAATTTTGATTTCCTATTTCCTGTGGACTCCATCCGTTGGCAAAATGTAAAATCTCAATATTTCTGAGCACCTAATTCTGTTGAGTGTTATGAATAGGCCTACAGTTTGTAGAATAAAAAGATAAATCTGTGTTAAATTTTTTGATTTTAACATTCTATGTGGTTACATAGTTGAAGTTCAATAAACCTTCACAAACGCATTTTAATGTTGCAAGTACAAGCTATGATTGCTCACTCTGTCTGACTCTGGCTCTAAGTTTTTGTATGGTGTTGACTTAAAGGGAAAAAAAGAAGCATTCTGTTGACCAATATTATTACTTGATGAATTTGTGGTAACACATGATAGTTGTATGAATGATTTTGCAGTTCATGGAATGCGTGATCCCCGTCCGGAAACGAGTGGAGTTGACCCCACGAGCTCCAGTGCAGAAATGAACGAAAGTGCATGGGATGATTCGCGCATTGCCGCCCACCAGAGCTCAGGTGGTCCCCGGCCCCAGCACCAAGGGGGTCCGGTACCACCCCAGCGGGCTCGGGACGATGCTGCAGTGGGCTATTTCTACCAGCGACCAGAAAGCAATATGACCCCAGATGGAGGTGGACAATCCGGAAGTAAACAGCGCTGGGCAGTTGGTGACGATATGGTTATAGACCAGGTAAAGGTAAACTTTTTTCTTTCTTTTTTAGTTTCTTTAATTTGTTTGGTACATGTAGATGCTACATTTTCTCATGGAGTCTTTGGACATTGAAAACTTAGTTAAGGCTTAGTTAAGTTAAATCAAACTGAAAATTCCCTCAACTCGAGCAAGGACTTTCCATGGAAGGTTGGCAGGAACTACGTAGAACCTGTATGAAAATTACTGTATGAAACTGGAGAGCAAGATACTATATTACATGTAGGAGCAAGTAGAGAAATAGTATTTGTGATTTGTCATCACGCCTTGATCCTTCTGTACTTGCCAACATTCAAAGCGAAGCTCATTATGCTAATTAATGTCACTAGAAATGTATTCTTAAGTTATTGGTTCATGGTTGGCCTAGCAACTCCCAGTGCTGCAATGTCAAGCACAGGTTGTTGTTTAGCTACTTCACGTTAAGCTTGGACAGTTATTCGGTATTAGGTAACAGACCTTTTTAGCACTAAGAATTGTAGCCATTGTATCCATGGCAGTGCTGGCAGGGCACCATCCAAGCACAGTTGACCTGACCAACCTTGTACTCGCTGTGTGTGTAAGTCTCCCTGACACCAGTATTACACTCGTGACCTCTGTGAGGTCAATGGGTGCAACTGAATATTTCATAAAGGGATTTCCCCAGTTGCAAGAATGAAAGCCCGCATTTGTTGAATTTAGAATTCCATGTTTTGAGCTGCTTGCTCAATCTCTTGTGCTGTTTGCATGACTAACCATTGTCAACCTTGATAAATTAATCTTTCATTGTATTCAATTACAGGTTAATATAAAGACCGTTTAGTCTACATGACTAGACAGCTGTCCTTTTTTTGTCTTTCTTTTTTATAGATTTGTTTTCATGATTTTAAAAATATAATTGGTAATAAAATGTTGATTCTAGTCAAAAAATGTTATGGTTGCTGCGGCATCTGCCCAAGTTTCAGTCTCGGTATCATTGTATAATATATATATTTAATGGAAGTGTACACCTTTTCTCATGAAAAGTTACCTCACTCAAGCTGGCAGGAAATTTCAGGCATAATGTACCATCGGGCTACTAACTCTCCCCAATTCTACAGAAAGCTCCCTGAAAATAAGACAATCTTTCCACATTCTGATTGACAAATTTGAAAATCTCCAAGATTAATGATACTTTCTCCCTATTATGTTGAATGTAATTCTAAATATCTCCCTGATTGCAAGATGCAAATGTTGGCAGCTCGGTATCATTTATTCACCAAATTAGTATCATACAACATGGTTAAGCACAGAAACATGTTTGAGCACAAGTCATTGATTAAGCATTTTTGCACATTGGGTTGTGCTGTATTGTAGCTACTGTATTCTGACTAGACCTCAGTTAGGTTTGGTGTCAAGATGGTGGATTGGAGGAAAATAAAGGCAATATATCTTCATCTGGTTACCAACCTGTTTTTGCGTAAATGTCAGGCCTTGAGTTTCATTTTTTGAGAGGGCAAGGCCCTTTTCATAGGGCACTTTCGCTGGAAAATCTTAAAGTCTATGGGAAACTTCTGAAGGGGCACCAAGGCCAATACCAGGAGCAACTTGGCATGTGTAGCTCTCGGAAAATGTTTCAGTTAGTTCATGTATGTCAGAAACTTGTTTCTGGTCTGGGTTGCCAAAACACCCCCCTATGCCATCGGCTAAACATATCAATGTCTCATATAAATAGCTACATTACTGTTGGCATGTTGTTTACAAAGAAACTATGCACCCCAAATAACTGCAAGCTATACGAAAGGCTATTGTTTTAAATGTGACTAAGTCTAATTTTATATCATAATCATAGGTTTTTTTCGCAACAAGTCCCTTGCGTCATGGTTCCGGTGCACTTTGTCGCAGTTAAGAACGGAAAAAAAGCCTTTGATAACCAGCGATGCATCTACAGTCAGTTGACTGACCAGTGGGTTATGTCTTGACATTTAAAATAAAATGTTGCATCCCCTTAAGCAGGCATGATATTTTTCCTTCTTTAATCTGATTTCTGATTTGCAAAATTATTATTAAATAGCCTAAAAAGTCCATAAAAGCCCTTGTAATCATTAAAAATTTCCTACTTTTTTCCAAGTGCCAAATATCATGCCTGTTAGGGTGATCCCTCTGCTACCCCTTCCCATGTTGTATGGTAAACTTGGGTGTGATCCCTGGCTGTACAGCAGTTACAGCTTTGAATGGCTTCTAACTAGCACCCCAAACAAAGGTATTGACAAAATAGGGAGACCACCAACATTGGGGCTAGATAGCCTCTCAGTTAGTAGAGCAACGGCACATAAATCCTGAGGTTGCAGGTTCAAATCTCGCTCTAGTCAATTTTTCTTTGTTCAACCCAAAATAATTTTAGATGTACATTTTAAGCTGCTTGTCTATGCCAATGAGTAGATTCAGAAAAAAAGAATACAAATCTCCCTCTTCTTACATGTACATGTAGCATTCCATCATTCCATGATTATACTGTCTGCAAGACTTAGCCTTAATTTCCCCACTAACAAAAGAAAAAGAAAAGTGCCTAGTTGTAATTAAATTTGCAATGGAGAAGCTTGCCTAGGAAATGTTGGTACATGTATCTTACATGTAAAAGGACAAAGGCTGCTTTTGGTAGGCAACATTGATTGTCAGTGCTGGCAGGGTTACATGGACATGATAGCTCACAATGCTCACAATGATATTCAACCCCCGGATACTTCTTTTCTGTTGTGCTTTGGGCCAGAGTCAGGGTGTTTTTGTCTTTGGTCATCAATCAGATGTCACTTAAGGCATTGTGTTGCTGTGGTAGTTCAATAGCATGCATGCAGCCTGGTAATGGGATATAAGCTCTGAAACATCTGTTGTGTTGTATTAGATAGATGCATCAGATAGCTGTAAAAAATATAGCAAAACTGAGAAATGAAGCAAAGTTCAAAGGCAGACATTTTTCCACCAGACGTTTTTTCCTCTACACCAAATTAGAATCTAAGGCCTGCTCTGTGAAGAAAGTTTTTCTTTTTGTTGGGGAAATAAACATACTCTGGGTTGGATTTCATGTTTATTAATTGTTTCAAATTTAGCTACATGTATGTTTAGTTAGGCTGGCAGGTTGGATAATATTACAGGATATACATGTTTATCAGGGGCTCACTCTTTCCTTTAGAGGAAGAGTTGCTTATTTAACCACTTACACAAAATCACTGGTCATCTGCAGGATTCATTCTCGGAATTTGCAGATTTTTGTTATGTTTTTGAAAATATTGTGATCGCAATGAAACCATGATTAAACCAAGGAAAGACAACAATTGTCTCATAAAATACCAAAGGCATCCCTGGACATTAATAAATTGGGTTTGTCCTTCTTCCAGTGTCTTCCGTCTTACGGCATTAACCGGTTAAAAGTTTTCTGCAGTCGGGAAAGCAAACTGTTAACCATTGAAATGTACAAAATGTTTAACAATGGTAAGTTTTTTTGTGGATTAAAATTGAAGTTTATATGTGAGATTTACATGTACGTGTAGAGTGCTGTATATTTTTATGAGGATTTGAGGGTTTCTTAACCCTTCCAGTGCTGCCAATGTTCTGAAACATCAAACTAAGTATCCATCCACAGGCCGCCAACGTTCCCATACGTTCTACTACTCGACCCCAAAAAATAAATAATTGCCCTCTGGATAAAGAAGTGCCAATGCACGACCGGCACGGAACCCTTCGAGCGCCGCAAACGTTCTGAAACGTCATACTGAATCTCCATCCACAGGCCGCCAACGTTCTGTTACGTTTTACTACTCGACATAAATTTTTTTTTAAATGGCCGGCATGTGGATACAGAATTCCTATAACAAGGCTGGCACTGTAAGGGTTAAGTTGAATACCCAACGAACAATTCTAAAACATGCAGGAATCTTAAATTTGGGTATAGTTACATACATTGTAATATGGTACGGATGTACACATGTACATGTTGGTGTACGTAAGTGTCAAATGGGTAGGTCTACATGTAGGTTTACGTTTAGCAAACAGACTTAATTAAACAAACTGACTTAAAAAGAATACAATTTACTTTGATAATCATGGAGGTATATAATATATGCACCATAATCTCCAGCATATAAGGCACTTGGCATATGAGGGGCAGTATCCTAAAATCACAGCAATAGGATTCATGGGTTAACATACAGGTATAGGACACATCCTTGCTTTTCACACAGAGGCTTGCCAGCCCATTCACGGTTGGTACATCACCACATTTGGGGGTCATTGCGTTGGTATGACACTTACCATAACATAAGGGATTGTTGTTTTTGTAAATCACGAACATGAGTAAAACTTCGCTTCTATTCTATTTTTTTCTTTGTTATCTTTCTTGTTTGCATGCTACATTACATGCAAGAACTACCAAACACTAAATGGCGCTTTCACAACAACTCTTCACAATAACGAACGCTCTCTGCTGGCGAGATCTATGAGTGCATTACGCAATAATATACAAAAAACCGACTTGATTAATAACTTCTTAGACTAGTACAAGTGTATGTCGCTGGTGTGCTGACTAGCCAAGTACAAGCTGGTCGTCGCTGGTTCAGGCCGGTATTGTTATTATTGTGGGCAGCAGCATGGCCAGTGACTTCAGTCTTCAGTAGGTTTCGTCAAAGCTTGTTAAAATTACACAAGACTACGGTGTAGGTTTGATTTTAATAAAATTATAACACGTAGGATTACTCTGGATGAAAGAAAGGATTATTTTACAGTATGAAAAATGTAAGATTTCACACAGTGAACATCGCAATGAACTCAACGCTATCAGATAAGGCGCACCGATAGATCACGTAGTGATTTTTGGGTCCCTTGAAAGTCAGATAAGATGCCTCTTATACGCAGGAAATTACGGTACATGTATTTATATGTACTGTGAGAGTGCCATGAGGTTCAGTCAGAAACTGAGCTTGCATTTCTAGCATGGATTTGTTTTTCATCAACAGGGATCATTATCTTTGTCCTCAATCAGAAGGTCAAAGGTTACTATTTTCAGAGCCTGAATTACAGGTAAGGCCGTATCCAAATTGGTGGCCACAGTAACGGCTACGACTAATAAAAGGGCGGACTACAGTATACTTCAACACATGATGACACGGAAATCTAGCCGTAGCAGTAGCTGTAGCCACCAATTCGGACATGGCCCAAGTCTACTTTGGCTTTGGCCCGTAGCTGGCTTTTTAACATGAATAAATTACAGTGTCTGCTTTTACCTTAACAACCCCCAATGCCAGCCAATATCTACATGTACATGTGTATGGCTGGCTTAACATGAATACATGTAGGTAATGGTGTCTAATTTTACCTCAACGACTCCAGCCAACATCCACAGTGCTAGCCAAAGTCTATTAATATCAGGAGACTGAGCTCTAACAGACATTACATGTCTGCTTTATAACTCTGAAAGCAATCAGTTTCTACATAATACTTCAGGGATAATCCCAGGCCAGAGAAAAGAAACAACTGACAACACAATGCGAGCACTTTTGCTAGGATAATGTTTGTTTAATATAACCACTGTAATCAATTCATCAGTGCATAACTACCTTTATTGTAGAAAGCTTATCTTTGACCATTGTTCCCTTTGCAGACAGTATGTTTTTCATTTGGACTGTATTTGAGTTATAGCTCTATGCTTACATTGTGTCTTAGTTGTCTGTTATAGTTTTAAAGTACACAGTGCATAACTTTCTATGAAATGAAGCAAAAATTATCCAACCAGTGCGCAATGACTTTCACAACATGAATAATACTGAAATGTACTTCCACCAAATGTGTCTTTCAGTTCATCACCTTGAACCCCCTCCCCCATCCCCACTCAGTCCTCCATCCATATCAAATCAAATCACCAAGAGGGGTATGGGGGAGGGAGAGTTTTCACTTACATGTATACTGGGAATTCTAATGTCACGATGCACAGAACAGACTGATTCAAATCTAAAATAGGAACAACTCCCCCAAATGGTGTGACATTATGGAGATTATGGCCACCCCTAAACTAGATCAGTTAACACAAAAGATTTCACTCGTTTGCACATCTAAGGATAAATTACCCTAACAGTAACAATGATATTAAATTGGTGTTTAACCAGCTCCATGGTTTAACCCTCTTGGTGTCTGACCATTCAATACCATTCAAGTGGTTTTGAATGATAGATCAACTATGCCAGTCTGAAATATGATACCATGAGGGAATGCATGTACACAGTACACAGTTAGTTCTGTGCTCAGTTGTGCCACCGTACACAACCTTGGCAGTCGAATGGTTTCAAATGGTTGGTCAACTCACTGGAAAATGTTGCCAAGAGTCACTGACAGTAAGAGGGTTAATTAGTGTTATCGTATCACGCCCTGGGACTAAACATTCATGTTGCAATACACAAACTTACTACAAATGACATTTGTGGTGAGATTAGTAATGACCAATCAATGGCCTCACATTGCAGATGAAATCTTGCCATGTGCATCGTAGCGGTGCACTGAGCCAATTGTAACCATGGGAACATGGAGGATTATGATCGTCTTCCATGGTTTGATGGATGACTTAAAAATAAATTATTGACTCACAGATTTAAAGTGAACTACTATGTGGTATTTGGGGGTTAATAAAAAAATAGTTTTGGTACATGTAGGTTATGGTTACGGTTACAGTTAGCAACTTATACTATCTGCGGATATCCGGACTGTCCACTTACCAAGGCTTGTTGTATACCTGCACTACTTTTGTTGGACTTATAAACAGAAGTGTGGAATACTGGAAGGTTAGCATGCCTGATTATCCCATCTTGTAGTGTGCACAGGCATGCACTCACTGTGCAATGCTTTTCCTTTTTTTCTTTTTTTTCCCCCTGTACAAAGAAGAACTGGATTTCTTGCTTGTAATCTCCCTTTTTAATTCCCGATTCCAGACCTTCATGCTTTTGTTATACAAACAAGGAATATGAGAGATCAAAAGGCTGCCACCATTGTTAGAACATTGCCGAGATTCCAGCTTATCATCATGGCCGATTATTGGCCATGGTTTTAGGGCCAATGGTTGGCTGATTGAGAGTAAAGATATTTCATATTTTCTCGAAAGAGAACAAAAGATCCCGGTACATTTTATGAGAGTGTTTGTTGTCTTTACTTGGTTTAGTCAGGGTTTCATTTTATTCTAATAATAAAAAAAAGAGTGGGGCAAGGCCATTTTCATTTTGCAGAGGGCACTTCCATTGGAAAATCTTAAAGTCTATGGGCAACTTTTGAAGGGGCACCAAGGCCAAGAGCAGGGCAACGGAGGCCATGGCCTCCGTGTAATTCCATATCTGTTTTTGATTTAGTACTTCTACTAAGTGTTTACAATTGATACTGTATACATGTATTGTATACAGTCCATCTGGAACTATACAGCTTCCCTTATTTAAATTATTGAAAGGTTTTTCTAATGTGTATTGCAAAACAATGTTGGAGTGCAATTTACCAGTCCCACCCCCCCCCCAAGTCCCACCCCCATTTCTCCTTCCTGGGTACTCTAGATTTTCTCAATCAACCCATGAAGAACCCTTGACAATTCTACAAAGACATCATTCCTTGATTGTCTGTGTTCATTTGTCTGGGCTTGTCCTGCAGTCATATCTGAGGGCATTTTAATCAGACAGAAAAAAGAACCCCCAAAGGCCCCCCCCCAATCCACTTTTGCCCGTTGTTCGGCGAATCGATCGCAGAAATTTGTTCTGGCTATGCTGTCAGCTTGCCTGTAGAAGTGTAGGGAGACTCGCTACAGAGTCTCCAATGGTGTATTATCCTCGTCCTGCTTAAGCCTTAGGCTTTGAGATGCAAAACACTGAACTGTAGCCATCTCCTAGAGAACGCTTCAGCCTGACTGACTGACTATGGAAAGTGCAATTTAAAGCCAGAATGTGATTTTGTCGTCGCCCCCCCCCCCCCCCATGCGGGAGGCAGGCTTTGTGGAGTGTACAGTCTGTTCACTCATATTTTCATCAAAGACTTTAAGGGTTCTTGGACCATGTAGTAGGTTGGAGTGCCTGAGGATATGTCGAATAATCTTGAGCCCTGTTGCCATGGCAACTATAATATGAGTAAATGATGCATGCATTTAATCACCTTAAAAACCTTTTTTTAGTTTGTAACGTATATAAGCACACTCCTTGTTTTAGACTTCTATTTCAAACTGATTTCTACCTTCAGTATGATTTTTGCTTCTTCAAAAATTGAGAAAATTTTATTAACAAGTTCAAGAATTTTTATGTAAGTGCTCCAAAAGTGTTTGTTATTTACATATTCTTGGTGCATCATAGCTAAATTCTAGTCACTTTCACGTACAATACAGACGAGCATTCATAAATCAGACAGTTTGATCAAATTACCCAAGGGGCGTTATGCCAATTTCATGTCTCCTTAAACTTAACCCAAGGACAAGACTTGTCAATCACTGAACCCTTTTGTCCTCTAGACAGTAGGGGGGGGGGGGGGGGGGGGAGGGAGAAGCACTCTCTAGTGGCAGTGCCCAACCAGCTATCTTCCTACTGGTGATGCTGTAGACATTGGTTGTGGGATACTCATCCCTTAGTCTTTGTTTCTTGACTTACACCTGTATTTGATGTGCATTATTTTATGTTTTTATCACCATAGATTGATTTAATAAGAGGGAAGTATCTTGATTATTCTGTTCTCCTCTGTCTCTCTGTCTTGATTGAGCCTCATGGCTGATCATTTTTTTCCTTTTTTTTTATGAATGAGCCAGTTGGGTTGGCGTACGAAAATGTGTAGGGAGGCTTTTTAAAAGGTTGCTCTCTGGCCTCCCTGGAGGCAAGTTGAGTATGCATTGTTGTCGATGTTCAGTGGTTTTTTTTTGTTGCTGCCTTGTGGCGATGCATCACACCAGGGTCTGTGCCCTGATCGCCACGGCCCAGCGATGTGTGATCCGATACACTGTCTCCGCCACAAAGCAGTGACTCATTAGCTCTGGGGGTCTGACTGAAACCAAGCGACTTGTCGGACAAGAGAGAAAGAGAGGGTGAGAGACAGCGTGCATATGTAATCACAATCAGCAACTGTCTGCCTTTGCCGTGGTCATTGAGTGGGAAGTAGTCCAGGGGCTTTTTTTCTCCCCCACCCACCTACCTGCAACTTGACGATTTCCATCAGCTAGCGTGGTGCTGTCACAAGCCGCCCCTTATAGTGCATCGCAGCAATGGATGTACTGTGCATCCCTACTTACAGCATTTTTGATAATTTGGAGATCAGCCGGTGATCATTTGCCTTTTATTTCATGACAGGAGGAGGTCACATAATGCAGGCAAGACGTCACAATTTGTTGTCAAATTGTTATCTTAAATAACATCATTTTATTTACATGTTTTTCCTATATTTCACATTGATATACATGTAATGCCTATTTTTCACTAACATTTTAAAACTACTTTTGCACAAATTATTATTAGGTGTTCGCGAGGAACACCTTTCGTGTTCATTTTTATTTTGTTAATTATTTAAAACCAGAAGTAATATTCTCTTTTGTTACCTCACCTGGCATGAAGATTGGGATCAAACTTTTGCTGAGAATTGTAGTTTGTCAGTGTTGAAATTTTGCCACCCTGCAAAAATAAGTTGATGTTTCTTTTTGCAAATAAGCAACCTTTCTTTGATTTTATTTTGGCATACAGTTTTGTTTGAGGTATTAATGCTTAATTCATTTGAGGTATTAATGCTTAGTTCATTTGAGGTATTAATGTGCTTAGTTATCATTTGAGGTATTAATGCTTAGTTCATTTGAGGTATTAATGCTTAGTTCATTTGAGGTATTAATGCTTAGTTCATTTGAGGTATTAATGCATAGTTCATTTGAGGTATTAATGCTTAATTCATTTGAGGTATTAATGCTTAATTCATTTGAGGTATTAATGCTTAGTTCATTTGAGGTATTAATGCTTAGTTCATTTGAGGTATTAATGCTTAGTTCATTTGAGGTATTAATGCTTAGTTCATTTGAGGTATTAATGCTTAGTTCATTTGAGGTATTAATGCTAGTTCATTTGAGGGATTAATCATTCATTTGAGGTATTAATGCTTAATTCATTTGAGGTATTAATGCTTAGTTCATTTGAGGTATTAATGCTTAGTTCATTTGAGGTATTAATGCTTAGTTCATTTGAGGTATTAATGCTTAGTTCATTTGAGGTATTAATGCTTAGTTCATTTGAGGTATTAATGCTTAGTTCATTTGAGGTATTAATGCTTAGTTCATTTGAGGTTATTAATGCATTAAGTTCATTTGAGGTATTAATGCTTAATTCATTTGAGGTATTAAGTTGCTTATTAATCTATTTGAGGTATTAATGCTTAATTCATTTAAAGAAGAGTGCAATCATCCCAATTTGGTTTTTATTCTACCTTTTTGTGGAAATTTCTGAAAAAAATACTTTCAAGAACAAAGAATGCCTTTTTTGTTTATTGTTATTTTGAATGACAATTTTCTTGCATACAATGCATGTCATTATTTCAGACAAAAGTATATTTTTCAAGACAAATCATACCAGTATAAATAGTTGATGGAAACAAATATTTTACGTTTAGAACCATTCTCTTGTTTTGATTTTAAGATCATTACCAATTAAGAATCATATCTTATTTTTTTTTGTTAAATCTTAAATTTATTATTTCATTTGAAAGAGAGCACTATATCTTAGCATAATTCAACACCCTGTAGTCTTGCGAAGGAAACTGAAACTTGACTGAAAATCATTCCTTCTAATTATCAATTTATTCAAATTTGATTTTTCAACAATGTACGTGCAGATTTTTTTGTAATGATTAGGTAGTGGGAAAAGTGGTCGGAAGAAAATACTTTTATTATGACATTTTTTTGTTAAAGAAATGCAGCAATGTACAAGTACTCTGTATTCTATGTTGTACTTACAAGTCATGTTCTGAGGATGAATTGGATAGAAAGATGTGTACATTTCCAATGCCATTTGTGAAACTGAAATTTTAGAACAAAAGAAAGTGAAACTGAGTGTCTTTGTAGGGTTGTTTATGTAGCGGGATAGGCTCTATCTAGCTCAGCTTATACAGTTGTTAATTAAGTCCTTAAAAAACAAAATAACTACAATGAACATTTCTAACCCATAGTATATCAACACAACCACTAGAAAATGTTTAAAGAGACAAAGGAGTAACTACCACGAACATTATGGGAGATCAAAAGCTAGGTTGTAGTAAATGTATGCATGCACAAAAGTTTCTGACCATTTTATAGTCTGATGTGTTCCCACCTTGTAGGGTACATTTTACAATGTCTGGACCATATTACATACATGTAATCAATGTGATGTGCCCAACTCAATAAGGTCGTCTGGCCTTTTGTTGTTTACAAACAAGACGAAGATTCATTTCAGTCAATGCTTTCCACCCAGTTCAAAACCTCTGCACTTGTTTTCTGCTCAATGTACACTACAGTGAATATAAGTTGCACTTCCAGTGGGAAAGTACAGTTACTATGCTCTAACTAATACTGCTAGACAAGGTAATGTACTGTACATCATGCACTAAGCCACTTACAATTACATGTATTAGATGCATGTACAATTTGTGGTTGTAAATCCTTTGTGTGCGGGTGTGTACAGTGGAAAGCGGGGTGTACAGTACATGTACACCCAGTGCGCATGTACACATGCATGGCTGCAGACTGGCTCATGTATTAAAACCAAACACTACTACGTACATGTACTACCAGTAGGGTAATGTAGTATACAGTCAGTGCAGAGGACTCTTCTCTGCATGTGTTACACAAAGAACTGGCTGCAGCAAAAGGGCTTTCCCTGGCTACACAGCATTATGCATGCAACTGGGTTACATTGAGCTATAGGATGGATGGGAGGAGTCCAAATATGGGATTCTATATTGGAAAAGCTTACATACAACTCGGTGTTTACAAAACTGTCAGTAGATGCTTCTTGAAAAACCTAAGAGATGGTTAACATCATTCTGTGAAACTATTTACTTGTAAGCATCAAATTGCCTTTTTAATAGCAAAAAACGTAAAGTGGATTGATATTTGTGGTTTTTGTTTTCCCAAATGCAATGTCACAGTAGTCATGGAGTGCTGTTAGTTGGATCATGTTGGGTAAAATATTTGTTAATAGAATGTCAGCTAATGATACATGTTCCAGGGCCATTGACATTCTATGTTCAGAAAATGCAGACTTAGTTTTCAAACATACATGAATTTAGACTTAAACATTTAGGGTTTGGTTTTTTGTGTGTCCCAGACTGGTATTATGGGTATACTGTATTTACAATGCATGTAACATATGAAGTTAACTATGCTTTATTTTAAGAAGCTTTGGGAACATTTGAAGTCCCAATTCATTAAAAATTTACATATTTATGCATTTGGTTTTATTACTATCTAGCTATCACTTAGGGTTCTGCCCAGGATTTTTTTAGTGGGGGAAAAATGTTTCCCTGGAAACCATTGCGAGATGGATCAGTTACACGGTAGATCATATAAATATACTTAAATCAAAGAAGTACTCCAAATTAATGGCTTCGATTACCATTTTTACTGGTAAATACCTAATTTTACATTTCGTTGAAAACCTTTGAAAGGAAATTGCAAGTGTCATTTAGAGCTTTGTAGCTCTAAGGATTTATTGAAGTTAAGTTGGGACAGAAATACAGAAACTACTTCAGAAATTCTTGGGAAAAGTTATCATTTATAAAATAAAAAAAATAAAAAACAGTAACAAACATCCTCATTCAAATCTGTTACAAGTCGTTGAATCCATATAACTGAGCTTCAACTGTACGCATTTATTATGTTTAGTCTGTGTATTTTCGTTCAGCCTGTGACGGTTACACGGTTAACCGACTGGATGTCCGGTTACACGCTTACATTTTATTTTTAATGGTTACACGTTTTCAAAAATGACCATAAGCGTACAGGCTTAATTCTCGTCCACTATTCTCCATGTACATTTGTATGCTAAACTACACAAAGGGATCCAGACAAGAGTGAGTTAACTGACTGGCACCCAGCTTCATATGAGCTGATAAAACAGCTATATGGAAATGAGTTCCTGTTTTATTCACTGCAGAAGTCAAGCATGTGGTTATCATGTTGTGTGGTTAAGATTTAAAATGGCTAAACACTACATAACGAGGGCTCTCCGAGTTCAACATAATTTACATTTATTTTTGTTTTGTCTCTGATGGACTTTTAATATGCAAAGTTTGTGTACATGAAATTCCTGCTAGTTCATAGTTTACAGTATTAATCAGGTACTCAAAAAGAATTGAAATTGGGTATTAGTGTCACTTGATTGGCTCTATCATGTTCATTATTACACCGCCCTTATAACAGAACAGTTTAAACTGTCGCAACGATAAGAAACAGTGCAAGTAAATGGAAAAAGCAATATAGATCACATAAAATTCTGAAGTGCAAGTTGTGATTGTATTTTGTTGTTGTCTGCTTTTTGCAGGTGCGATCGGGTGAGGTGGTTAAGATGAACAGCATGTTCCAGGCCCTTCACATGGGGAATGATGGCAGAGACCAGGTAAGAATAGCAATTCATGAAGCCAGTTTCCATCATGGTCAATGGCATAATGAACATAAAGAGATCATATTGACTAGGGCGCTATTAACTTGCTCTGCGTTTTGAAGCCGTGTTGGCACATCCATATTGGTATACAAACCTATGTAAAAGCTTGAAATTTTGTAAGACTTTTTGCTATAAGTGCGTTTGTTCTTTTCTATGCGTCATTGAATCAAATATGCAGTGAATGTGAACACACAATCTGTGTGTATGAGACTGTGAGTGTAACCCACCCATGTGCGTCAGGGCGCCGATTTCCCCTTCATTTCATAAGTGCCATGACCAGGCCTTGAATTACACGACGGGCAGTGCCGTCCTTAAACAAGGGACCAGTCTAAAACAAAAACCACAGACCAACAGAGGGCGCTCTGCTGTTTCGGACGCCTTCTTGTGGTGGACACTTATTCAATAAAGAGGCCTGTTTAATGAATCAACAAAGTAGATCGCCGTTGGTTGTGTTTTGTTCATAACCTAGTGGCCTTCGTGCCTTTTTTATTTTCACATTTTGGCCTTGGTGCCCTTTCTACTGGCCTTGAAGCCCTCCAAAATTTTGAATACTCCAAGGCCAAAGTGGCCTGGCCCTAAAAAAAATGTAATTCCAGGCCTGCATGACATGGATGGCAATTTTTAAAAATATTGTCATACTTGTGCCATCTTTTGAAGCAGATTTCGAGAGAAGCATTTTTAATCACAGTTAAACTTGTTGGGTAAAAAGCACAGCATTCATCAACATCTGTATAGCTTTAATTGATCCGCACTGCACATTTAAGTAACGCTCGAGGAATCTGAAGCCAAATTAAATTGTGACAAGTAAGATGTATTGTGGGTGATGATGCGGATTAGCAGTCGTGTACTAGGCGCATGCATAATGCAAACATTTTTTGCTTTCAAAAATGTTCTCTTCTAATTTAAAATAGTCCATTGTCATGCACAGACATGAAACTTGTCTGTGCCCCTGAGGCCTCAAAAAAACTTGTTCTTAACGGGAAGTTAGTGCTTTATTTAATTAGCTCTGTAATACTATATCATTGTATCATGTAGGTAAAAAACCTTTTGTCTCAGTTTTGTTATAATGTTGTATCTTGCACATAAATGGATCCGTGCAATACAGTTGTATTTGAGTGTTATTGGGTACCAAGGATCTTAAAACAAAATACGCTTGCACAGTTTCAACTGTGTGTTTAAAAAGTCCTGCATCAGTATTTTCCACCAATAGTAGGATGCAAATAAGCCGGTGCATTTACGGTTATTTTTGTAAACGTGTACTCGTTTCTGAAACGGTCGGTTATGTGTGTAACCGTCTGTTTACAGAAACAAGTCTTACATTATTCTGTCAAATAATCGTTTATGTCCATCCAAGGTATCCTAATTGTTATCATGTAATGTAAGTAAAATAAAGCCTACACATGTATAGTTTTTTTGTAACAAGGAATTGCTTTTCACGCGTGCAGCATTGACGACAATGCTGTGTACAGCGTAATGCACTGGTATATTTCACCAACAGAGGGCATATGCTCTCATTCTATTGCATCATTCTTAAAGCGCCCTCTAGCGCTCAATGTTGCATGCTGCTTTCCTTTAAGCATGCCAAGAAGCGGGATAACTAAGACTACAAGCCTATAATTTTTTGGAAACGATGTGACTGCTTGTGTGCCGCATGGATGTGTATTGTGCATTGTACATTGTGATCGCAATATGGTTTTGCGTTTCCCAGCCACTTGTGAGTGAAGTTTTTGACGGTTACCCAGTAACTGGAACAGGCTGAGATGCTAAGCGTTCATTTCTTGCACATCATGGTCATCTTCAGCTCAACTATACTCTGTTGTTTTAACCCTGATACTCTTTCCTCTGTTAAACCCCAATATCATTGAACCCATTACTCAGATCTCAGTTTTATCTTCCTTATTTCTTAGACGTCATTCCTCGGTCCACCTTCTTATCAACTCTTAGCTTGTTTCCTCCCACCTCAAAATTAAAACCCCTGGTTCATTCCTTCTCATTTCTTTAAATTCCTATCCTTTCCTTCTTAATCCCACCTCATTGCACTTTTCTGCAGGTTCCGTCCACCATGCCTGCCTTTCCGAGTATCAACCCTGGTGCTATCCTCTGTCACTCATCATGGTTCCTCTATACCTATCTGTCCCGTTCCTCATTGTTCTCATCTTTGCCTATATGACAGCCTTCTTGCCTTGCTTATACTCCTTCCACCATTCCAACCATTCTACCATCTTTCTCTTCTTTTCATTATTACCCTTTTGTCGGTCCTCATTCAGTTTCATTTTGTATCCTCTGAATCAAATTACATCTCTAGTCCTTTTTTATTTCATGTCCAATTGCCCTCATCCTTTTCATTTCATTGAACTACACCAATCACTGTCTTCTTGCACTTTCCTCCTAGCTCTTTCCAATTGCCCATCTTTCCATCGTCCCCTCCTCCTGCTCAATATTAGCCATTGGTCTGTTCTCATCAATAAGTCATGTGTTGTATCACCTCCATATATAAGTCCTTGAATCTAACAGAATGCCAGTGCCTTTGATTTGCTTTCCCATTGTCCTCATCCGTCCCATCTCGTTTTCCATTCGCCACAGCTGTCTCCTTGTACTTGCCTGTAAGATCCTCCCATTTCCCCCTCCCCCATTCAGTGCAGTCTCCCTTTCTTCATATTGACTCACATGAATTCTCTACCTCCCTGAATATGACTGCATCTCAATCCCTTCCCATCTCATGTCTCATTATCCCCCGTCCTATCCATCTCACTTCCCATCCTCCTTCTATTTCTGTCTTGCACTTTCCTCTTGGTCCATCCCATCTGCCCTCATCTACCCCCCCCCTCCTCCCTCTCCTAACGCTCAGTCTGACTTCAGCGCTGTCTCCTGTTTCACGCCAATTCAATATGGTCAGTAATCATTAGGTAAAAGTGAGGAATAAATAGTAATACAAAGAAATGCACTGCTAGCTTTGTACAAGAGAAATGAATAACAACAACCTGTCTAGGGCTTGGCTACAATCCATCTTCAAGGAGACAGAAAAGAGCATGACTCAGAGTGTGTCATCAGTGCTTCGTGTGTATTTTCTTTGCAGTACACCTTGGAGAATTACATGTACATGAAATACACTGAATTTCATTTTCCAAAAGGTACATACACCGGGTACATACAAGCATGTTCAGTCATCCGGTGCTACCCATCGGATAGGAGTGGTTTACTCTGTTGCAAACATTGCAAACATTGCAAACATCCAATCTTGAGTACTACCAAAGGGTTTTTCCTCAGAGGTTAAACATCATCAGCTAATAAATGAAGTCAATAAATAATTAATTCAGGGTTGCTTCTGAAATGCAGATTTACATACAGTAGTGAGTGATATGCAAACCACAGTGTTATTTGTTTGTGCATTACTGTGTGCATCGACACTAAATGCATTATGCAAAAATTGTTGCTAACTGAAATTAGTTTTGGTCTCTGGTCACTGTTTTCAGTAATCTACATGTATAGGATAGAAAAACTTCTCTAGTGGGAAGCTATTTAAAATGTGTACCTCGTGCTCACAGTTCATACAAATCACCGGGCAATGACATACGTGTACTGTACACAGCTTTGGAAATACTAGGCATTTACATGTATATGCAGGCATACAACAAACCAAGAGAGTTCATTCCTGATGCACACTACCATTGTTTGGCTGGTAGCATGTGAGTGATGATGAACAACCCTAGACCATTTCTATCATTAATCATTAATTAATACAATGTACATTGTATGTGCAGCACCAATGGCCTCAGATGTGGATATGGAAAGCACAACATATCCACATCCAATGGCATGATTCATGATGCATCAGTGATTATGGACATCTTCATTACCAATCCACCCACATGTTTTGACGATGTCGTCGTCCTCGATAGACAGCCCCCCCCCCCTTTTTTCAACAGACTCTTTACCCATTGTCTCTGGTGGCTGACAAACTCTCGGCCCAAGCACCATAAGCCTGTAGCATCAATTTACTCAGGTCTTTGTGCTGGGTTGCTAGCCAGGCCATTTTTCTCTCAGTCCTCATCCGTTGGTCGTCGTCTTGGATGATGCGGTCGGTACACTTAAAACCCAGGGAGTTACAGAGCTGATGATTCAACCGGGAGAGTTGTTAGTCACTCCGTTTATTTTTAACTCTCGGATCCTTTTGTGTGTGCTGTGTGTGGATGACATGGGATATTTGGTAGATAATCATTTTTAGCGTCTCTCCACACACATGTATAATATGAAGGTAGGAGAAATTTTGTGTTGTTGTTTGGATTGTTAGTTGTATTTTTGCTTTCAAGTACCAATTTACAGGATGTGTCTTATTGTTATTTTGCTTTAGGAATGAAGACAATTTTAAAGAAGTTGATTAGTTTTAAATCCATACTTGGTACATGTATGTATGTCAATTGAATATCTGTACTTTGAATACCTATTAAGTTTAAGTGAAGGGTTCAATAAGCACTGGAACAAGGATGTGAAATTACCAACTGATTGATGACATTATGAATGGTTTCCAAATCCTTCTGGTTTCTTTTGAAGTTTAGTGGAGTTTGGACTGAATAACGTGCTACATGTACATACTGAGAGTGGTAGTGTACGTCATATGTACATAGTACAATGAAGAGTGCTTCTGAAGTGAAGGACTTCTCTATTCAGAGAAGTAACTCATTTCAACTTTTGGTTTGACGTGTTGAAAAAAACAAATTGATTTTATATTGACAACATTGTTTCTGTTATGGTAGCATTAACAGGAGGCACGATTCTGTGAAATAACATATTTTTCCAGTTCATTTTCTCGGCAACTTCCTGTAAAATCTGAAGGAAGCGTTATAGTACATTTAGTATTTTAAGTATGTAAGACAAGTGTTTAAACAGTATCTTAGTTTAGAAACCAAATTCAGCTTTTTAGAAATAGACCTTTTGCACTTTGCGTCATTTGAATAGGTCGCCCTCGGCTAGAGGTCAAAAGAAGGTTGGTCATTGGCCCATACTGTGTGTAAACAAGTGTTTAAACAGTATCTTGGTTTAGAAACCAAATTCAGCTTTTTAGAAATAGACCTTATGCACTTGACGCCATTTGAATAGGTCGCCCTCGGCTAGAGGTCAAAAGAAGGTTGGTCATTGGCCCATACTGTGTGTTGCGCATGGGTACATATAGATGTGTGTTTTCCATTGTTTCATCCTCGTTTTACCTCTAAGATGGTGGTGTGATTGCATCAATGCATCAGGTCTGTAAGGATGGATTTCCGTTTGTATGTTTAACATAGCGTGGGGAGTTTGCACAGAAAATTTGAGGTGCATCTCAAAAAATCATGATGTACATTTAATGTGTGACTGCTGCAATGTAAACATTACATTACTTCACTGTGGCTTCGTTTAGTTTTCTGAACGCACTACAATTTATTTTCCCCGCTGTCTTTTTGTATAGGTGCACTCACAAGCCTGTTATAAGAACGCATTGAATTCTAGCCTTTACAAAAACAAAACAGTCTGTAAAGATTTGAACCTTCTGAATTAATAGCATTCTGAAGAAGAAAAGAAACATTAAGATGCTTTGTGCATGAATGAAGCTGACATTCTTATGTAGAATTTGATTTCAGAAAGAGATGTTACGCAAACATAGTTGACGTTTTGTCTTTTTTATTTATTTTTATGATGAGTTTTGTGTAGGATTTTAGCTTTTATCCAGAAGATGTATTTACTGACCTTATCAACAAAAGCTGACCAAATAATTTTATTTACGCCTTTCACCAGTTAGAAATCTGCACTAAGTTGCTTTTTAAAAAAAGCAATTGTAAAAAGCTATAACTCTCCCTACAAAAATGCACACTTATGTCTGGGTTTTTTCTAAAATTATTCACTCCAGAAATGCAATCCCTTCCATATTGCTGTGATAATCCAACTGGTTGTTATAACGAGCTCAGTCTGAAAACTTCTATTCCTCAAACACTGTAGTGAACCAAACTTAGTGTTTTCTTTTCTGCAGCTCAGTCATAGATGGTTCATAAATTCCTTTCCATGAAGCACTCTGAGCTAGTTGTGGTTTGCAAAATGTGACCTGGCTGTATGTAACCAGAGGGATGTATGTATAGTTCAAGGGTCACACAAACAGCCTGGAGCACAAGGGTATTCTTTCATATCCAACCACTTCATCATATGTAATGTTCAAACACTGTACAATATTTGCTGCTTTCTTCAAAGAGGTGCAACAAATAGTACAAAATAAAACTGTTGTCAATTACGGGTTGTGCATTTACAGTAATTCCACTAAATGAATCAAGTGAATAATGGTGTATGGTAGAAGTTTGATTATCTCTAAATGATAAGTCTTTGCATGTTCTTCTGGTGTTACATGTGTACATGTAGGCCCTACATAAGCCAGGGTTAGACTGAGTGTAGGATGGTTTCAAGCTGGCCATGTGTTTTGTGTTATTTGCAGATTAGAAAAACCCAACATTTGAAAGCTTCTTCACTGAATTCAGAATATGCTTCAACTTTTGTTGAAGTGGTTTGAACTGAGATTGCCCTGTAAAAAGCAGGGACTTTGTGCTGTGTTTTTTTTGTTTTCGTTCTTTGTTGTCGTTTTGTTTTGTGTTTTTTTGTTTTTTATAAGTAGTGAAGAGTGTGTACATGCATGTATGTTCATGTACATGCATGTATGTTCACATACATGTATGTATGATTGAGAAAATTCTGGTGCAGTGAAATGTTGTTATTGAAGCTTTTAACACACTCTGAAATAACCACGCGATCAGCTTCATCTGATTAATTATTTCCCCAAACCAAATTAATTTGTAATAAATTATCAAAGAGTTGTTTGAAGAACTACATTGTACGTATGGACCAGCAGAAATAATATGCCTGTTTGTGTCATTTTTGAAAACAAATAGAAATATTGTGTAAAACTGCTCATCAGAATAATGCCAGCTGTTTCTGTTTGACATTAAATGGCCTTGGATATAATGGTTGGGGGTGAAGGTCCATCCAATACACAATCATGGACTGCTCCTACACAAACTGACAGAGTTTAACACACCACAAATTATATATCTCTCCCAAACCTTTTGATTTGAATAATTTATGAACCAGCTGGTGATAACCTTTTGAATGGTATAGTACTCCTCTGGTTGCATTTCTACAAAAGGACATCAATTGAGAAAATACTTGTGTTGCAGTTACAACGTAAATGCATTAATAACGCGTAACATTGTATACATGCATGCTTTGAAATTGTTTTCATAATAATAAAAACGTTTTTGTTCAGCATTGGAAAATAAAATTTCATCAGATGAAGATGTTGGTACTACATGTACACTGTGCTTGTTCCGAATTGTGAATACCAAGATTTATTTTTAAAGATGTTTTTTTTTTTGGGGGGGGGGTGATCTGTTTTTAAAAAAATAATAATAATAACTGTTTTGTGTATTTGAACGATTTAGTCAAAGTTAAATGACATTCTTTTGAAGACTATGCTTATAAACCAATTATTACCTGTCAAATTAATTTGAAATGGCAGAATTTTTTATGTTCTTTTAAAGGACAAGGCAGTTTGAACTGTAGAAGGCACCTCTGTGAGACAATAACATTTTGAGTGGAACATTTCAAGAGTTTCCTCTGTGAAGTATCAGACTAGGCCAAATTACATAGAGCTTCTTAAGCTGCTAAGCAAAGTTGAGCAGGATACCAGTCACAAATGGTACTTCCGACATACTGTTTTGCCTGGTAACCGAAAGCTGATAAGTGCTCAGCTACTTTTTGTGCTTAAGCTGCGTTATCTGTTAAGATCAGACAGTGAAATCTGACAATAAATAATCAAATCATTTATTCATAGATTTCTCATTCTTTGTTTACTTAAATTTACTGACATGTACATCCTATGTACACACAGTGCTTGGTAAATAATGCAGACCTAATTTGCATTTTGAGTCTGTGTTACAAAGTTTGCCTACCCTGGTAGAAAAATTGAAAGCTAACTTTCAAGCTAATTCGATAGAATTCAACCTGAATTACACATGAGGCACTTTGGGTTTCTACTGATTGTCTGTAATTATACATGTAGTTTCAAGTTTATTAGCCTGTGTAGCTCAGAATGAAGCTATGCCACAGTGTACAGTTTGCATTATACTAACATTCACCATGAGCTGTATACCTTCTACAGTCTGTCACATATTGCTTTAGAATATTGGTAGACTTCGGTAGACAATCAAGTTATAAATGTTGTTACTGATCACTCCTGGTTTGGTGTCATTAGGCCCTGTTATGAGCTACACAATGTACATGTACATGTCGATGTAGGTTTATGCATTACACATGTCATGTACATTTATGTCATTCTAAATTGGCACAAAAAGGGCTGCCTTAATAAGTTAAACGTACTAGTTTTTAACATATTTAAAGCAGAAAAATACAGTACTTATAGGGGCAGGTTTTCTAAACAAACTAAAAACAATTTAAAAGGCTTTAGACGATTGATTTGGCCGGTTAAATTCAGGTTGCCGTGCAACTTTCACGTTACCACCCAGGGTACATTTCTGGTGACCAATCCAAATATTATTTTTGTGGGGAATATTGTTGTGGAAATGAAACCATGACTAAATAAACTGTTGAAGTTGTCCCACTTGGAACGTTCCAAGCGGGTTACTAAGTAAGTCATCTGCACCTACACACAGATTTGGACTCAAATGCCTGTTTGGATGGTTCCCGATCGTGTTTCGTTAAAAAATGTATGTTTTAACTCGGCTTCTGGGGTCAAGTGGTTAAAAAGATTGTTGTCCTTTTTTGTTTTTTCCCCCAGTGATTGAAATCTACTGATATACAAATTTAACAACCTTTGGTATTGCGTACAGGGTTTGCCCTTAACCTTTTCAGTGGCTAGCCAGCAGGACCAGTTAGCTTGTCATTTCACTAGTCTACCAGCTTTTTCAGTAGTCTATACATATTTCATATTATAAAGGGATGCTTTACAACACTAAACTAGCCAGCTGGACCACTTGGAGAGAATTCTGACTGGTCCTCAGTTGTTGTAACTAGCATTTTGGCCAGCAGAACACTGGCGTAGATAGTAATGTTTGTGATATAATGGGGCTAGTTGTAGTACTTCTCCATTTTAAGAACATTTGGCTGTTAATAACAAACTGAACATTCGCCCATGTTATGGATGTACATGTATTACTGTGTGTAGTTGGTTGACTCTATGTATGGACAGGTCTTAAAAAGACTTCAAACTGCAGCAAATAAATTGATAGCTCTGTATAATCTCACCCAAACCAAGGCAGATATTTTCCAGGCAAACAATGTTTAGTGCCCTGCAACAGCCTACATTGTACATGTAGCTGTACTTCACTTTAGGTTTGCTTCTGTACGGAAAACCTTTCATGAAGGTTTTTTTTTATTTTCTGTGGTAAATAAGGAGCCAACATGTCTATGCATACAGCGACATGACTGAGTTATAGCACTAGATTTGCTTTATTGATCCGGCAGCACCCCAAATAAGGTTGACATTTCATTTTAGGGAAACAACGTACTGTGAGGACAGTTTTAAATTACTCCCATCCACATGAAATGCAGTGTATCCATGTTTCATTGTCATGCTTCCACAAATGGCTTCTTTTTTTTTATACACATAGAATGCACCAAGTAATTCAACAAGGAAAGTCCATGCCCTCGACTTCAATTTCCAGAAGAGGTTTCAATATTTTTTTTGCAATGTTACATTTTGTGAAGCCTCAATATTAATTTGTTGCTGTTCCAACAAACTGACCTAGGCTCATAAAAAAAAATTGTGCAAATTATTATTGTATTGATTACGGTAACGCGTAATAGATTTGTAAATACGTGTACATTAGCAAGACAGACATTTATCACTAGATTAGCCATTTTGTGTTTCCAATGAGTGAAGTATCATTATTCGTCACTTTATCCAATGACGTGCCAAACTCGCATGGTACGACTTTTGCGTTTTCTCAAAGTGATCTCTCTGTTGGACCTTATGAAGGTAAACATTTTCACAAAGTGACCTTTCTCAATATGCATTGGTTTGTACACAGTGCTCTGCGGGCAAATCTTGATCAATCTCTTTTTGGGATTTTACCACCGTACCCCTCATATATTGTGAAAGGGAACAATTTTTAGGAAGTAAAACTTTGTTTGTTTGTTTGTTTGTTGTTGTTTTTTTTACATTTTGGCTGCAATTCGCGCGTATTGGCCCAATCTGCTAGCTTGAGGAGTCTCAGAAACAGCAGATTAAAAAGAAGTTAAACTTCAACCAATATTTTCTCAAACCACATCATTTTTGGCTGTGGAGCATAAGTCACTGAGACCAGCAAAGAAATACTGTGTTTTTTATATTGGAATCTTCTGTTGTGAAACCACATAGACGTATTTAACCAAGTCATAGTACATTTCTAAGTCACAGTGAATGTCTTGATTGGATTCTTACAAAGCATAAATTTATTAGATTTTCATTATTTGGCCGTTTTTAACCTGCCATGCCTTGTCATAAGAATCTGGTCAGGGTGCACATTATTTCCTACCTGTAGGCATGTAGTGGTTTCTTCCTACGTGTATAACATCATCACTTCATTGTTTCTTCTCCCAGGTGTCTACAAACCTTCAGGCCTACTTAGATTAAATGTTTGTGGATTTTCTACTTTATGAGAAAAACCTACTGTCGCTATATCTCATTGTCCTCTCCGCACACTTGTTTTCCTCTCATTTCACAGTTTGACGTTTCAACAAAGAAGTTTTGGGACACGGAGGACGGTGGTAAAGGGGATGTCTTCCTAAATCAGTGGCCAGGCCCAGGGGCCCAACATGGGGAGTACCCCCAGCATCAGGTGGGTAGATCTCATTCAAAGTGCACCAGCATATGTATGAAATTAAGAAAATGCTTTTTCAAAAGATCCCTTGCAACATGCTGCAAAATAGTATTTTGGAGTGCAAATCAGTGCCCAATTTCATGGCACTTAGCAAAGAATTCTGCGCTTACAGCACCCTTTAATGATTCTGTGGGCAGTGAGTGCAGAATTCCATGGTAAGCAGAGCCATGAAATTGAGCCCAGGTTTGGTACATGGAGGCCATGGGCTGGGCTTTGTTGCCTTGTTCCCTTGCCTTGGTGGTAACTTTGATAGAAGTTCCTTATTCTCAGAGTAAAGTGTGTGTAGTTCAGGCCTTACAAATCCCATGAAGATCGCTGAAGTTGTTCCAACTGTGCACATGTTGATTCTCGTCAGTTGTGTAATGTCTATATAGATGAATTTATGCAGTAATTTTTGCATTGCAAATTGTGCAAGGGGTGCTCACATACCCACTGTATCTTTGCAAAGAAAAGATCTTAAAAACTAGCCTTCGCAAGTAAGTTGCATGGCGGTTTAAATGGAGTTAATGTTTTTAAAAATTTTATCTTAGTGTTTCATGTTTTATTATTATTCAGCAAAAAAGGATGGAATCTTCTAACTACTCAAAGTAAAAAATCAAAGAAAAAAATCCGTACTGGATGTTTGGCACCAATTTATGCCAAATACGGTTTTTAAATATGATAAATTTTGAAGTGATATCAATGTGTTACAGTTTGATTGTTAGTAGAAGTCAGTAGTAGGGACAAGACATTGACATACAATTTATGAGTGATCCTGAAACGTAATCAATAACTGCTTCACATTTTGGAACACCCTCCCCCCTTCACCCACCACCTTCAGATCATGCAGTGTCTCAGCCCATCATGGTGCAGCGGCGTCTCTCACCATCAACCTACCAGGGCCAGGAGAATGCTGTGCTGTCTCCACGTTCAGACACTGGTGGTCTAGGTCTGAGCATGGCTGAGTACGTCTTGGCCACATCACCACAGGGCAAGGCAGACATGGAAGGCAAACTTAACCACCGCATGAAGACTGGATTTGTAAGTGTTCTTGTGCAACGATGTGAAGAAGGTTTTTAATTATTGCCCAAAAGACACAATTGTTTAGCATTGACTATCACTACCTGTTCACACTTAACAGTTCCTTTCCTTCAACCTGCATCCCTGCCTTAAACTGTCACAGTTTTGAAAAAAAGGTTATATTGCTGTATTCATAGCTATTTTTGTCTTGTGGCTGGCCACTAAGTAAATATATTTCATAAATTCAATAGAATAATGAAAGGAATTTAAAGATGTGTTATGCAAGTGATATGTCACTACGAGACGTTTCAAATCCACTGTGTTGGACATGAGCTACATTTAACTATTCCTTTGATACAAAGAGAAGCAATATGGCACCACCAGGATTGTTTTTTAATGTCTGGCTTGAGTTATTATCCCAGTGTAAGAGTTTCTGTTGCATCTGTTTGTTTTGATAGCCGGGACCAGGTCCAGGAGGCGATGCTGACCCATCAGTGGGCAAGAATGGCACCAAGAAGAGCAAGACGCCCTCCCCATTTGAGGGAGAAGGAGAGGATAAGAAAGGAGTAGAGAACAACAGCATGCCACACAAGGAGGAGGATGGTGCATACCTGTAAGCATACCTTCAAGTCATCAAGTGTTTTTATCTGATCTTGGAAGGGAACCCTTTTGTCACTGTTTGCTCTGGCACTGTGCTTAGTGGGATTGGCTTGGGATTGGCTATGCAGTCCTAATTCAGTCCAAATGGGGAAGAGCATGGATTAGGAGGATTCATGTTCAGAGCTCTATAATTCAAATCTTACCTGTAAGAAGCTACTAATCTCATCGGATTAACATTCCATGGCCGCATACAGTCTTTGGCGGTGGGTTTTGGATGTCAAATATTTCTTGTAAATCTGCCGTTTTCGTGAAATAATTCAGCTCTCAACGTTTCTGCAGATTTTAAACACAACTCATCACACAAACCTACTACTCTTTTAAATTTGTTTGCGTGCGCTCACACAGGCGCTGATAACCTAGTACTCACTTGATTCAAATGAGTGTGACGTGACCGTCCTGCGCCTAACCTGATAGTGTGCAAACACGTACCTGCACGACGGGCATGTTGAGAAAACCATGAAAACAAAAACCTTCAAAGCCTTGAGAGCTGAATTATTTCACGAAAATAACAGATTTATGAAGAATATCTGATGTCCAATACCCAACACCTGAAACTGTATGCAACCTTAGAATGTTAATCCAGTAAGATTAGTAGCTTCCTACTGGTAAGATTTCATTTATGGATCCTCTGAAATTTGTCCAGGCCAGAGACAGACCCTCATATCAAGGTTGTCACTCCAGTATACAAAAGCGAAAGGCCTCCAGGGCTAGCATAGTTACAGATAAATACATAGTGGGGTATTTTTTATTATCAGATTGGTATGTTTGATGGTTTTGTTTTAGGTAATAATTCTGTTACTAATTGTAGTAAGTATTACCTCTTGTCATCTTGAAGGAAATTTAGTTTTGAGTCCACTTTTACTGTCAAGCGGAGAGTTGTACCATATACAAGAAACCTGACAAAGAATGTTACTGCTTGTCTCTTTAAAATATTATTTAAACATAAATGACATGTTTCACAGGATTCTGGTATAATATGGAATGAATTTGTTCTCTTACAAAACAGTCTGGCAAAGTGTCCATTTTGTTACATACTGACAATATAAAGATAAAGGGAAGAAACAAGGTTTTCGAAGGACATCTAAACAACCCTCTGTCTAACACTATACTTTGTCACCCCCTTTTAAATGGATGCACAATGATGTTTGTTTATAAAGGTTTTGTACGTGTTAAACATTAAGACGTTCTAATCCTCCTGCTGTTTAAGAACATGCTTTAATACTGTTGTACATTGACCTTCTCTTTAAAGGAAGGAAACAATATTGGTGTTTGGAAATGACCCATTTTGGCTACCCCGTTAGCTTCCAGGAAATATCGTTCACCTCACCTGTGAAATCCTTCTCTCTGTTTGTGCTCTCAAGTTTTAAGATTATGTGAAGACATTGTCTCATGTTGATTAAACGGTGACGTACCTGTAATTGAACTTCAGGGTGATTACATGGAATGATTGACACGTTTTGCAATCTTTAATACAAGTGCTATCCCTAACCTTTAAATTGAGGTTAATTTCCCCAAACCAATGTGTCCTATAATAAGAGTCAAGGCACTGGAACACAACCACATGTGCCTTAGCTTTGGATGAAACATAACATCACGTTATAACATGTTAATCTGGTGCAGACATCTTAATGTATAGCAGATGTCTCATAGGCTAGAGCAGATGTCTTGAGGGTTGTGCAGATGTTTTGATCGCTCCTCACGGCAATCTTTTCCTCCCAGTATTGTGTAGAGCATATTCCCATTCCTCTGGAGGACTACCACGTGGAGGACTCTTTGCTTTCCCTGCAACCAATGCCCCGTGTTTTTGCCCATTTATCAATAAACTAATTTTGAGTCTTGCTTCATTGCCTGTAGGCGCAACCCTGGCAGTCGCAACGCTTCCCCAACGGAGAATGAGGATCCACGTCTGCAGCAGGCACACCAAAACCCCAACATGGCGCCGGACCAGTCTCACCACCATCAGCAGCCAGCGCAGCAACAGCAGCAGCAACCACACCAGCACAGGGCGATGTATCACCAACAACAGCAGCAGCAGCAACAACAACAACAGCCTCAGGGACGCAGCCAACAGGCCCATGGATTGAGCCAACAAGAGGTAGCGTTCATTGAACAGCAGCAACAACAACAGCAGCAGCAGCAGCAACAGCAGCAGCAACAACAGGTATGTCTCAAGCCATGATAAACCAGACTGAATATTTGTGCACAATGCAGTGATCATGGACAAAATCATAGCAAATGGAACATAGCTATGATTTGACAACACTTGGTTACTCTTTCAACCCATTACAATGTTATTGCATTTCATCCTTGCCATTAGTGGCATGAAACTGTTTTGACTGTAATTTTTGAAAATATATATTGGCCATTTTAGTCTATGATTTCACTACAATATTTCAATATCAACCGATATTCATTCCACATCATACTTCATACCATTCAAATGGCTCTATATCTGTAACATCTTAAGCAGTATAAATCAAATTTAAATTAAGTGTAATTGATATGCAAACCTTTTATGAAAAATAAGATTTGGGTGTTTGTTTGTTTTGTTTTGTGTTTTTTTTTTTTTGGGGGGGGGGTTGATTTTTTTTGGGGGGTGGAGGCTGTTTTCTATCTAGAACTTGTAATTTTATACATGAACTACAATTTCTTAAACACAGGACGAATACATTCAAAACTAATTGATTTATTTTAAGAAATGGATCTACAGGGTCCAATTAATTTTTTTGTATTTTAGTTTTTATTTATTTGGTTTTAATTTTTAGTAATTCATATTACAGGAAAAACGGATGTTTAGGTCTGAAACCACTGTACTTTGCAAAAATTCTCCTCGTAAATGTAAATGTTTTCCCTTTTAGCAAAAATTGTTGCAGACGATGCTTTTAACTGTGTTGGTATACAACAAGGCGCAAACAAACAGTTATAATTCACACTGCATCTGAAACATTAGATTAGTTTTGTACATAATATACATGTACTTTCCTATTCATACTGTCATCCTATTCGTAGAAGGGTTACATACAATGTAATAACCTCCAAAAACGAATGAAGATGGCATTGATAGGTATATTTGGCATATCAAGGGAGTTTGGTGTTATTTCATTTCAATTTTTTTTACAGACAAACACACCATTAATACAGAAAGCTGTGTTGTTATTCGTAGAGTAAAAAGAACTATTTGTTGTTTACTTGATAGTATTTGTCTTTGCTGTTGATGTAGTGATATTATCATTATTACATGTACATGAGTATCAGCTAAAAACTAGTTACCTCTCCACTAAGCCTGACAGCTTCCCAGCATTACCCTCTGCAGTTGTTTTGAAACTTTGAAATGCAGGAAGTTGAGCGTTGCCAGAAGCATAAACAGGAAATCAGAAAGTTTGTCAAATAATGTCTGCAATTCTCAACTGGGAAATAACACAATGTATGTTTGAAGCCAACCTTTATATTTTTTGCCGGTGGTGCAATTTTCTGCCTGACTTTCAGTTTTTTTGAAAGATTAAAAAAAAAGATAAGTCGTTGGTCAAGAAAAATGAAAAAATGAAAAAATGAAACTAAAGACAAAAGCATTCTGCTCTCTTAAAAAACCACAAACAACATACCATTTCCCTGAATTTCTTTGGATCCCTGGTTTGAAAGACATGAAACAGATCTGTACATGTGGTCCAGCGATAGCCTTTGTTTGTTTGAAAAGGGGTGTTGCAAGTCTTAACCCCAACCACCTTTTTCACATGGAAAATGAGGAAATTGGGTTTATCCTGGCGGATGTCCGAACTGGCTCCATAGAGCTGTTGATGTTTGTGTGAACTGTGAAACTCACATACATTGTACACACCCCATGACCTTAAACTATCAATGGCTAGTGCATCCATAGCGACCTTTAAACTAGTGAGGTATAGTTAAAGGAACATTACAGAATTGGTTTTTGCTAACAAAACAGTTGCTGGCAGTGTAAGCACTTTATGTCATCCACCATATACATAAACTGACAAACCTGTAGAAGTTTGAGATCGATCAGGCATCTGGGTCACGAGAAAATAGTGAAAAACCGATTACACATTTGCATGAAATCATATAGATTCAACAAACGAATAAAACGCTCACTGAGCGATAAACTCCAATCGGAAAACTTAGTTTATTCATTTCTTATCAAATATGGCATTTCAGACAGAAATATTTAAAGGGATGTTTTCTACTATCATCATTAATAGACCTTGTACGTTTTATGTAAATCTGTGATCAAAAAGTATATTTTACTAGTTTTTTTCTTACCAATTCTGTAATGTTCCTTTAAAGGAAGAGTGCATCAATAGTGTCTTGTGTAAAGATGGTGCAAATGTTTTGAGATGACTCACTGGTTTTTGTGGGAACCATTTCAGATAAACTGCAGTTGGTGTGAGGAGCCTATATCCCCCTCCCTATGGTATACCAAAAACTAAAATGGATTCTACTAGCCAGTTACATGATATAAAATTTATGCACGTGGTGTATAGTTGAATTATAATATGCATTTGTAAAATACATCCACAAAAACAAAAACTGCATGTACAAGAAATAAAAGTTTGATTGAGAATACAACAGCAGACAAAAACTTGTTGCAGAAAATATCAGTATTAGAGTAAAAGAAAAAAAATTATCAATTTGGAAGAAAGTTTAAAGTTTATGTCTTGCAAAATAAACTGAAGGAAAAGACAGTTCAAAAAGTAGTGATTGAAAAAAATAAGCAGGTGAAAGGCATATTTGGCGAAGGATTACTACACCATTTTAACGTGAGTTGCTATTTGCTAACACTTTGATAGGGTTATTCTCAAATAAAGATGACTTGACTAAGAACAAGGTTGTGCCATTGATACAATCTGCCAGCAGCCATTTCAGTAAGGAACATTGCTTCCATGCCTTGGGGGCATAGTGATATTAGGTTCTTGATGCAGTTAGTAGTTCAGGAACCAGATTAGACACAAGCAAGATGGAGCACAGAGACACAATGTGACCATTTCTTACAGAATCAATCTACATCTACAATGATCCTCTTTGTTAATTGCAATTGGTATCCAATACAAAGCAGGTTGATGAATTTAGTTATAGTTGCTAACATTCCTGTGTGTGGATTTACTTGATTATTGGGCATTTAGCAATGCAGTTATGTACGTTTTTGGCAAGTTTTGCAAATGCTGGTGAAATCTGTTAAAAGCTAAATTTTTAAGGTGTGTAACTGGTAATGCGTTTGTATTGGATAGGAGCACCAAACCAAATATCTCTCACATGTGTATGAGAAACAAAGGGATATATATAGCCAATAGAAACTCCAAACTAAGAATAGCAGGCCAAGAACCCAAAGCATATATCCATTTATAGTTTGTCTGCAGGTTTTTCTGAGTAATTGACCCACTGGTCAACTGGTCCATGCACAGCAACTTGTTGATTTAGTTTTTTCTATTTTGCTAAGCACAATCCTTAGAATAAGTAAAATAAAGGATGGAAATGCTTCACTTTTCATTTACTATCTTACACTGCCTTCTATGTAACACTTTGGCACCGGTTTTGTTTAGGAAAGACCCACTTACATGTAGACTCTCTATTTTATTTTATAGTAATACCTGTATTTCTAGTTCAACAAAAGTTTGGAGCCATAAACCCAACCGAGTCATTTATCTGGTGGTTTAACAGCAAGTTGCATGCATATACCTAGATGGCTGCAGTAGTCATTTTCAATTCATGTGATTATTATTGTTGTACTACAGGTTCCAGGTCAGCTGCAGATTGACACAGGACAAATGGAGTCTGGAGGCAACATGGGCGACCCATTGCAGTTTGACTACGCTGGTCAGCAGATGGTACCCAGTATGGATAGCCCTAGCTATGTAGACTACTCACAGGGACAGGTCAGGACCAAGCTCACCACACACTCTCTATCCTTACAATTCTTACTATTCATGGCAGTGAGCATTTGTCAGTCATCAATAATTATTGAATTCTTGCATCAGCAACTTTGGTTTGTCTTGCACCCATTGTCATACATATTATATGATATATAACATGTACATGATTAAAGTCCTGCAGGCTTTAATTTCATATTCGTGTACCAACATCTCTCCTGCATCTGTACCCATCCTTTGAACATCACTAGCTGATCTAATGACTTAGGTCATTAGGTTTGGAATCCAGCAGTCTCTTGACAACGTCAGAGTATGTTTAGACTTGGGTCATTAAGTTTGTGAATCACACTACAGAGAGAGACACCTGGGACCAATTTCATAGCGCTGCTTAACGGGAAGCAAAATTTTTGTGCCAACTGTAGCAGAAAAATTTGCTTGTTCATAAGCGTATTTCACAGGTTAGCTAGAAAATTAGGCTGCCATCTTGCGCGTTCAACATGGACTTGCATTGTTACGTCATTCATTTTCATACAGTAAGCACCGGAAGGTTAGCATGCCTTTTTCGAATGCCTTTGGTTAGCAGCTCTTTGAAATGGAAACTCGCTCAGTAAGCACAAGATTGGCCGTTAAGCAGCTCTATGAAATTGGGACCTGACTCGTACAGTGCTTCTATTTAGATACATTGATGACGCAACAAACCAATCATTTGAATAATCTTACTTTTTCTGAAGTTTACTAATATTAATATGCACAATTAAAGTTTATAAAAAAAAATTAAAATGTGTAATTTCAAAACTCACATAAATTACTGGTCTTTTAATATTTCATTTTAGCCTGGTTCTGTACAGATGTTCCAGCCACGGCAAGCAGCACAGCAGGCCATCACTGTGCAGCAGTTGACACCACAGCAACAGCAGCAGTACGCACTGGCTGCTGCTGCACAACAGCAGCAACTTGGTGAGTGTATAAACTTGTGCCTTATTTTGCAGGGAACAGATTATAGAGTTTGAATTTTGCAGCGGCGCAATGTAATTAAGTTTTTGAGTATGTGTGGTTTCCAAAAGGAACCGGTGGACTCAACGTTTGGAGCATACTCTGACATTGTCAAGAGACTGCTGGATTCCTATGTGGCTTATGTGGGAGAGTGCATTGAGCCATAGATGCTGGAATGCTTTAGGCCGTGAATGCAGGAAACCGGTGCCTGGGAGGTGCAGTGGATCGTAACTGTTTAAATTTAAGAACTTAAGACAAGCTGTATCTTGCTACTAAAGCTAACCTTTGTTCCTTACAACTAGATGACCTGCAGTTTGTTTAAAATGAAGGGTCATTCATGCGGTGGATAACAAAGGGTTCTCCCTCAACTGTGGTCCTCTGGACAAATGCTAGTTAAAACACCAGAGGACCAGCCAAAATTTACTGCAAGTGGTTCAGCTGGCTAGTTCAGTGTTGAAAAGCATCCCTGTTTTATATAAAATATGGACCGGCGAGCAAACTGGCAGACAAATGAAATGACAAGTTAACTGGTCCTGCTGGATTGTGGATGCACTTGTCATTCTGTGATAATGATCTGCTCATATGCAAAGTAAATTAATTGTCGAACAAAGCCAAAATGATATTAGTATTGGAGTATATTCTTCTAAACACAATAAACACAAATGGAGCTATGGTGTATCCATCTTGTTTTCTTTCCATTCAAGTGAGCTGTGAGCTAAGATTGGAAGAACAATATCATGCTAGATAGACCTGACATCTATAATACAGCTTCCTCCTAGTCTGATGCTCCACACCACTTATCTCTAACTCTCAAACTTGGCATGATTTTATTGTAGGTTTAGCACCGACTGCGTTTGCACCCAACCCCTATATCATCACTGGGGCAGCCAACAGCCAGGATCCATACTTGGCTATTGCAGGTCAGTACATTCTTTGTCATTAACTTGATTCCAATGGTGTTCTAGGCACAGTTCCTAGTCTATCAAAGTACTCATCTCTATGGTAACTCAATGATTCAATGGTTAGATTGATCAAATTGGCATAGTCTGGCCCCCATGCTAATAGTCTGTGACTTGGGGGAATACAGTAATATGTCCATCAAATTCAAGCAAAACCATAAGTAGATTGGGAAGGTAAGGGCTAATATTGGAAAAAAAAGGATTTACAAATAGTGTAACAAATTATTTTGTTTTTTGCCTGTTCATATCTTGTGCAAAAACCATCTCTTGTGTAGGCCTTGTACTTGGGCCATGAAGGTGGGGAAAGTAGTTTCCCTTTGTAAAAGATTTATATTGAAATTTGCAATAAGTTGCAAAGACTGCACTAATGGTTGTGATTAAGCCACTAATCAGATGTAAATGTGCATTGCTTGCTCATGATTATGGTGTTGTAAACAGAGTTATTCCTTTTGACCATCTGCAGGTGGTGCCACTGTAGTACAGCCACAGTATGCATATGGTGTGGCTCCATGGAGTGTGTACCCAGTTGGTATTATCCAACAGCAACAGGGACAACAGCAACCTAATCAGCAGCAACAACCTGGACAACAGCAACAGCAACAGGTACCATTGTCAAACTCATGTCTTCCTGTGCAAGGGCTAAAACAGAATTTTGGATTTTGTTCCATGACATCTTTGTTTCTAATTAATGCCCATTGTATTAGCATGTTATTTTCTTCCATTTTAATCTACACATTATGCAAGTCTTTTTTTGTTGTGGTTGTGTACCAGGTTCGAGGACAGAATGGTCGACCAATGACCCCACAGCAACAACAACAGCAGCAGCAACAGCAGCAGCAGCAGCAACAACAGCATCAGCAACAACAACAACAACAACAACAGCAGCAACAACAAGGGGACCAGGCTGCCAACCAGGCAGCTGGGAACCAAGCTGCTGCTTTGGCCCAGGCACAGGCTCAGGCTTTGCAGGGTACCTTTTGTTCCAAACTTTTGTCATATTTTTTACATTTTTGTTAGCACTCATTACATGTGGTCACACAATATGTATGACATTTATCAGTTGTGTTATTCCTCCAAGTCTGTTTTTGGAGTTTTTAGTGCCCCTTTAAAATATTCCCATAGACTCTATAATATGTAATATAGTGTGGTAGCCTTTAAGGAGATTCAGGCTTTGAGCTTCAAGTATATCTTAAATTGTAGTGTAAGAATCCATTGGAGAGCTGTTGTGTTACAGAATTTAGACATAATAGACTGTCATTTTATATTAAGAAGTCTGGCTTAGCTCTTTTGTTAAATTTTGTCAGACATTACAAGTTATTAATGTAACCTTACTGTTCAGTGGTTGCCGCATTCTTACTTGATTAAAACTGATTTTTTAGGTAATCATACATGCACTCCTTTGTATTTCATGAATACCTAGTGTAGCTGATAACCAGAACGATTCTCCTTCCATAGTTTGACTGCATTTGAACCCTGATCACAGTTTCTTAATGGTTCTAATGACTATTCATTTCAGCTGGTTACCAAGTCATAGCCCCAGCATATTATGACCAGACCGGTGCCCTGATCATCAACCCGAGGCCAGGAACTGTTGGTGGACCAGTACGTCTCGTCTCACCTGCGTCTGTTATAGTCAGTGCTCCTCAGCAAGGTACCTAGTAGTCTTCATATTCTAGTGTTTTTATACCTACAGACTTGTCAGAATTCTTTCCAACTTGCCGGTAAATAGCTTCATATACAAATATTTGAAATGCTGAAAGTGTATGAGTTCATTTTATATACAGATTTTACACTTTGTAATATTTGTTATTAATAATGCTATGTTTGTATTCTCACTTAGCACCGGTCATGAATGGCCTGCCAGCCAATGGATTCAGGATGATGAGCAACCAGCAGCAGAGTCAACAGCAGGGGCCTGCTGCTCTATCCATGTATGGCAGTAATGCCATGGCCTCCAATGCACCACAGAACAGTGGCAGTCTAGGGACCTACACAGCGCCTAGCAGCTCTGTGTTTAGCAATGGTAGTATTGGAGCAGTAGGATCTTCTGTGGGACCAATTGGAACAAGTAAGCAAACTCATGGGATTTTTTCTGTAGACTTGTGTACATTTGTTTATTTGTTTTCTTCGTTTGTTTGCAATACGAAGCGTTTCTGTTATTCTTTCAATATTACAAGGGAAAAGCTTTGATGTTGACATAAAAAAAAGTTTAGCGATGCAATAATATTAATTATTGTGTAGTGCAAGTATTGCCAGGTCCCTATCGTGTCATGAATTAACAAAATGATTAAAGCTTCATGAAGGCCAATCCATAGTATGTTCAAATAACAGCAGGCAGAGAAAAGGACAAAGGGTACATCTGATGCAGTGGAATTGTGATGTCAAATTTGCCTTGCATTTGAGTAGTAACTAGGTTAAGCACACCAGAAACATCAGACTCATCCTGTGAATATTCGTACTGCCCCTAATGTACAAATTTTTAAGAAGTTTTTAAAAATTTTCCTATTTCCAAAGGAATTTTAATGTTGCTGGTTTTAATTTTTCTTTGCAAGGCTTAGGCCTATCCCGTAGGTTTTATTTTATGCTAACATTTTTTTTTTTTTTTTCTTTAATGTGCTGTTTCTTTGTGCTTTTTTAGTGTGTGCTTTTTGGTTTCTATTGTATTTGATTTAAATTTGTTTTTATTGTAAAGCGCTTTGGTCTATTTGGAAGTGCGCTATATAAATCTTTTTAATAAATAAATAAATAAATAAGAACTATTTCCTTACTGCCAGGTTTGGGTTCCTCAGGACCAGACTCACCTACAGCACGCCGTGACTCGCTGACTGGCAGTGACTACAAACGCCAGGGTCTCTCCATGAGCCAGTTCTATGGAAGCTCTCCCCAGCTGGGTCCCATTGGGATGCCCTCTGCAGGAGGTTCATTAACTCCTCCCCCATCACAGAGTGGACTCGGTGGACTGGGACTGGGTAAGCATTGTCTCACAACTCCAATGCTTCCAGATTTGGAGATCCTTCAGTTCAAGACTTTGGGTTCATCTTTGTGTCTTTTTTTGTTGCATTTTGTTGTCACATTTTCCAATGATCTCAAAATGACATTGTTTTCCCACTTAATTAGAATAAGAGCTAACTGTAGTTCACAGGCCTCATACATTGGTTTGAATGAGTGGTTTACAAGAGATATTACACACTGCTGTTATAGATGCATTGATTTCTGAGATATGTAAAGTGGTTGTCATTAGACTCATTCATCGTAATGATGACACATGTCCAGTCAAGTAGGACGTATTCCATGTTGCCTAATTTGTTGTGATTTTGTTTATAATGTGCAGATAATCTATTGACTGCTCCAAGCTCTTCCTGGGACCGTACATTGCAGAAAAGAGACTGGGGCACTGGTAGAGCTGTCAACCCAGCTGCACCATTCGGTAAGGAATGAAATCTGAAAATAGTAGCTTAGGATCAAACCTGCAAGTTTGAATAGACTTGTCTTGAAAATGAGGTATGAGGTAACACCAAGTAATTCACCCCCTCCATGTTTCAGTCAGTGTGCTGTGATTGCTGTCAGGAGAAGGATTTTCAAACTAACCCCTGGAAGGTCCTAGAGAATAAATGGATTGCAATAGACGTCATCGGCCGCCATCTTTGATGAATTGTGCACGCGTGAAGAGCTATCATTGGCTGAGAGTCGTGTGGAGCGCGTACACGCATGTACTTTTCCGTTGTTTTACATAAAAGATGGCGGTCAATGACGCGTATTGCAATCCATCTATAAGGGTCTCATCATCTCATTAAATGTTGTTCTTATTGTTAAAAAAGACAGGATTAACTTGTATCCTAGAAACAAGGGGGTCTACACTCTGCTCCCAATCAATTCAATGCAGCGAGATGGTGTCTCACACCATTTGCTTCTATGCACATCTGCGAACATTGTAGACGGATTCAAAATTCTTTTTGCAGTTACAAATTAAATGCATACATGGAGCATAAGGTGACATTGTATTCAAATAAGATACCAGCAACACATGAAAAGTACATTTTTATGTTGCGAATGTTTTTAAAAACCTGTTAACTACGCTACTGTCCTGATTGTAACATACACAATATGTCCTTATTAACAGGCTTCTCTTGAATAATCTCTTCTATTTTTGTTATTGTTGCTTCAATTAACAGGTTCAGAGGTGAAATTCCGCAGTGGAGCTGCAACTACATCCAGCGGCTGGTCCAACACCCTCTTCCCCCCACGCAGCCTCCGTAGCTCCGCCTACATGGAGAAGAGTGCCCCCGGTCGCAGCCGTCTGCTTGAGGACTTCCGCAACAACCGATTTCCAAATCTTCAGCTACGCGATCTCTCTGGTCACATCGTTGAGTTCTCTCAGGATCAGCATGGCTCCAGGTTCATTCAGCAGAAGCTAGAGAGGGCTACATCCTCAGAGAGACAGATGGTAAACAATAAATAGCTAGATATTACCTCAAAGGATCTGCAAAAATATCCTTGATCTAAAAAAAATAGAGACGTTTACCACTGACCTACAAAAAAAGGTCACACTATTTCGGTTGAACTATTTCCCCACCTCTTCCCAGTTTAAATAACACAAGTGAAAATAGTCCAGCACAGTTGCCAAATTTGGAATTTATTGTCACAAATACATTTTTCAAATTACAACAAGTCAACAGATACAGCGTCACTGAATGGGATGGCACCAACATTATCCTGTTCTCCCTATTATGAACTTCACTATAGTGCAAGTGGAAATTAAGCTATCTTTAGTCCTTGTGAATAATGTGGAAATCTTCATTGAATTTTGCCCTTTTTGATTTGCTGGTTCAGGAGGAGATTTATTTTTTTATATAAAAAACCCAATGTTAACTTATACTTGACCCATAGCACTTTTTGTACATGGATGGATACCTGTATTTGCATGACTTTTTGTACGTGGAAACCTGTATTTGCATGACTTTGATATTATATATATCTTGTATTGTACCACTCCTATGCTAGGTGTTCAGTGAGATTCTAGGCTCAGCCTACAGCCTGATGACAGACGTCTTTGGTAACTACGTGATCCAGAAGTTCTTTGAGTTTGGCACAACAGAGCAGAAGCAGGCCCTGGCTCAGCGTATTCGGGGTCATGTCCTACCATTGGCACTCCAGATGTATGGCTGTAGAGTCATTCAGAAAGCACTGGAATCCATTCCCCTGAGCTTCAGGTATGTAAGAGGAGGTGAAGCACTTGTTGAAGGACTGCATTGTCTCTGTAGATCTGCAAAGTGTTGTATTATGCTAAAGTTTAGATAGTTAACAGCAAACTTGTTTTTAAACTGCTGTTCGGTGGTATGCACAATTAACAGTGAAATGTGCCATAGAGGTGGAATGAGTACTGTGCCATCAGGGATTAAGCATATTGATTTGTTCACATTTCAGTTACAGTATTGAGAAAAAATCGTGAAAAGTTACTTCATTTTTGTGGAGTGTTTGTTTTATTTTGGGCTGTAATAATGGATAGCTTGAAAAATATTCAATCAAATACAGTTTTTAGTTCATTACATGGTTTGAATAGACTGTGTAACCTTTGTTTACAAAAAGAGTGAATATGTTCATTCCAGGGTCTTCCTGGCAGGCAAGATACTACTCATGTTGTGTGGCAAGTTTTACATTTTGTGTCATAATTTCCACATAAATTCAAGAGTTATAAAAGTAACAGCTGAACAAGTTTAGAGATGTGCCCCTATCTTCATATCAAAAGCGAATCAAAATCAGACAGTGCAATCTCCATTAAATGAAAGATTTGATGTTTTTTCCATTGAAATGTGTACAAATCATGCCTGCTGGAAGTCCAGTCTCTGTGGCTCTTTTGCAAACATGTGGAGTCACAGGTTACCTGCCTATAAGACTTGTATATTAAATGGAACAATTGGTGCTCGATATGGGGCAGAGGGAACCCCCCCTCCTATTGTGTCTTCATTGTGTGCTTGGAATCTCAGGAATTCTTTTGAGGATTTTAGGGGGGGTAGTTCTATACAAGAGGAAAATAGTGTGTTATAGTATGGGAACATTGGGGGGACCCTCTGCCCCATATCGGGCAGGCTATAAAATAGAAGGGTGGTAATACTTGACCCCTGAATGAACTATGACCTCTCTTTCCTTTCACTTTGACGTCACAGCTGGAGGTCGTCCAGGAGCTAGATGGCCACGTCCTGAAGTGTGTCAAGGATCAAAATGGCAACCATGTGGTGCAAAAGTGTATTGAGTGCGTGGACCCTGTAGGACTGCAGTTCATCGTGGAGGCATTCCGATCCCAGGTGTACTCGTTGTCTACACACCCATATGGCTGCCGTGTCATCCAGCGTATCCTAGAGCACTGCACTGTGGACCAGACTAAACCACTGCTTGATGAGCTACATGAACACACTGAACCACTAGTGCAGGATCAGTATGGCAACTATGTCATTCAGGTGAGTGCTGGTGTGTCTCTGCACATAAAGCAGGCCTGCCATTTCTCAGCATTTTTGTATGAAGTCAGCATTTTTTCACAGATATTATTTCTTCAAGCTGTCTTGAGAGTTGTGAATTTGCAATTAAGGAATGAAAAGAAAAACTCTCTTGTGTCTAAACCTGATTGTGTCTGAGTTGACTGCTTCTGCAGTGGTTACAGCCAGATTATTGTTCAACATTGTGGCTGTAGCCAATAGCTGTAGCCAATAGCCATAGCCAAAGTTCCTTTATTCATACACGACCTATTCCTCTCCTTCATCTTGACTGAGCTTCCCTAATACCCATGGTGTACCTTCATCTTGTACCCCTTCAGCACGTCTTGGAGCATGGTCGACCAGAGGACAAAAGCAAGATTGTAGCTGAACTACGAGGCAAGGTCCTGCTGTTGAGTCAGCACAAATTTGCAAGGTAATCCAAGGAGATCTTCTTCCTCAATTGACTGTTTCCAATTGTTTCTCATACACAATGATTGGGTGCACAATGAGTTTATACAAGATTTGATCCATTTTGTTGATGGTTGCGCTTTTGTGCAGGGAGAGGCAAATCTTTTTAGATATTCTGATTTGGTTTTGCTTATTAGATAAACCTCCAAAAGACAATCGGAATATACAAATCAAAAGTCTATAAGTAAATCAAGAAGTGATAATCCATACCATTTGAATGTGTCCTTATTGTTGAGCATGTGAGAGCTCAAGTAGATGTTTTTAGAAGTAAGGGGAAAGCAGAGTAAAAGGTATTTAATTGTCATTCAGGCGTTGACAATATTGTTTGGTTATTCATGTAGCAATGTGGTAGAGAAGTGTGTGACGCATTCATCACGTCCAGAGAGGGCGCTTCTCATCGATGAGGTCTGCTCCTACAACGATGGGTAAGTCTGAATGCAAGAGGGGTTTCTGGTGTTTGCAGGGTATGGGGGCAGGTTCTAGCTATGACCAAGTTCACTTAACTATAATTTCTTTACACTAAGTCACATGTGTTGTGTATTGCACAGTAAAGAACCCAGTAAAGGGAACAGGTTGACCCCCAAAAAGTTGTTACAAAAGGTTTGTAGGAAGTTTTTAATAGTACTGGACATCGGAAATAACTCTTTGAAAATGAATAAAATTGAACCACTGGAAAGCTTGGTGGTGTGAGTAGTCGAGATATATAAATGAGTTTCATTTAATAAACCATGAAATTGGCATATGGCTGTTTTTTCCAAGAACCTTTACTACTCTTTTTGAATAGCTTGCTATGTGTTCTTCACATCCAGAGTTTGATGAAAGAAGCTTAGATTACTTCATACAATCCTATTAGCAATGATGACTTTGGGGAATTTTAAAGGGCTAGCCTTTGAATGGTAAAAGAAACATTCTCCAAAAAAAGCACCTCAATGAGATGAGAACCAGTTTACTCAAATACAAACACTGTACTGTAAATCAGGATTATGATGTTGAATATGAAATTCAGGGATTGCCTTCCCCAAAATTGCAATCACAATCGTTGCAATGGTTTCTTTCTTAAAACAGGAGTAAAACAGAGAATTTTGTGTGTGCTTGATCAATTTCAACTTTCCAATAACTTTACCTAATGCTCAAATAACACACAACGTGATTTATATATACATATATTGAATCAAAAGCTAAGGCCATCTCCCTTACTAGTTTTACATATGTATGTATATATGTTTTGTTTGATAACTTCACTACAATTTGTTCTAGAAACAACAGTGCCTTGTACACTATGATGAAGGATCAGTATGCTAACTACGTGGTTCAAAAGATGATTGACGTTGCAGAGCCCAACCAACGCAAGATCCTGATGCACAAGATCCGTCCTCATGTTGGCACCCTGCGCAAGTTCACCTATGGGAAGCACATCCTGGCCAAGCTGGAGAAGTTCTTCATGAAGAGCAGCAATGATCTTGGTCCCATTGGAGGGCCTTCCAATGGAAGTCTCTCTGTATGAGTTGATAGCCTTCTAGAGTCAGTTGATTGCCTTCCTGTAGTCTACCAGTCATGTCATTCTGAGAAAAGGTTGGGTACAGATGTGAAGGAAGCTGCTGTTTGATGTCATCTCTTTCTCAATGAGTTTGAAGCCAGTGCCGAAAAAAAAAAAGGTTAAATCTTGATGCATGAACTATTTCCCAGTTAGATTTGTTTTTGGCTTAAAATTTATGACAGGTTGGAAGAAAACCTTCATTAAGTTTGTAGTAGTTTTGTGGGGAAAAAATTCAAGAAAACAAATTTATAAACTTGTTGAGGCTAATAATAGGAGACAACAACTGTTTAGAATTGAGGTAAGCCTCAAGAAAAAATATATAAACAAATGCAAGAAGTTGAAGAGAAAACAAAAAAAATGATAATCACAAATTTTGAATTGGGAAAATAATTGTAAAATTAGTATAAAAGCATCATAAATGAAAACTGTTTAAGTTTCAACCACTATTTGTATTAGTTCTTTTTAAGCCTTTTTAGTTCGTGCTGTAAAAACATTTTTACATAATTATTTTGGGAAGATGGGAGGAAATTGGTAAAGGGGTCATTTTTGTTGAAGAGTTTGCCTGTTAATGGTTGAAATATTGGTGGTTGTTTTGGTTCAGTGGTCATAGTAACTCTTTTTTCAATTGTTTATTTTTATTTTCCTTTTTTAAATTAATATTTCATTAATTGCTTGTTAAGTAAAACTGTAAAGTAAATTGAGGAGAGGAAGTACCGGCTTTTGTTTTTCCGGAAATTACCGTAGATTTTGTGGAGTGTTAAATATTACAGGAAAAAAAATGCTCAGAAACTATTATTATGCTTGCTTTATAAAGGAATTCTGTGTAGAAAATGTAGACTATTAGAATATGTATAGTATATGCAGTGTTTTTGTAGATAGTTTTGAGAATACAGAGCTATATATGAGGAGTTGAAAGACAGGTTTAAAAAAAAAAAAAAAAAAAAACATTTGTTGTAAGAAAAACTAGACATTATTTTTCTCGTTTTTTAACTTGTCGAGACTGAATTTTCATGTGGCCTCTCGACTGGAAAGCAAAATGTGTTATCTTTGATAGTTGTTGATTTGACTCAATTCTCATTTATGGCTCTGTTGAAAACGTCATCGTTATCACACTTACTAGGGATTATATGGTTGTATATGTATTGATGTATGGTTGCATATAATTGAAAATAGTAGTTTACTGTAGTTTAGCTTTATAAGGGATCTAGCTACCTTTCTTTGTATTTCTTGCTTAAGTAAAGCCACTTTTATACTTGTGGATAAATAAGAAGAAAAATTCCCTAAAATACTTTAAAAGAATCTTAAATTTCACAAACCTAGAGATGTATAAAAAAGACACAATTTTTGATGAATCCGGCAACTAGTCTTCTCTTTTGCAGATATGAAAATTAGATGATTTGACACTTGTAATTGGGTAGGTTGAATTTTCTTTGTGTTATGAGCGTCTTGTTTTTTGAACGTCTGGCAAACTAGTGATGCAGTTTGTCCTTATAAATATGTAAAGCATGGGGACTTATGATCTCTCTTGTCTTCCAGTTTGTGCCTTGGTAAGGACAGTGTATTTTTAGTTAATTTCTTTTCCTTTTTTCCCTCACTTTTTTATCCCCACCTATTTTCCTTTTTTTTTAACCAATCTTTCCAGCAAAATTATACTGAAGTATCCATCTACCTGTAAATTGAGTCTTTCCATATTTTTGGTAATTTTGTTTTTATTGAAATAGTTGCAACTGTTTGAGGCTCTGATTGGTACATTCAAATGATTTTTTGGGGTTGATTATGTCCGATGATATTGACTGTGGCAGGAATGTATGTAAATTAAGGGCGTGGCCTAGTTGTTGATATAGCCTGATTGATTGATTGATTGATGGAAAGATTCCTTGTAGAGTTTTGGTCTAAATGGTTTTGTTGCTGATGAATGAGGAAAATTTGAACTGTTGTTGATATCAGAAAGAACAAACGGTGTTGTTTGTTTTGGAAACAAAATTGGGGCTCATGCGTTGAAATGCTATTCTGGGTGCGAAAGCCATTGGAAACAGATGAATTCACCTCTGTTCTTAGAAAAGGTAAATTCTTATCAGTGTCCTGAGGTTGAGTTGTCCAGAGGCGTAGCAGATTGTTATGGGCTCAAGAATGTCTGTGTCTACTTCAAGATGGGATTATATCCACAGTGAAAGTTAGGTTCTAGCAGTTATAGAGAAAGATCATCTGTATGTCCCTTCCAATGATTAAGCATCTTGCCAGATGCAGTCTCAATCTTCTTTTTACCTTCCCTGTATTGTTTTAAGTTTATTTTATAGAATTTTAGGGTAAATCAATTGTATTTTAATTGTACATTTGTATGATTTCAGAGGTATTTCTTTCTTTTGTAAAGTGGATAGCAGACCTGTGGATTATATTGGTATGTACAACTGGACATATTTTGTATAGGGGGTTTTTGTAAACAAGGTTTGCCCATGGAAGAAAAACATCAGACCCTGGTAATGTATATACCTTTGAAGTAAATGACTAAAACTTTTCAACACATCATTAGGATTTGTAATTATTTGAAGGAAACAAATGAGGGACATAAGAAAAAATCTTGCCCAGGTTGAACCAGATCAGAAAATGAATACGGTTAAATGTTTGATTTTATGACATGCAATGTAAAAGTTGAACAGGTTTTTTTTTTTAATAAGAAGGAATGAGAAGAGTTTCGAAATAATTTTTTTTCTAAAATTTGGAAGGATCTGTTCCACTGAGAAAACCTTCACCTCAAGATGTGTACCCCTGAGCCAGTTCCAAATAGCTGTTGAGCAGAATACATTGCAAGTAAAATGTATATGTCAAACTCAAACTGATAAATCAGCAGTTAATTACATGGCATTTTAATAAGTGTCCAAACCAGGTGTATAAAACTGAGCTAATGAGGGATGGAACTACAGATTCCTTGTGGATAAAACCTTCATCATAATGCTAACAAGGTTGTTCAAACAAACCTATAAGTTTAGATTGAAGCCCACTGCTGTGTGGTTCCCTTTTCAATGTGGTCTTAACCACGATAAGTATCAATATATTTCATGTTTGTTGGGGATGAGAGTATTTCTAGATGAATAGTATTTTATTGCACTGTCCATTAACAGCGAGGCATAGCTGGCTTCAATGGTGCTACATTTGTTTATAAAAAAAAATGTTTTCCACATAATAGCGATCCACGCTTTCTGTGGGTTCCTGTAAATTTTGTCGGCCATTTTTTGCATTGGCTCGACCCTGTAAATTACTGTACCAAATTAAAAGAAGACTCAAAAACCAGAATTGAAAACATTGTGAGCAAGTTGACCCTTAAGACAAAACGTTTATGTCAAAGCCTTGTGTGTTGTAATAAAAACAATAGCATCAAGTCAGTCAATGTGCAGGTCATATCTTTCAGACCAATTTTTAATAGTAAATGTCAGGAGTTTGTTCTGTACGCTCACCTAGCTTTAAATGGTGTTTAAGTTGTCTTTGCATGCATGTATTTTTTAGTGAAAACAGTGTTTGCTTTTACCTTTCGGAAACTGAAAGTATGGATTTCTGGGTGGCGATGATGACATTGAAATTTTGTAGTTCTAGTTGAGGTTTCAATCAAATGAAAGAACAGTCCCTCCCAACAGATGTAACCCCATATTGCTTTAGCTTGTTTTTTGTTTCAGTCAAACAATAATTTCACTTTGGCTCCATCCAATGAATACATTTTAACAGTTTCCTGTTGAGATTCAAAGTAAATTTGTACCAAACATCAAGCAGGCATTATTGGCTAATAATCTGTGGATTATTAAAGTCTAAAAACAGCCTTGGATAAAGTCTTGTAAGCCGTTTTGCAAACATTCTTTGATGCAGCCCTAAAAGCCCAAAACATGACATTTTATAAAAGTTCTTCAATGTTCACAGCAGGAATCCATGACAATGTTTGTTAGACTGACTTGTGTGTGACATTGAAAGCTGCGTTCTCCTTGCTTCCAGCAGAAGATAAATGTTCAGTTGAAACATTAGAAGCTGCATACAAATGATACCAGTTGCATAATAATGTTCTGGAAAATTCATCCAATTTTATTTTGACATAATCACACCACACGAAGCGTGTACATTTTAGGAAACTTTTGAAAACTTTGTTTGCCAACATACTATAGATGTAATGGGTCTGTAAAATGCGGCATTTATTGAAGAACAATAAATACCAGTTTGTTTGGTTTTTGTTGTTTTTTTCCCATGGATAATTGATTACTGCTTTAGATGTATTGTAAAATAATTCCTTATCTGCAAGTCACATGCCTAGATTCAGTGTATAAAGAATGTCTTTATGGGTTTGGGGAAGATTTTTTAATCCGAATAATCAATGGACTTTTGCTTCTTTATATCTTTTCTGTTTCGTTTTGTTTCTTGTAATTTTTGGGTTGTCTTGGAGATTTTGTTATAAATATCTTGTAAAATGGAGGATTTCTTTTATTTGTGCATAATAAGGAACGAACCCTGTTGGAATATTGGCTGGTTTGTTATATGTTTCCACCAGTAAGCATGTATACATTTGTAGATTGTTATTATTAAATACATGTAATTGCAAATACGCTAATCCTGAACATTTCTGCTACAGACCTGTACAAACAAACAAAGTATAATAATGTACAAAATGTGTAAATTCCCTTGTAGCTTTGGAACAAATAATGTATAAAAGGACTTCCTACTGGGTAATCAGTTTATTGATATGATGTTAATAGTACGAGTAAGAGGCCAGATCTCGGATAGGGTGGCTGAGATTTTGGCTTCCTCTCATAGTCCCTCCCATACTCCCTGTCCTACTTCGGAGTTTAAAATGCTCCTAAAATACTATGCAAACATTTTGTAGGAGAAAAAAGCTGAAACATAAATGTTCAATATACTAGATTTCCTTATTAAGAGTGGCCCAATGAAAACTACACTGTATGTCAATCTCTCTCATTTCCGTTGTGAAAACCCAAGTTTCCCAAACAGAAAGCTTATCCAATGTCGCAGCTTCTTCTAGAATTCATCGTGCTGCTTGTTATTTTAAGTCATGTGATTGTTGATCATGTGACTTATAAATTCATCCCATCATGTTTAAATTTGACGAACATTTTAAAAATCCATAGCAGAGCTGCATTCAGTCTGATCTTATAAGCTGGGACTGACTAGCACTATGCACTAAAGACAATAGGTACCACTAATCAATGCCACCCTCCCTGAGATTAAACCTCTTAACGCCCTTCTGTATGAAAGAACGCATTGTAAATTTGTAGTTTATTATTTTTCTGAGTAATTTTTTGCAGAAAATATACCATAGTTGTTGATAGTCTCGACCCGTTTTCTACGGACGGTGACTGTACAATGTATAATATCCCCTCACTCTGTACATTTGTGAACTGTTTGATGTATTCAAATTTTCGAGGATTTAGACTGACTCAAACAGTCGTTGGTTTGTCACTTGTATGTTTTTTTCCTTGCACGGACTTGAAAAGAGCAATACTTTACGGCTGTTTGAGTACATGTTACAAACAAAAATCCATTTATATGAATTAATGACTTTCTGTTCTGGCCTTTCCTTATAAAGACAAAGATATTTTGCATTTCACTTAACATTGTGAAAATAGTGCCTTGAGCTAAAAATGAATTATTTGTAATAAAACGTTGGTTTTCATTTTGAATCCTTGCATTGTACATGGTGTAACAAATTAAGAATAAATCATCGCGCATTTTTGGCGGAATTTTTTGGTATTTATAAAAACAAAGAACCTCTTTTCTGTTAAAACTTCTCACTTTTCTAATAAAACAAATACACTTGCAAATGATTGTGTTTTGGGATATGACACAGTGGTGTTAACTTGCAAATGGTCTTTTTCCCGAGGGTGAAAAGTTTCAGGAATTGTCCGAGACATGAGGGGGGGTTTTATTGTAAAAAAAAATTAAAATGTGTTTTTATACCTCTTTGCAATTGTCATATATACCTGACATAATTGTCTTGCAGTATGCATGTATTACTTTGACTTATCATGAAGTTTGAATGATTGATGACATCTGTTCTACATAGTGTTAGTTTGATATGTGGGGTCCAACCACTCTGCTCAGATTCAGGTCAGTCCTTGACCTGTTCATGATGATTGCAGTGCAGTCTGAATACCTGACTATCAAACTGACCATGACCAAAGATTAACTATTAATTTTAGATTTTCAAATTGAGGCTTCACTCCAATTAGCCTTGTGCCTCACACTCTTTGCAATGGGCTTCAAGTGCAACACTACACAAGGTGCTGCTCTGATGCCAATTCTATAGGTTTGGTTTCCCTGGATGTCTATGAACCCTTTTTGTAGAGCGTTTAGACAGAGTGTGGGATGAGGCATTATGCTGTAACAAACATGGTCTCTGGAGAAGAAATAAAAAAAGCAATTAATCATTTTTCAAACGGTGATAATTTGTTTAAAACCACTCATTTTGAAAAAACTATGAAATAATCAATAAATCAACACATTTTTGACATTGTACATTGGTGTATTTTCACCTTTTTTTTTGCCAATCGATTAAACAATGATCCTCCTTAATAGTCATCATTTGGATTTGTAACAGTTTGGACATAGTATGAATTGAAACTGGTAATATTTGTAAATGCTACATGTACTTTCTCCCTGATATAAATAGGCCAGTGTGCCATATTTGTTAAATAACAATTTTTCTGTGTATACCTGTGTCCTAAAAATGCTATAATTTATTTCCTATTTTATAATTGAGGTTTTTCTTTTTTTGTTTTCACTTTTGGGAAATCATAATTAATATGACTTTGTAGATTTGTGTAATTAATATGAGAATGTTCTTTTCGCCATGCGGCAAATTTCTTTGGGTCGTTGTTTTTTACCCCGCCTGTATAATTTCTTTATTGGGAGTTTCACAATTGCAGACGAGATAAAACCAGAAGTGAGTTTAATTTTGTTTTTTAAGAAAGTCGTCTGTGAACTTTCATGCTATGGTTAATAATTGTTAATGTATTCAAAATGCAAATTGATGGCATGCAGCCAAAGTGAGGAACCAAGTTTTTTATAAAGGGAAGGCTTTGTGATTTGCATTATTTCTACAACAACAGAAATAAGGTTGTTCCCACATGGTGTTGTGGGATGAAAGTGTAGTGTGACAAAGTAGTGTAATTGGACCAAGGTGTATGCTGTGCAACACTTAGTGTCCAAAGGGTGAAAATAAAAGGTTATGTGTAAGAATTTAGAGAAGTTGTCGTAAAGCCAAAATGCATTGTAATTGCCTAGCTTTTTTAAACACACGCTGATCTGTACTGCTAATAGCACCCGCATTTGTGTCGCTGACGAAAGAAAGAAATCGTGTCCTCTGCTAGGTTTGACTTATTTACTCAAAATAAACTTCCCGCTTTTGCAAATGTGACTCTGCGTGTCCTTGTGTGATTCTTTCATACTACAGTTATGTTCAGTCACTGTGTCAGGATACTGCACCAACATTTAGGGAGAAGCAACATCTTTGATTGAGGTATCTGATTTTGCACGCACTGTTTGGACATTGTTCCTTATAGTGGGTAATAAATGCTTCATTTGGAAAGGCTCATTTTTGAAATGCAATTGTGGCAACAAGGATGGGGAGTGGTAGCAGGCAACTGTTGCAGCAACAAGGGTGGGGAGTGGTAGCAGGCAAGTGTTGCAGCAACAACGGTGGGGAGTGGTAGCAGGCAACTGTTGCAGCAACAACGGATGGGGAGTGGTAGCAGGCAACTGTTGCAGCAACAAGGATGGGGAGTGGTAGCAGGCAACTGTTGCAGCAACAAGGATGGGGAATGGTAGCAGGCAACTGTTGCAGCAACAAGGATGGGGAGTGGTAGCAGGCAACTGTTGCAGCAACAAGGGTGGGGGAGTGGTAGCAGGCAACTGTTGCAGCAACAAGGTGGGGAGTGGTAGCAGGCAACTGTTGCAGCAACAAGGATGGGGAGTGGTAGCAGGCAACTGTTGCAGCAACAACGGTGGGGAGTGGTAGCAGGCAACTGTTACAGCAACTATGTGTACTTGCAAATATGGCACTGCCTGGTTTGCTATTTGATATAAAATGGGGGTGAAAAATCACTTGGAAGCACAGAGGACAGAAGCACTATATATACACAGACCAATTGTTTTGCTAATGGTAGCTTTGAGTTGAAAAGTTGCATGTCTATGATCCATATTGTCTCAAAGTTATCCTGTATTACAACCTTTTAATATTTTAAGCATTATCTAAAGTAACTGATAGCAAATACCCTGTTTGTTTGTTTGGTTTTACAGCTAGAAAGCATTACCCATTGTGTGCCTTTCTTATGAAACTACCTTAATTCACTGCAGTCAAATGTCAATCCATTGCCCTTGGTTATCATATGAAGTAAATCCACTGACAAACAGTCTCATATCCAGACTGTCAATTTGAATTTGTCTAATCTTTGCTTTAAGGTATTGTTTCTCAGCCTGGCCAAACAGCCAGGCTAAATGTTAAAGATAATTTGTATTGCGTTTTAATACATCCCAATACCAATCCACACACACATTATGTATCTCTCTCTGAAATGCTGAGTCAAGAAAATAGTATTTTGGAGACCCCCCCCCCTGCTTATTTCAAGTGCCACTAATTTACTCTACAAAAACCAACATACATTTTGTTATATACATTTAAGCACAAGTATTTAGAAAAATAACAATGTATATAATACAATGTAGACAGTACATAAAACAACTCTATTCTACTTTTGATTACAAAGATACACCTTCTCTTTTTAAATTAGCATTTCAATCTTTTTAAATCAATAATATGTAAATCAAGGCCAGACTTAGCCTTGATATCAAGGCTGTGTAGACAAGTACTCTAGCTAAAACCATAGAGCAAGGATACTAAAACCTCAGCCGCCCGAATGCGATACAACCCCAGTCCCCCGACTGACTCTAAAAAAAAATAGCACACCGCACTCTCACCATGCACACACACAGCGCCTCTATGATAATGTACGCAGCCCCCCACACACACCGCTATTCCACACACCGCTATCGCCCACAATCCTAGCCCGTGAGCCGTCAGGGCTAGGATTGTGGGCGATAGCGGTGTGTGTGGGACTGTGGACACGAGCGTTTGTGTGCTTCCTTGGGTGAGAGCGTGGTGTGGTGTTTAAAGACAAGTCGGGGGACCGGAACAGGAGTTGCATTGCATTCGGGCATCGCATTCGTGCGGCTGTGGTTATGCACATTTTTAGCTTTATAGTAAGCAAACTATTACACAGCCTTGCAATCAAGGCTAGGCCAGACTGGAAGATTGGACTGGCCTTTTGTAAAGCATATCTGACTCATGATTGCTATACATACTTTAAAGAGGGCCATTATGTATTTTTTCTGTTAACTTGGTTTGCGCTGTCCATGGTGCAGGGCCCTCCAGCTCACCCCTTCACAATTAAAATCATCCCAACAGGAGTCCAACTTTCAAAAAGTTCAGCATCCATCTTGGAAAGGGGCCCTATTGTGCTAGTGAACAAATTTGCATTTTTTTTTAGCCTATATGTACGTCCATATAAAAGTCCACAACCCCAGGGAACAATGTTGGATCATCAAAAATCAATCAACTTTTAAATATGTGATTTGCAGAAAGTTTTGAGGCTTCATATAGACGTAGACCTAAGCTGCTCGACAAATTGATTCATGCATGAATTAGTGGGGTGCCCCCTCTCAGTCTTCAATACTGATTATTGGATTTTGTACAGGGGACATATTCAGTGCTCTGAATGGCAACACCAAAAGCATGGAAGTTCTTCTGCACAAATAGCTGTCTTGTTTGATCAACTTAATTAATGATTTAAAAGTCATATAATTGTATGTTATCTCTCTAGAGTCAATGTCCTGCAGACTAATGTTGACAAAGTCTACATTTGTAAATTGACTCATACAGTCATTGAGTGGACATCATGTGTGACTTATGCGTTTGAGAGGTCAAATCAAGTCGAAGGTCAAGTTGACCATGCTGTGATATGATTACAAGCAGCTCTTTGTAAATCTTAATGACCATTGACTTGAACTTGTGGATCGAGAGAGGGGATTGGTTCTATTCATATACAAACGCGGTGCAACACACGGTGTGGAACGTGATGTGTCATCAATCCTGGAGAACCCAGGACTGACTTTTTCAAGGTGCGGGGTTTCGTGGTTCGGCAACATGTTCAGAGAGCAGGAAGTTGAGACCATCATGTGACCTGCAATTGACGGTGCCGGTGGCCGGTCGCTAGAGGTGGCATCACATCCAGTTACTGATCTAAAGTCGCCATTGTCCTCTTGCAGCCATGCCCTTGTTGTCTGCTTGACATTGTTATTCCGGGAGGGTCTCTGAGGGACAGGTGGCCTGTCTTTTTGGCCAACAGTTGTGGACAATCCAGAGCAGTTTGTGTACATACTGCTGCAGCTGTTTGACAGTATGAAGTGACCAGCCAATGATGGTACTGGTGCTGCCTGGTCTGTGGTGGTCATGATATCTGGATCTAATGGTGGCGTTGGTTTGCGACGTAGTTTGTGGTTAATCTGCGTACTGTATCCTATGACACTGGATCCTATGGGTCTTGGGGTCGAACCTTTTCTTTTAGGAATAGCAGGAGGCTCAGCTCGGCTGGAATCGCATGGGTATTCTGTTGCCATTGGTGATGACAGAGGCACCCTTGATGGCTGCACCCAATGTGTTGTATTATCATGATCAGAACTGTATGGTGCAGTGAAGAAGTTATGATCATCTATTGCAGTATTGACATCCCATTTGTCTTGTGTGTGGATAATGTCACCATTTGGGGTTGGGGCAAAGATGTCTTGACTCACTGGTTGTGGTTGCAACCGACGTCGATTGCCTGTAAAAATCCGTGTGATGTAACTCTGTACCTGAGAACTGGGTCTTGGAGAGAATGGTGTAGTTGACCATGGAGGAAGTATTCTTCCTCCATGAGTTGACCCTGTTCGATCACAGAAAGCAGAGGGTTTGGCTCGGAGGTTTGACAATCTCCATGATACAGACGAAGTGGTCTGAAAACCTGTTGATGTTGATACTGCCGATAGGTGTTCTGTCATGGACACGTCATGACGATCCGGTTGATGTGTAAATGACTGTTGTGGACTGCTTCTAATATGCGAGAAGTATATTCTTCCCTGGGACCACAGTGACAGCATGCTGTGCCTTGAAATGTTACGCCGTGGCACTATGGGGCATCCAGGGGTGACAGGCAATCTTGGAAAAGACGGTTGATGGCTGGGTAGGGGAGTGGGATTTGACAACTGCGCTACAGGCACCATCGGACGGGATTGTGTGAACCTTCTGTATTTTCGGTAAGATTTCCAGCTGAGAACTACAGAGCAGATAATGAGCAAGCCTATAATTACACCTACCACAGTTGAATAGGTCCCTCTCATGGATTGTGTTGGTTCCATGATGCTGGCATCGTTCTTTGATGAAGTTGTGTACCCACTTGCTACTGTTCTTAAATCTGTTGGTGATTGTGTCTCTTTGTCACAATTGATCTTAGAGAGTTTTTCCTTCTTTGGTGTCGCTGCACTCGGCAACACTATTGTTTACACCAATGCCGTTCGATACCTCCTTCTCCTTGTCATTGTACCAGTCAAGCAGTGGCTGAATGGACTCACACTCGCAGTCAAGTGGATTGGATGACACATTGATGTCAAGCCTATAGTTCTTGGATTGCAAGTGTCCGTTCAGAAATGAGTTCAATTTTGTAATGCTGTTCTGATAAAGATCCAACACATCCAGTAAACGCAAATCATGAATGGCCTCCACAGACACAATGCTATTAAATGACAAATTTAAACTCGCAAGACTCGCAAGATCCGAAAAGGCTGACTTATTCATAACTTTAATGTTATTGTGGCTGAGGTCGATCTTCTTTACGTTCCCCAAACCCTTGAAGGTGTAACTCAACAGTATTGTTATGCTATTGTTTCTGAGATTGATCACTTCCAGTTTGCTCATTCCCACGAAAGATCCACTGCTGATGTTCTGTATGACATTGTTGGCTAAGCCAAGACTTTCAACCATTTGGAGTTCCGACCCAAATACCCCACTTTCTATTGCTGTAAGTTTGTTGCGATCTAGATTCAATTTAGTTAAATTTTTAAGTCCAGTGAATGAACCGGGTTTGAGTTCGTGCAGTTGGTTATTTTGGAGATCAAGCCTTTTCAATTTTATGAGGTTAATAAAAGTGTTGTTGTTGATCTCTTGAATAAAATTTCGTGCCAGGAGGAGATCTGTTTTCAACCCAGATAAATTGTTAAAATCTTCTCTGCTAATGTCTGTGATGTTGTTGATTGATAAGTCCAGGGAAATCGCCGTACGGCATTTCTTTTTAAATGAGGGAATTTTTGGAAGACTTAGTTTCGGACAAATTATTGCCCTGTGTTCTAAATCACATTCTGTTTCACAGGCACAAGCAGGAGTGGCTTGCAGAGAATGTAAAGCGAGCAGAAGCGTCCAGGCAGGAAACAAGGTGCGTTGATAGAAGTGGAAGAACATTGCCGGTGCTACCCCGTACCGGTCGGACGACGTAGAGTCCCAATTCAATCCAATTGACATTTATTTCCTTTCGGATTAAAAGTAGTGTTGTCGGAGTGTAGCAACCAATTTCCTCAAACGTGGCAAAAAGTGATGAGCAATAAATACGTCACACTGTGAATTTAGATCCATTGCTCACAGAGGTTCAAATGGTGACTGTATGTCAAAAGTGATCAACATGGATTCTAGAATTGCAAAAAAGTCACAGTTTCAGCCCGCAGTAATCAAGAATTCAATATTGCAATCCAAGTTTGTCGAGGCAAAATGGTGACTGAGAGAAGTAGTGTTACAACCTTGAACTCAGAAGGACAACTCCTGAATGTCTGGCAACACTTGCCAAACATTTGAGCACTTGTGACTGCTTCTGTGATTAATGTAATAGTGAAAGGTGCGACTTTACAGAAAATCTCAGTGAACGTTTACCTTTCTCACACAGGATGTAAATGTGTATCTTTCAAATTCTAGCTTTGTTTTGAATATAATACAACACATAAAGTTAGCGTGACTAACAATGGCTTCACAACACGGAAGCATTCTATGCCCGTTGTTTCGATTCCCACCATTGAAGATTTAGATAGATACGTTTACGTTTATTCAATGTTGCAAATAACAAAATGATAGTAAATATAAGTGATAAAAAGGTGAACTTTAAAATTCACATATGTTTTTGAAAAGAAAGGGGTGTAGTATTTTTTACATATTTACCAATGGTGGCCTTTTTAAAGATTTCTGGAATTGAGAAGAGTGCACGATCAATGTCCCCAAGTTGGTGAACTACTGCAAATGTTATGGTGGGTCAGGGAGTGGGGGCATGGCAGGCATTAGGGTATGATGGGGTTAGGGTTGAGAACTTAAACTCTTCTCTAGACTAGGGTTAGGGTTGAGAACTTAAACTCGATCTTTTTAGGCATGATGGAGTTGGGGTTGAGAACTTAAACTCTTCTCTAGACTATTGGGGTTGAGAACTTAAACTCTCTAGGCATGATGGGGTTAGGGTTGAGAACTTAAACTCTTCTCTAGGCATGATGGGGTTGGGTTGAGAACTCAAACTCTTCTCTTGGCATGATGGGGTTAGGGTTGAGAATTTAAACTCTTCTTAGACATGTGGGGTTAGGGTTGCGAACTTAAACTCTTCTCTATGACTAGGGTTAGGGATGCGAACCTAAACTCTTCTGTAGACTACAAATAAAATACAAAACCAGAGCTCTGAGTCTTCCAAAGAAGTAAATTCAATTATTGTACCGTCCCACATCTCTGTATTGATGTTCCTTCCATAGGGTTCATGATGGGAAAACCCTTGTCATTTACACCTTCAGCAACGTCACCACAAAGCAGCCTATTGTTTTATTTTGCCTCCAAGTTAAATTGTTTTTTGGAACGAGTAAATTTATTTTTATCATCTAGTCTTCAACATCGAGACATTCCAACCAACATGAACAAATGAAATTGTCACAATGTTTTTTAGTGAAAACAATGGGAAAAGGGTTTATGTTTTAAAGGTGCTGCATACGTTTGGTAATTGGAGCCTACTGCCTTGTGTTAATCTTATATAAATGTAGGTTCATACAATAAAAATAACCCTATGAAAAATTCACTTCGAAAGGTGGTCGCGTTTTTGAGATATCACCGAAACACCGGAGCGAATATTTCCACGCAGAAAGAATATTCCCCATAGGAATACATTCTGTACACAGTCTGAGAAGCGTTTCTGTTAATTTGGGGGAATAAAAGGTGATATATTTTCCATAACCGTATACTTTGAAGTTTAAAGTTTCTCAAAACTCATTATACTGCCCAAGGCTGCTGTACTTCTTACCAAGTAAGTTTTTATTGCCATTAATTTTCAGAGTCATTACCAAACGTGCACTGTGCCTTTAAGTTTCAATGCCTGCATTTGATGTTACCTATTTATTTGAGTGTTTGATCAAAACAAGCAGAAAGTGGAGGAATTGGCACGTGACTAGTTTAATGAAGTGAATTTTAAAATCAAAACTAAGACAATGTTTTTGTATTGATTACTTATCCTTGATTTAATGTTTTTCTTAAGAAGGCAAAACTAAACCCATTGTCTCTTCACTTTCATTATCATCTTGACTACTCTTTCTTAAGTCACATTGGTATTTAATAAATCAGGCAGTCATGGTGCCATGAATAGGAACCATTCGGAATTGCTTTGTAACTTCAGTAAATTTGCAGTATTTTCGACTACGTGAGGACGTGTGCGAACCAAAACACTGTAATTGAAATGCAAGGGAACTTGCAGTTGGAAGTGCCAATTTCATTGCTCTGCTTACCATAAGCAAATAATTGGCGCTTACGGTAGCCGGGAATTCCGCGCTATATGTCAAGCGTATTTCACAGTTTAGCAGGGAATATCTGCTTGTGCTTAGTACTCCACGCTAGGCATAGGCATAATCTCTGCTTTAATACACAGCTAGTGCAGAAATTCGGCGCTTGCCCTGTAAGCGAAGAATGGTGATCGCAAGCGCAGAACTCGGCGGTATTAAAAAGCAGAGCAATGAAAATAATTATCTGCTACGACATGTTTAACTGGACTATAACACTTACACAGATTTGTTGAGGTCTTATAGCAATATGTCACTGTAGTGGTCTTTCAATATTATTTTACGTGTACATTGTTTATTAAAATTACTTTATTTTCCGAACCAAGTTCAGTTTAGATAGTGGATAAAATACCCGGCAGCGAGTATCTTTTAATAAACACAGTTTAGCCGTATGACAGTAAAATCAGGGCCATTATACATTATTATATCCATGACGACAACTCGGACTGGGTAAATGGGTTGCGAGGTCTGGCATGATCCTGCTAAGCACACAAGGCCGGTATCTGACGTTGTTCACGAGCCTCAAAGTGTGACGTCAGATGTTAAGGCTATTATAGACTTGTCTATTGTTGATAAACAATCCCCGCAGGTTGGCATGGACGGCCGAAAGTTTGCAGAACATCGTGACCAATTTCAAGATTTCTGTAAACTTTCAATTAAGAAAAACACATTCCGTGATTGGTTGCTTTGTTTCCAACAAATTCAACACTATTTTTGAATATTGTGGAACATTGTTACTAACAGTGGCTACCTGTTTTTGCGTCTTTATGTAATCCACCATATACATAAACTGACAAACCTGTAGAAGTTTGAGATCGATCGGCCATCTGGGTCACGAGTAAATAGTGAAAAACCGATTACACATTTGCATGAAATCATAGATTCAACAAATGAATAAAACGCTCACTGAGCGATAAACTCCAATCGGAAAATAAGTTTATTCATTTCTCATCAAATTTGGCATTTCAGACAGAAATATTTCAAGGGGTGTTTTCTATTATCATCATCATTAGACCGTGTAAGTTTTATGTAAATCTGTGACCAAAACAAGTTTTGTTCTTACCAATTATGTAATGTTCCTTTAAAAGATGGTTCTATTTGGCTAGGAAATTGGAGGAGTGCTTCATGAAAACTGGCAGTAAGTCGGTTTGGGAAAAGGGGGATGTTTTTTTCTGGGGTAATTAGCAGAAGTTCCAAACGGCTGACCTGCCAAAAATATAAAAGAAATCCGAAGTTTATTTTTCCGAAAATATACTTAACTTGTTTTCATAAGGCTGAAAGACATAAAGTATTTTTTGAGTATTTTTTATTTATTTAGTTGCTTTGGTAGTTTATTAGTGTGGTGCACACGCGTACGGCGTACTGTGCACACAATTCTTCTGATAGCGCCCTCTCTTTTGAATTATCCTCCTTCAGCTCATGTTAGTTTCTTATAATTATGGGGGGGATTTCCACGACATCGGCGTACAAACATTATGCTCACTTCATGCAGACAATAAAAAGTGCAAGCAGACAATTTATATTATGTCGGACCAATCATAACACAGATATGGAAAGCTCAGTCACTGCATTGTATATAATTAAATCATTATGCCTCTATTTCTTCCTCCATGGTAAGACCAGTCAGTGCCTGTTTTTATCCGATTGCGGATAAAGACAGGGGACCAGTTTAAGTCTACTATCGCTGCTGTCAACTTTTATGTTTTTCCTCCATGCATCAACAGAGGGCGTAAAGAAATATTTCCGGGAAGCATTTTTTTCATAACACACGCTGACTAAGGTGTACACGCATAAGGTATGGGCGCCTCCCCGGATCCCTTCACTGCAAACCCCATAGTAAGTGTGTGGTACAGAAAGAATTGCTTCCGGGAAACAACTGTCGAGAAATAGTCTGGTATTCTGTCGTCTTGAAATTAATAATTTTATAGCAATACCAAATCTATGGTGTTACATGATTACAGGCACCAGACAGATCTTCTAGAATTAAAAAAGCTCATGTGCTGGTCGAGTATCGAGGGTGGTGATCTACGTTCAGAGAGAGAGAGACATAATCATGCAGGTTTGTTCGGGATTTACATGTAAACGTATACTGGTATAGGTTATTGAGTTAAACAACGTGGAAATGTCCTCGTTAATAACCCCGCACTGCCGTTTTTCATTCCTTGTATATCGTGAATGTGACAAACTATTTCAATGTCATGAACAACCCAACACTCGATTTATTTCCTTATTTGGGCGTATGACATGTATGATTGAAATGACGTTATGATGATACAGTCTGTCGTTTGACCAGTTCCGGATCATTGAGTTGAAGAGTTCCGGATCAATTCTTCAACTTTGCAATAACCACATAAATAAATTACTTGCAAAAAATTGATAAATAAAGGCCTGACGTTTGGACCCTACTCCCCAGCAGAGTATTTCTCGAAGGCTAAATCATGCAAGACAACGCACATTTAAACAGGTATAAATTCATACAAAAATACAAGTGAAACGGAAGCAATCAGAGAGAGACTCGGAGAGAGTGTAGAGAAGCAGAAAGCACACAGAAAAAGCAAGGGGTAAACAATGAGTTAGGAGACAAAGGGGGGTTGGAGAGAAGGGGCTGGTTTTACCATAAGAAGTTGGAAACACAAAGGACAAAATCGAAGGTGGGAAGAGGGAGAAAAAGTAATTTATTAGTGAATAAGGCAAATTAAAATTTAAAAGGAGGGGGATTTTTGTGGGGAAAAGGAAGCAGGAGAAGGCAAAGACAAATTGTTATCAGTCATTTCCTTCTTGGATGTCCAAACCATGGGGTTGATTGGTCTGGAGGCGCCTTATCTGACCACAGGTTCTCCTTACTCAGACAAACAGTCTCTCTGTAGTCTGTGGAATACCTAGTGCTTCAATGACCTGTATTTGAAATTTAAAATCAAATGAAATTGGTTGGTTGCTTGATACTATTAGTATTAGTAATTACTGGAAACTTGGAAGATTTGAATGAAGAGATGGCAGTTGATGTATCATTACTTTAAAGGGAAATGACATCCTTCTTTTAATCACATTTGCATCATCATTTAATATTACATTGACCATTCTGTCTTCAACTGGATAGTTAACAAATTGCTATTTGCAAACTTTTAGTTTGAAGTTATTAAGCTTACTAGTTACTCTAGATAGAGAAAATGACCTTCCTTAATTTTCTTGGAGTGACTTTTCCCTGAAATGCTGTCAACTTCTGAGTGAACTTGTTGGCAGGCAAGAGGCAAGACAAACTTAACCTTCAACAATTAAAGCAGTTTTCTTTAAAATGTGGGCATAATTCTAGTACACTATGCTTGAATCCGTGATGCAGCTTGAAGTATAAAGTCTGGTGATTGGTGGATACATCTACATGTACAATCACATGTATACATGTACATGGTAGATGTGTAGTGTTGTGTACAGTTGCACTCGGCCTGTACAACCCATGTAGATGGATGGGATGGTTCTAAATTATTCAGAATTTACTTTCAATATGTTATATTTACTAAAATAGAAAAGTTTGTCAGTCGTAAACATCACACAATAATTGAGTAATAAATTAAACTGTTAGTTTTTAGGATGTTTGAACTGAATTACATGCACATAAATTGGTGGACCTTTACATTGATACATGTAATTGCACTCAGATTTGTAAACACAATCTTGTTCACTTCACAGAACCCAAATGAAGACACGGAATGGAATGATATCCTGAGAGCAAAGGGTATCATCCCGCCCAAGGAGGCCGAGGTGACTGAAGATGACATCTTGGGAATGATGGAACAAGCAGTCAAGGAGAAGACAGAAGGTAAGGGGGTTAATTCAGGTCGTTACTGTTGGGAGATGTGCAAGGGGCAAAGCCCTTGGTAGTAACTTGAAGGATGACTCCATCCAGTAAGAGGAATACAATCGAAGCAGACTTTCTTCATGAGAGATTAACTTTGTACTTATTTTGTTTCTTGTGTAGAAATGCGGTAGAACAAGTTGTATTTTATTTCGGTAGGGGTTTAAAAATCTCTACTTGTTGGGTCAATAGAAATGTAGTCCAATGATTATCTACAGTTTATGTAGTGATTAAATTTAAAGGAAACTTGGGCAATGATAATATTCTTAGGTCATCTTTGATTAGATAATATTATGGAATGATAGATCTGAAACTCGCCCAGCATTACAATTGGTGAGAGTGTCACAATGGACTTGAATAACACTAAGCCATTAGCAGTGCATGATCCAACACTGAAAGAAAGTTGATACACCACTAATATAACAAGGACCATGTTGTCACACGTCATATTACAACCGCCCACTTATGAATGTAAAGCTTTCAAAACCCATTCATTTTACTAAACATTTGTTTTGTATTAATATCTTGGCGTGTCATGGCTGAGCGGATAAGAACACCGGACTCAAGCTCTGGTGTTTCTGATCAGCAGATTGTGGGTTAGAGTCCCGGTCGTGACACTTGTGTCCTTCAGCAAGACACTTAAGCATTATTGCTGCGTCCTTTGGATGGGACGTAAAGCCGCCAGGTCCCATGTGTTGTGTAATGCACGTAAAAGAACCCAGTACACTTACATGTATCGAAAAGAGAAGGTGTTCCTAGTTTGATTGGCAGCATATTGCACCACAGTACCTTGTAAACCATTACATGGTGCTATAAATGATTAGGCCTCATACTTCAGGAACGTAGCTCCACATACCTGGCAGAAAAAATGTATATCAGCGCTTAGAAACGCCTGTATTAAGCGCTATATAAATGTTGTTGTTGTTGATGTTATTATAAGTCTCAAAGTAAATGATCCTCGTTCTATTCCATGACTTCAGAGGTAAATCCTCTCACAACTTCTTCACTTAAATATTACAATACAAGTACAACGGGGTCTTCCGTTCATGTAGCCCACTCAATCAACAGTTACAAGTACAACTCTATAGCCCATAGTGGTCACTGACCCCTTCACATACACCCTACTATTTATTATAGCACTGAGTATAATAATTGATTGAAAAGGTAATTTAAAGCTAATGAAAGTGTCAAATATGTAAGCCCTAAGAATGGTCAGATGGTTTTTATTGGCAGGGGGCTGATGATTTATTTTGTTTATCATAAAGGATACATGGGACCCAACAAAGAGGGCCACAGTTTCTACAGTACTTTGTTTTAATTTAATGCATCAGTGTTAAGTTTTTAGACATCAGAATTTTCCGTTTTCTAAAACACTGAATTCCGTTTTTTACCGGTGTTATATTTTGACTGTTTCGGTGATAACAACGCTGCAAATTCAAGGTGAAAAAACAATTAAATATGACTCAAATACCCACTTATAACGACAAAACTCAATGCTATGGACACAAAATTTACTAAACAGAAGTCCGTCTGATTCGTATAAACCTTCGCGCGGAAATTGTCTCACTCCAAGGTCTGGGGATAACGTTGCGTTGTGGAGTTTCCTCGACGGCAAAGCCTTCCGTTTGGACGCCATTTTGACACACTGCTGAAACCGACGGAACACCCATGTTCTATCCATTTGTGCTTGTAATGGCCGGATACCAGCACGGTTCATGGCACTGTCACTGGAACCCTAAGCTAAGCATGTACAAAGTGGAATGCTGGCAAACAGCACACAGACTGAAATACGTGAATGCAGCCGGCCTATCTACCCGGCCTACCTACCCGGCCGGGTGCGTGCGTGGAGACGATGCCGACCTGCTCTGGGGAAAGATCGGTAGTGATGGACTTTATCGCAAGAATAAAGGATTTCAAGTTATTTAAATGTTGTTTTTGTTGGTTCTCAATTTTATTTTAGACAATATTTAAACCTATCATTTAGATTTCTGTTTAAATTCTGGTATTTTTTTTTTAATTCTGTGTAATTGGATCGATTCCGTGTTCTACACCAATTTCCGCGATTTCGTCCGTGTTCACCGTGATGCAGAACATTCGGAAGTCTGAGTTTTGATATAAATTGTGCTCAAATCCACAGGGAAGGCAATGGAAGGCATGACGCTGGATGAGTTGGATGAACTGGAAGATGATGAAGATGAAGAAGTCCTTCTACAGTACAGGTGAGGAACTACACAACAAGATCTTACTCACAGGACAAGGAAGATCCAACAATATGAAATATTTAATAACTTTAATGACATTGTTCTGAATAATAGACAAACAAAACGGCACAATTATGGTACAATTCACCAAAATGGTAAATTGTTTCTTAATTGGTTTCCCAGACAGCAAAGGATAGCTGAAATACAGAGGCTTCAAAGAAAGGAAAAATACGGTGAAGTGAAGGAAATCTCAGCTCAGGACTACGTCCAAGAAGTAAATCAGGCAGGAGAAGGAGTTTGGGTTGTACTTCATTTATTCAAGCAGGGGTAAGTAAAATGGATGGAACAGCATTAGTTTCTGAACGAGTGCAGGTTGACCAGGTTGGCTCAGTGGTTTCTTTCCCTGCCTTTCACCTATGTGGACCCTGGTTCAAATCCCTCCTGAGACCAAAGCCTTACATTATGTGGATTGGGTTTTCAGTCCCTACCTGAGTGCACGGGTTTTCCCCAGTTGGGCTGTTCCTCCCACATCCAAAAATGATTTTTGTTTTCTTGTTTCCAAGTCATCCTGTTATTTGGCTCTAATTGCGCTGTTGGATGTGTAAGAAAATATAAAGACAGTTTACTAATCCCTATTTTTTAAAAGAGACTTATTTTTTATGAGTCCAAACCTGACGAAATGTTATCTCGTCCTTTGGATAGGATAGGTGGACAAGAACCAAGAACACTTAAGATAGGAGAGGGTTTAGGCGGTAGTTGAAGTTCACAAACTGAAAACCCAACCAGGGCCCAATTTCATGGCACTACTTTAGTACTTACCACAGAACTTAGTGCTTACCGTGCCTTGTGAAGCAAATGATTCTATGGGCTGTAAGGCCAGACATTGGTGATAAGCATTGCCATGAAATTGGGTCCTGATCAGGTCAGGCAATGACATCAATATTTAAAATGTAATTGAAATTTTACTTCAAAATGAGCTTGTGAATAATGTTTTTATAATTGTGTAATGAAACTGCTATTTTTAATCCTAAATCAAATTTGTATTAGTTTTGAATCATAAAACTGAATTATGATTGCTTTTGAATCATATGGATTTTGTTAATAATGACATGATTAAAAATGTATGCCTTTATCTGCCACAGAATTCCCCTGTGTTCCCTTATCAACCAGTATATCACACAACTCGCTGCCAAGTTTCCTGCCACAAAGTTTCTCAAAAGTGTCTCCACGACGTGTATACCCAACTACCCAGACAAGAATCTCCCACGCTGTTTGTGTACTTCCAGAATGAGCTCAAATCACAAGTCGTTGGGCCACTCGATTTTGGCGGAATGAATTTAACACTAGAAGGTGAGCCATGTGACTCATGTAATGTGGAACATCTCACATTAGTAATAACCAGGGCCCAATTTCACAGAGCTGCTTAAGCAGAAAATGGTGCTATGTAAAAATTAGCTAGATACCAGTTAAAGGTTATACATGAAACATGTTTTTTGGCTGGTAGCCTTATTCTGGTAAGCATAAGTTTTTTGTGCTTAGCTACTTATTGTGCTTAGCTACTTTTTGTGCTTAGCTACTTTTTGTGCTTAGCTACTTTTTGTGCTTAGCTACTTTTTGTGCTTAAGCAGCTTTATACATATTGGGCCCTGGCTAGAGGTCAAAAGAAGGTTCCTCATTGGCCCATCCCGCGTATTGCGCGTACATAGATGTGCGTTTTCCATTGTTTCATCATCGTTTTACCTCTAAGATGGCAGCGTGATGACGGCAATGCATAAGGTCCATTGTAGCATTATTAAAGAAAATTCACTGCTTTCAATCTCCATGAATATTAGCTTTGTGACAACTACCCTAAAATCACTACAAAGTGTGCTTGAATGTTATTTCTCCACAGAGTTAGAATGGAAGTTATCTGAAATGGGAGCTGTACTGTCAACCCTTGAAGAGAAACCCCAGCCCAAGACAAGAACAACACTCAGCTTTGCCGGGGGTCGTGATCGAGACGACGATTCAGATGATGATGACTACTGAGAAACAAGAAACTAGTGTCAATTACATGCTAGTCATTATCCTGATCAAATGAGAAACATTCTGTCAATATTCTGTTGCCTGACATAAAAGGAAAAGCAAGAAAAACGAGTGTGGTTTTTTTTAAGCGCCCAAAGACCTTCATGCTGCCCTAATTAGTATACCAAAATAAGGCCAGTCAATTTTCCATCCAGTGTCGGTTGTTAAATTGACCTAAATAGAAGAGAGGCATACAATGGCTGCAGAATGAAGGTCCAGAATGATCTTATTACTCTCTTGGAAAATGTTAGATCAGTAGAGTGTATGCTTCTCAATCTCAAGTGAGTAAAGTGTCATTTCCCTTGAAGAAAATCTCTGATCCAGGAGTAGAATGGAAGGGGTCTTATTGTCAAGTTGGAATTGCTGAGTTGAAACATCCAGTTTAGACATTTGAGAACCTTGATATTATAGAGAAGTTAACAAATCAGTGCATTTGAAATAAGTTCTCATCATAGATTTTTTTTATTGCTTTTTTTTTCTTTTTTTTTTTTTTTAGATATACAGTGTATTATTAAAATAGAACTATTTTTAATTTGATTTCCTTTGTAACAAGGCAGCTTTTTGTGTAAGCTGCAATAGACCTTTCCTGTAAAACATGCTAATTTACGCATGGGTACAGACACTATTGATGGGCACACACCATAGAGTTGTGCACTAGGAAGATCCAAAAACATGTGTGTCACGCCCCATACAAAATAGTGCATTGTTCCCTCTTTTTGCCAACCAGCAGTGTTAGTTCACATGTGATGTTCTATTTACATATTTCATGGGAAGGGTCTATTTGTATCATCAACCCCATTTGTAATTTTTTATTAGTAATAAAAAACAGTGCTTTGGTGGCACAAAAAAGAAAACCCCTTGAATGATTTTTAATGTTTATTTTTTTTTGTCAACCTTTCCTGTTATTTTATTGTTAACGATTTTGCATTGTTTGCTCATGAATTTCAGTGTTATTCATTGTGTGTGTGTTGGCAATCTTAATTGATGAATGTGCAAGTGAAAACTGAGATAAAGTGTGGTCCTGGCAACAAGTTGCTTAGCAACAACTCATCAAATGAACTGACTGATGATGTTATATGAAAGGTTATCAGGTCTGTCTTTTTCACTACTTATTCCCCCCCCCCCTGATTTCAGAATAACTTCTCTCTGCTTTCAAAATCTCTTAAAAGGCCTGAATTAAGGGCTGAATTACCTAGCCAGTAATACACCCATATGTGTTGATATACATGTACTGGTACAGTCTTTCAATCTTTATGAGACTCCAGCTTTGATGCTATACTTATCGTATAAACTGCAATAGCGCCCTCTTTGCCCATTAGTTTGCTCAACGAACCGTGACGACCGCCCCATGTGAACAAAATGTTACTGACCCTTCCCGCTTCGCAGCCATAGCAACGGCGTCCCTCCATTATCTGCCAACAATGCAATTGACGTGTGCGTACACACACAATGTTCCCCAAGGCCTGCTGTGTGTGAGTGTAAGCTGCCCCATAGGGTAGTGTTGATAGTATTATTGGTGCTGCATTGAAATCTATTTGTATGACGCTTTTAAAAGTCTATGAAAAGTGTGTTATTTGCAACAGGTGCCCACAGCAACAAGTGTACGTGCGTGTTCATAATTGGACTTTAATACAACATCATATTGCTGATGATTTTCAACCGATTGCCTGTTTGTTTGGCAACCTGCGATTCTTAGTGCAAATACAGTGGAATGTCCATGTCAATTCTCAGACGATCTTTTATTCAGGCCTAGCTGGATGGCATTGTCAACTTAATAACAAATAAAATTTCGAAGTTCTGCGAAGTTCCTTGGATATATTCCGTGAAGTTATTGAGTGCAGGTTCCGGAACAGAAATTATTCGCTGCAAATCTTCTTACGAGACGGCATGAAAGACTACCAGCCTCGTCGATTTAACTTCTTGGAAAAGTGACAATTTCACGGAACAATAATAAAACATCATATTTTTATCAAGTTTTCCGTTTGAAAGTCTGCTAGGTGGAACAGTGTGTTTGTTAACTTACGGTATCGCTATTTGCTGAACAAGCCACGAGACATAATTGAGCGAGCTTGCAGTGGCAGGGTTATGCTCATAGAATCGCTTCCTGGTTTCGACGTCGGTGACGGAAACTTCCCCAGGCAACCAGAGCGTTATCCCCGGTAGGCACAGGTGCTCGAGACACAATAGCTAAACACCATTAACGAGAAACACTGATTGATTGATGTAGCAATCAAACGGCAAAGGTTAAAGGCGAACATCATTTTTGTTTATGTGATGACTCTTTTTCTGCGCTAGTGTTTCTTCACGAGTGATTGGACTATGTACCTTTTACTACACGAGACTCTGAAACGTGCATTATTGTGAGATAAAATCGACCTTTGGTGCAGTTCTTATTCGAAAAAAGTATGTGAATTATTAAAATCACAATCACTGTTGATATATGGAATTTCTGACCGATAAAGGCATCGTTTCTACGACTTTGGCTCTATGAAAACTGTGCTAACTGTTCTCGGACTACGAATACATGTTGAATTTAGAAGTTAATAAGCCTTATTGGATCTTTGAAACATTTGCTGACCCTTTTTTGTGCTTCAATTAACTTTCTAAATAATTAAAATATATATATATATATCAGCTGAAAAATGGCTACTAAAGACTTGAGGCTTTCAGTCCCGCTCTGTCTGCCTAAACATCCCCAGCCCTTCGCAGTCATCAGTGAGCATTGGCAAGACAAGCTCCAACTCAGCTCCCCACGTTCGGACAGGAATACTGACTCTCCGGAAGATGATATCTACAGTTTCGGTCAGGTCTACGAGAAGAGCCTTTACAAACTCATTCACAAACATCTGGAGCTGGACACACACGACCGCTTGGCGTACGTCGGTGCCAATAAGGGTAGCCTGGCAGAGAAGATCAGGGAGAAGTTTTGTCTTTTGCAGCCGATGGTCAACATTTTCCCTGGTCTAATTCACTACCAGCAGACACCCAACCAGAGAATGCTGCCCTTCAAAATCTGCCATGTTGGAGCCGAAGAGTATTTCCGCCAACTTGCAGACGACCTGACCAAGGACCACAAGGAAGCGCCTTTCGACAAGATCATCTTAAAGGACTCCGTGGAACACTTCACCAACCTCGTAGAGACCTTCTCGCACATCATGAGGACATTGAGTGAGACTGGAAAGATGCTGATCATTCACCGACCTGGGCCCATGAGCACCCTGCCGGTCTTCAGCGAAGCCACCAGGCGCTTTGCCGAGGAGGATTCGACGGACGAACCATACATCAAGATCATCAGGAGCCTTCAGGATGTGAAAGTGGACGCCAAGTGGGAGGTCGAGACCGTACCAATCGTCATGCCAAAGGTGAAATGGCTAGCAATGCTCCAGGAGCGATTCCCGCCACAGATGGAGATAATAAGTAACCATCAAGTGCAGACTGGCATCCGGGAACTCACGGAAGGGATGTTCAAATACCAAGGGGAGCAGGTTGAGTTCTTTGACCGACTGCTCTTAATTACGGCATCGCATAGGATGAAGAACAGCGAGTACCCAAGTATTCAACGACATGGAGCAGCCGCCGGGAAACCTTACCCGGGTTTAATGGACATGAAGTACACGTTAAAGGTCACTCCAGATATATATGGCCATGTGAACAAACGATTGGAAAAGGAGGACAAAAGAAACAAAATCTTATTTTAGAAAGATCCTTTCGTAAAAAGTTTTGCTTTAAATGATGGTGGTAAGCAATGCAGAAGTCCTGAAAAAAATTATTCAAAAACTGTGTTGATTTTTATTTTGGTCCTATTGCTGTTAGCGTTTTGTTTAAAGTGTACGGACACCGACGCCTAACTCTTAAGAGTTGCATTGCCAGATTTTCGCACAATTATTTTTTCTCTCTCTCTGTATGAACGAACTTTGACAGAAAATTCTATTTCAAAACTAAAAACATACAAAAACTTTCGCATTTGCCACGGACAATGCAGAAAATACATGAACATGCAACACTGTTTTTGCATGGCTGATGGGCGTGAGGTAATTCATTTGTAGTTTTCATTTTTGTTTTAACTTACTACCACTTTATCAATTGTTTTTTTTTTCGTGCAATACCTTTAATGAAAGCTTACAACTTTTTCAAATATAGAAAAGAGAATATATAATCTCGAATCTATAAAAAAAACCCTCTGTTTGAAACTGTTCGTGTCAAATCGGCAAACATACTACCAAAGCAACCGAACTTCTTTTAAATATTGTTTTAAAGGCACTGGACACTATTGGTAATTACTCAAAATAATTGTTAGCACAAAAACTTACTTGGTAACGATCAATGGAGAGCTGTTGATAGTATAAAACATTGTGAGAAACGGCTCATTCTGAAGTAACGTCGTATTTTAGAAAAAAAAGTAATTTCTCAGTAAAATATTTGAATTGATTTTCGAAATCAAGCATCTGAAAGCACACAACTTCGTGTGACAAGGGTGTTTTTTCTTCCATTATTATCTCGCAACTTCGATGACCAATTGAGTTCAAATTTTCACAGTTTTGTTATTTTGTGCATATGTTTAGATACACCAAGTGATAAGACTTGTCTTTGACAATTACCAAAGGTGTCCAGTGTCTTTAAAGACAAACGTAACAACACTGTTTTGCTGAAATGGAGTTTATGATTAACGATACTTGTGAAAAAAGTGAAATGATCCATTGTTACTCCCTACTGAAAGAACATATACTGTACGACCCAGTCAATGAATGTTATTTTCAAGTAGGCAATACAATATGATGTTGCAATAAATTCAATAATTAAAAGCAGAAAATCATTTCACTTGGACTGAATACTGAGACAATCCATATCATTAGTTTACCAATGTCAATTCATTAAAAGCTATATATGTACAAGTAAAATAACATGACAATTTACAATGCTTTAATTTTAAGCAACACAACACAAATTGTACTGTCACGTCGGTTAAACAAGCAGTTTTACGTTGATATGGATTACGAAATAAATTTAAATATCCTCCGTATTTGTTGCTTGTAAATGCTTTTTTGTGTGATTGTTTTTTTTCTCCTTTTTTCGGGGTTGATTATATTTATTTATTTTATCTATGTTTTTTTAATTTCATTTTATTTATTTATCATTAATTGGGGGTGGTGTTTGTTTGTTTTTTAGGGGGGTTATGTTCGTTGGGTTTTCCTCCGTTTTTTTGGGGGGGGGACTTACGGAGAATGGTTTTTATGAACGTTGTCGCAAGTATTTATTTCTACGAGATGAATAAAAATCAAAGAAATCGGTTTTTGGTTCAAGAGCATTTCTAATAGGACCTTAGAGTCTTTGAAGAACATGTAAAAGCCAACCAGTTGTTAAAAATGTCTTGCATAAATCATCAAAGCAAATCTAGCTCAAGATAATCGTTTAGCTCAAGATAATCGTTTGAGCCAATTTGTATGACGGTGGGTGTATCTAACAATGGAATTACGGCACACATATAACAGAATAGGAAACTAAGTTTGTGGGGGGAGGGGGTAAATTTTGGGGGTATAAAAATTGAATTTTGTATCATAATTTACGTTTTGGGGTTGTTGGTATGTGTTTTTTGGCCAAAAATGCATATGCTATGAAACTTTGCAAACTTGACATTATTTGGAGCGATATTATCATGTGATTATCTCATTGGATAAGGTGCAATGATGAGGCCTGGTTGACGATTCTACAGTATTCCTTAGCCCGAAAAAATTGGAAATTAGCATGTCAAGACATATTTTTGTGATAAAAAACTTTATATAATATAGTTTGAACCCCTAAATACAGAATAACAAAGTGAAATCCAAGAATTCCCACAATGCATTGAACACTATTTGGGGCATCATTCGACAGTGGTGGGGCAGGATCGCTTGATGACCCTGGTCTAAACGTACGGCAACAAATAAAACACTTGTCAAACTTTGTTTTCAAATAATTTATTTGTATATAAATCAACTTTGCAGTAAATTAAATAAACTATTGTCAAAAGTGAAAAACGATACAAATCATCTTCTGATACATAGGCCTATAAACCTATATTTAAAAATTTCAATCAAGCTATGGGGAAAAAATGCACAAATGATTGGTTCGATACAATGACAGAGACCACCCACCCAACAAAAACATAACAATAACAATAATGGTTTTTTTTGTAACTATAAAAACTTGGGTTACGCCATTGTTACTCAAACAACGGACATTGCACTAATCCTAAAACTCAACTAATTAAATCACCGAGGTGTAATACTTTTTGTGAAATTCCGAGGATCAATTTCTCGTGTTGTTTTTTAATGAAATACAATACAATACAATACAATAAAGTATTTATACAGCGCTCTTACAAAAGCTTTATCACAGCGCCAACAGAATAACAAAAATGAGGGAAAACAAAAGTAGGAGTCAACGTGTCTTAATAGCTTGATGGAGCATGACGAATGTTATAAGGTAACTTGTTCCACATACATGTACAATGTAGTTGGCCCAGCATATTGAAAGTATCTTACATCAAAGTTCCTTGATGACACACAAAACTTGTTGTTCCAAAGTAATGAAACAATTTAGCCGTTTTAAATGGCAAAAGATGTTTACAGTTTTACTTACATTTCACTTGATATTTTAACTGAAAAGTGCACGCATGCGTATACAATCATTATTAGCCGTGCTCTGCTCTTGCAGCAAATAAACCCTCCGTTAACCCGTGGTCAAATATATGGAAATGAAAAGAACTCCATCAAAATGTCATATTCTTTGGAACAGTTTAATTCAGATGTGTCTGATTTGTTTTACGGAGGATGATGAGGTCAAACAGAACACTTCATCGACGAGGCCCGGCGTTGTGGAATGACCCTTTGCGGTCCTGCCTGATGACGAGGGCTTATTGGACCACGCCCTGGGGCTAGCTCAAACGCTCTCCGGAAAACACCAGTGCGGAAGTACTATATTCTGTTTAAAAACCCATCAAGTTCTTTTAGAGGAGAATGTTTAAACCAACACTGTAATCATTTCTACATCTTTTGATTTATTTCCACAAATTACTACAATATTTTAGACAACAAGGCTACCCTTATTTACGTTGAGAGCTCTTAACCTGATCCTTCTTTTGTGTCGTTTTCAAATAAGATGAAAATGAACAATAGCAGATCATCCCTTGCACTACTGAAAGAAGATTTACAACGCTGTTATACTTTAGAAAAGTACAACTCAAACACAAATGGTTTCAGGTACTCTGTTAAACTCCACATGAAATGGGACTGCTTTAAAATATGGTGTCAAGGTTAATTGTATTTTTAAAAGTGTTATATCTGTCAAGTCATTTTGTTATATTGCCATGGAGAAGTTGCTTTCAGATTGAATAAAATATTTCCTCCCGGAAAACAAAGAAACTATATGTGCATTTTAAGTATATATGTGCATTCCATGTACTAACTGGTGTGAGTAACTTGTCCAATATTTTTTTTGTTTTAACATTTAGACAAATATCATCAGATTAATTTTAAAATATGACTTTGTCAACAGGTACAACTTGATGATCAGCAATAGTGTCTGATGTTGGTTTGGACATCTCATGATTGCAACACAAATTGCATTTGTTTGTTTGGTGACATGAATAACATGTGAATGTTCCATTTGCAATAAACTTTGGTTTCATAAGGTTCTTGTGGTCTTGGTTTTTTGTAGACTTGTGTAGACTGTCACAAATCCTTGTCAAAAGCTGATCTTGGAGTCATTCCATTAATACTTCATCTGATTAGTCAAGTTCTTTGGGGTCACCTTTCTCGAGATAAACTAAGTGGGTTTGAAATAATATTCTCATGAATGTCGATGAATAGTGGGGTGTAAGTAAGAAAATCCAAGAAGTCCACAGTTCCTTTGCCTTCCCGGTTGAATTTCTCAGCAACCTACAAGAATAGAACCAATTCATACATCATATATAATAACTTGCAAAATAAGTAAATGAATTACAGAAAGTGCTCAGTTTTTCAGGGAACATATTTTTCATAAACAGCAATGAAAAGTTGGTGGAATTTAGATTATAACGTAATTTGTGACTTTACTAGAAACTCGCAGTATCTTTCTTGTCAACAACTGCTGGACAATATTTTCTGGGACAGAATTTTAAATCAGTGGACTTCAGAGTCCAGAATAAAATAATTGTTGATGAGTTAAATAGTTTTTCCTGAAGATAAGGAAACTTACAAAATGCTTCCAGACAAACTCAGATCAACCTAAACAAAACTGAATATTGGTATATTTGACTAGGAACTTCCCCCATGAACTTAACACTAAACTTCAGTACTGAAGAGCTTAAGATCCCAAAGACTTAAGACTTCACCCAAAGACTTAAGACTTCACCCAAAAACTTAAGACTTCACGCAAGTACTTAAGACTTAACCCAAGTACTTAAGACTTAACCCAAAGACTTAAGACTTCATGCAAGTACTTAAGACTTAACCCAAAGACTTAAGACTTCACGCAAGTACTTAAGACTTAACCAAAGACTTAAGACTTCACGCAAGTACTTAAGACTTAACCCAAGTACTTAAGACTTAACCAAAGTACTTAAGACTTAACCCAAGTACTTAAGACTTAACCCAAGTACTTAAGACTTAACCCAAAGACTTAAGACTTCACCCAAAGACTTAAGACTTCACCCCAAAACTTAAGACTTCACCCAAGACTTCACCCAAGTACTTAAGACTTAACCCAAAGACTTAAGACTTCACCCAAGTACTTAAGACTTAACCCAAGTACTTAAGACTTAACCCAAAGACTTAAGACTTCACGCAAGTACTTAAGACTTAACCCAAAGACTTAAGACTTCACGCAAGTACTTAAGACTTAACCCAAGTACTTAAGACTTAACCAAAGTACTTAAGACTTAACCCAAGTACTTAAGACTTAACCCAAGTACTTAAGACTTAACCCAAGTACTTAAGACTTAACCCAAAGACTTAAGACTTCACCCCAAAACTTAAGACTTCACCCAAAGACTTCACCAAGTATTAAGACTTAACCCACAGACTTAAGACTTCACCCAAGTACTTAAGACTTAACCCACAGACTTAAGACTTCACCCAAGTACTTGATACCTAAATATTTATCCCCTAAGGATTGATAGATAAATCATTTCCATCAGCATCAACCCTAATTAAACCACATTTGGTACAAACTATACTTCAAAGATCTTGTCTTACCAGATCAACATGTTCAGGTTTGAGTCCTCCTGCTTCAAGATCTACAATCAGATTACTGATAGGTACTTCACCACCATTGTATTCTGCATCATCATCATCAGCAAGCAGGAAAAACAGCTCCTATGGGTGTTCGAAAAAAGGTTATTTTAAGGATATTACTTTTGAGGAGCCACTACCATTAACTGTTGTGTTGATTTCTTGCTGATTCATCCCCTATAGTAAACTAGAAAATATCCTTCTTTGTTCAAAATTACTTCAGTTAGTATTTGTTTTTCTTTTCCATTTCAATTTTGCTAAATTAATGATCAGATTGATAGGACATACAAAACATACAGTCCCAACTGCAGAATCTTAGAAATAATCCATTTAACTGTTTCACTTGATTGGTCAAATTCCTTTGAGTTATAAATGCTGTTGCCCAATTCAAACTACTGTGACTTGTTTCTCAGGTGAGCTATTGCGGCATTACATACATACCTTTGCTCTTTGCATTTTGACCTCCAACGCCTCAAAGTCCATCTTATTGATCATCTTCCTTATGAATGGCCTTGAAAATAAATCAAAATCACACTTCTTAGTAAAGTAGTCAAAAACAAATTTAAAAATCCCGTTTGTCCAAAAGCTAATTGGTACAAAGTTGGATAATAGTGATGTAAAATGCCAATAAGAATTTCTTGTAATTCAGTATGAAATTAATGTTGCACTCTTAAGAAAATGTTAATTATTTAATTAATGTAAAACTTACAACATGTTGTTAAATTGTTATGTTAATTTCTCAACAAAAACATTAAATGAGCTCACTTTTCCAGTGAAATTTTACAGCCAAGATAAAGATACATGTATTAATTATGATGGTTTGAATGAATCTACACTTAAGGTTGGATTTTATAATATTGAGATTGTATTATTTCTATGTGTTATTCATTTTGTCCAGAAAATGAGTTAAACTTACTCCAGCCTGGAGACCTTTTCTGATAGTGCAGCTACCACTGTGAAAAGCTTGAAGTCTATTCTATGTCTCTGTGGTAAATCCAGCACCTGTTCAAGAAGAAATACTCAATTTTAGGCTAGCAACGTGGGGGAAGTAGCAGAAAAAACTCCATATTAATAGGAGGTTTGAATCCCCTATGTGAACGGGAACAAAATTATAAATGCCACAAGAAGGAATTGTTTTTCTCTAAGTCACATGTCAACTTAGTTATCTATGCCCATTTCTGTATTGGGTGATCAAAATTTAAAGTTCAAAAACCGAATCTGTTTTTGGTTTGATCAATCAACTTACATGGTAAATATATTGGCATTCCTTCTCAGTTATGAGGTAGCTGTTTACTTGTCGAAGAGATGGCTCTAAATCTGTCACATCCACTTCATGTTCCTGTGAGGGTAAAATTATCCATAAGAAAAGAGTTCTTTAGACCATCCTCTCCGGCAATGTGTCGCCAATTTAAAAAGTAAAGAAAATAAATTCAGTACATGGTTGAAATCAGCAAAAGATTTGTATGTTCATATCTTGTGATTTTTGATGTACTTAAAAAAAGTAGTACCCCATGGCTTATGATTTAACTATGGCCCTTTCCGAATCCACGGCTTCGACTCCAGATTGGGCTTCAGCCCAGTTTTCTTGTCTGAAGCCCTGACCGCAAAGCATGCGTAAGTTAAAATAATTGAGGGACCCTAGCTAGCCTGAGCCGATTTTGGAGCCAAAGCCGTGAATTCAAAAAGGGCCTAGGCTAAGAACATAATACAAGTAAACATGATGACTGGACATGATGCTAATTAAATGGATATTGATTTCATCCACTGGCCCAAACTTGGATGTATTGAGTATAAAGAAAAATCTGATTCAAGGTGAAAAATCAACCTTGAAAAAAAGCAATGTTGCCTTTAGAAGTACTGAGAAGGGATGCAACTTTTGAGTAGGCAAGGAAATGGTGCAACCTACATGATGATTTCCAGTAAAGTTAGTTACAAACAAAACTCCCAACAGACTGTGCAAGTCTCGCGTGTGTTCAAGCATAGGGACCCGTTATAAAGCGCGCGTTAAAGCAATGTACGTGGGACCAAAGTGGTCCCAAAAATGTTGGAATGCCCGCTAGACTTGCATGGTTTATACCTTTACTGGGTTCATCCTCTGATAAAGAATACTCTGTTTACGTCTGAAGTCATCATTTGAAGCCGCACGACTTACAAGTTCCTGTCCCCTTAAGGAGCTCTCTTTCAAAGCTACTCTTGCTTTTTCATCTAGATGGGATGGAAATGTATAAGGTAGACATGAAATCTGACAAGTTGCTGAATTGCTTTCGAGTTGTGAAAAAGAACATGGTCAACATCGCACCATTCAATCACAATAGCAAGCCCCTTGCTTGGAAAATAATATTTGGTCACCCTGGATCGGCCACTAATTGCTTAAAAAATAATGAAAAGATATGATTTCAGTCTCAGATGTTGTTATCATGAAAAAGCTCTTAGTACACTGAACTGAATTCTTGCACCACAGCATGGTGTACTTGTTTTTCTTTGAGCCAGCAACTCTGAAGGTGTCATGCTATCTCAAACTTCCAAGAGATATGAATGGATCGATTCATCTAATGGAGAAAACATCAAACCTTGTGATGTGTAACAATCCAACTTAGATTACTAACTGCCTGCTAAGTTGTAAATAATTACCAAGTAAACCTGCTATTCTATCTTGAACAACTTCATATTTTTCTTGTGCTCTTTCATGTTCCAGGTCCAGTCTTCTCACAGATGGGTCAGACTCCAACTAAAATAAAGAAGACAAACTCAATCCATCAAGTCCTGAATGTGGTCAAACAATGTAAAACAATGTAATTCACACCAAATTCAGAGCCAAGGAAATTTGCCTCGAAGGTGCAACAGTTAAATAAAACAAAAACATATAATCCATTCAAATGATATTCTTTTAGGAGGAAGCCACAGTTAAATTGAAGACATGTACCAATACACACCAAAAACAGGACTCCTCTTTCAACTAATGATGAAAGTCTTTAAAAACAATAGTAATCTGTCCCTTTAACTGAAAATTGAATTGTTCTTGGTAGGAACAAAATTACCCCCATGGGTTATACCTTGGGTATAACTTGTAACATTCCTTACCATTTGAAGATGGGATGTAGTCAATCTCTCCAGCACCCAGTCATCATTCTCAGGGTGTACCTCCTCAAGGTGTGACACATCATCTTGATTGCCAAATCCAAGCTCTTCAATTACAGATATGAACTTCACTTCACCTACATATGATAGTTACAGGAGGTTAGAACAGACCCTAACAAATATCCTCAGTTTCATAGTTTGAATTACAACAATCATGCAGAGCTTAAACACAGAGTGATGCATCAACCCTGTGTACATTGGTTGGCCACACAGGCTACTAAGGCTCAAAAGCTGGCATACATTTGTATGTAACTTGACCTAAATTTCTTTGTTTCATAATTCAACAGTACTTCTCCCCTTTATAATGAGCAGTAAGCCTTTTCAGTTCTGAGCATTAATTCCTGCTTAAAAAACAAATCCTTAACCTTTTAGCCACTAGACCGCCCAGCCGCCAAAAGTGCGGTAGGAGGAAATGCTCACCAGATTGTATTTGGAGAGAGAGAAAAAAGTCTCATCATAATAAAACTAGATAGTCATTGGTACGCGTTGGTGTCAAGACAATGACAATTATTTATAGATCAATTTTTTAATGTTCATTCTTCACAGTTGAATTGTAAAAATGTTAACGCGTATGATGATGAAATGCTGTAGCTCTTATAACAAAGCAATTCAATATTCTTTCATCGTGATGATACTGTCAAAAACTAATGCCTTGAGTATGAGCATTTGATGCCAGGTAACAGCCACGTAAACTATTTTAACCTCATGAAAAATAACATCCATAAATATTAGCGATACCCGTTAACGCGAGGCACTTATTGTTCCCTTGGGACTTATCATCTTCGAAATTGAAATAATATGTTAATCATTGACAATGTTAACAAAAATAATGACAATTGAACGTAAATAACAAGCCTTATTGGGTATCTTTAAAAATATTTTGAACCACGATTCTAGTAATTTACTGCAAGGGTCTTTTCAGCAAACTCGGGTGATGCAGGGACTAACGGGTTAAAATAGCAAGGCAATGCATGTTTTATTGTCATCTGATAATAGTTGGAGTCAGTTTTTACATTGAACTTAGGATCAGAATTGGGCAGGATTGTTCAGTATTGTGTATCAATGATACCTTCAATTAAAGGTACACGTTGTCTTGGATCGGTCAAGTTGATCTATAAAAAGCGTTTCTAACCATTTGTTATAAAATGCATATGGTTAGAAAGATGTTTTAAAAGTAGAATACAATGATCCACACAAATATGCCTCAAAATTGCATGGTTTTCCTTGATCTTTGCAAACTAACACGGTCGGCCATTTTGTGGAGTCAAAAGTTTGACTCCATAAAATGGCTGACTGTGTTAGTTCACGGTGTAAAGGGAAAACCACACAATTTTGAGGCATTTTTGTGTGGATCATTGTATTCTACTTTTAAAACATCTTTCTAACCATATGCATTTTATAACAAACGGTTTACAAATGCTTTTTATAGACCAACTCGGCCGATTCAAGGCAACGTGTACCTTTAATAAAGATGGCTCAATCTGGGTAATAGTTTAAATCCAAACTGTGGCAAACTTAAGTGTCACTCACCTTTCTTTTTCTTGCTTTTTGGATTTGTTTTCATTACAGCGTTTGGGTCATATCCAGGCCTTAGTATCTCTGGAAACTCCTGTCTTGCAAAACCTGCGATTGTTCTTCGTCTAGCATCAGCTGATTCTATGATGCTCAACTGGAGATCATTTGATTTCTTGTAGAGGTTGTCCAGTTGGAAGGCAAGTTTATCTAAATATTCATCAGCTGCAAACTGTCATCAAAACATGTGAAAGGTACAACATATTAACAACGTGTATGACAAGACAGAAAGCATCATCATTATTTGATCCACACCTCTATCTTAGCAAACTTTATTAAAGTTAAAATAATACATGTAAACAGGTTGATCAAGTTGGCTCAGTGGTTTCTTTCCATGGCTTTCACTATTCGAATCCCACCTCAGACTGGAGCCTTCCATGTGGATTGGGTTTTCAGTCCCTACCTGATTGCATGGGTTTTCCACATTGAAGTTTTCCTCCCACATAGTTTCCTTTTTAGTTATTGGCACTACATGTAATTGTGCTTTTGGATGTGTAATCAATAAATGTAACTTACCGCATCAGAACCCAAAAAATGTGTGGCTCCTCCCCGTTCAACCTCCTCCCCAATGCCTTTTTCTTTCCCAGAGCCAGTTAGAACCATAGGGCTGATGTAATCTTCTTCATTAATCGTCTTGGCAACTCCAAAAGCACTCTTAAACTCGTCCCCACTGGATGTTGGATCTTCATTCACACCACTAGCATATCCTGAGGTCTCCGTGGAAACTGATGCATTATCATGATCCGGTTTTAAATTCTCTCGAAAGTTTGAAGACAGCGTGCTGTTGTGGACTTGAAGGGTTGCCATGGTTGGGACACTAGGGGGTGCTGTATCCTCAATCTTGATCCCTTTTTTACGGAGTACACCATTAAAGACATGCTGGTAGTGAGGTATGCGCTGTTTACTGTATCAAAGAAAGACAAATGAATTAATCAACCACAATTGCTTAAAAATTTGCGCCAAAGTTATGTAATTATATGAATGTTTATCATAACTGACCCAAATTAAGTGTTGTATATCTTTATCTTTTTAGGCCGTTTACAGGTTTGTGAGCGTAGGTTTTCCTTATGATTTATATCCAGTACCATTGTGACAGGATGATGTTAAGTTGGTTGACTCTGCCATGTTCATTTTCTTGAAGACATAACTAATCACAAACATATTATAGGTAATTACTGATGAAACCATGACTGACTTACTGAACAATGCAGTATTTGGCTAGGTAGTCCAACGCATCAATCATAATAGGCTCAGGACTTCCCTGGCCATCTGTAGGTGTGGCTTCTGTCTTGCGCCATTTCCGCTTCTTTGGTCTATCAAGAATGAAATAAAAATGATAATTTAACAATTAAGTTGTTGCACTACTCGCGTTTAGGATAAAGTACTCTAGATTATGCTCTGTGCTTTCTGAGTGAGTCCAGAGGAAAAAATTAAAACCACAGGCACCTTACGTATAAATGGAAGCAATAACCTTCTGCATTGAGTTTCAACGGATCTGAGACCAGCTCATATACTATTAGTAGGAACAGTAAGTATTGCAAATCATCATTTAGAAACAGTAAAGTTTCCCTAGTATTCTCAACCAGTCTGAATGCTAGTTTGGCGACCTTCGCTCCACCCCAGGACAATCCCATTTAAGGCATGACTGAACCTTGTATGACCTCCAGGATTGGAATCCACCAATTTGAATTCACCAATTGAAAGACATTTACCAACTGAAACACTGAGAGCAATTCATTTGTTCATTCCTATCGGCAATATCAAGGCTTGATGGGAGACCCCTATGAATGAATGCCCTAAAAAATTATTATGTTGTTGTTGAGTAAGTATAGAAAAGTGTCTGAACTCATTGAAATGATTGGACTGTTTGTCTTGTTTTTACAAGAATTATAAATTACAAACTCCCCTAAGGAAATTACTGATCAGAGTGCCTTACTTGTATTCTCGTCTCCTGCGCATAACAATTGGTTCCTGAGTCAAAGGCGGGGTGAGCGGTGGTAGCAGCTCCACCTCTGGCACAGGAGTTTGCATCTTGGGTTCATCAGGGATGGGTACAGGTGGTAAAGGTGGTACCTCTATGTTGGGAATGGGCTCAGGGGAAGGTGAAAATGGTGGGGGTACAACTGGCTCAGGTAATTTCTGGATGACTGGCATGACAAAGGGTTTGGATTTCTGTGGAGAAAAAGCAACAAGATTGAATTAGACATCGTAGATGTATTTGAGCAATTGTAGCTATCTCCGCCTGGGCACCGGTGTGGTTTATCCTCTTACTGCAAAATAGTTTTGTTGTTTACAACACGTTTCCTGGGAGGTACAAATTTCTGCATTTTCTGAGATCATTTTGACGGCACATGTTCTAAAATGGTAAAAACGCTTTGGTTGTTCCATGGTTTGGCTGCAACCAGACGTACACATTGTACGCATATAACTGGCTGCAGAGCCACACATCTACAGTATGTGATACCGGCCAAAGTTGAGTTTGCTTTGATATGCAAGCAAGTGGCTTGAGTAAGGAGCCGGACAAACCAAACCCCTACACTTTTTTTTATTCCAAACTCCCCCCCCCCAAAAAAAAAAATAATAATAATAATAATAAATAAATATTAAAAAAATCCAAAGCAGACAAACAACCTAACGAAATCCAATATTTCAGTATCTCACCTTTTGGGTTTATCAGGTATCTTTTTAGCCTTAACAGCAATAGGTTTCTTGGGTTGGACTGGTTTAGGCATCTTAGCATTGCGGTTTTTCTTGACAGGTTTTGTTACTGGAGCAGGAGGTGCCTCTGGTTCTGTGGAGGAATCATGATCACAAAATATTAAGAAGAGGGTGTTATTACATCCATGAATTACATCAATAGCAGTTCTTTTTGTTTTCAAAGCAATTGTCATTTTGGGGGTTTCAAAAGATCCTTTCAAGTCCACTATCTTTAAGTAACAGATCACCAAACGAAAAATTTGACCAGTATCCTCACTTGGTGTATCCCAACATGAGCATAAAATAACAAACCTGTGACAGTTTGGGCTCAATCGGTCATCGAAGATGCAAGAAAATAGCGAAAGAAAACACCCTTGATGCATAGATTTGTGTGCTTTCAAACGGCTGAAGCCTTTCTCAGATTCAAATATTTTAGTGAGAAATTACCTCTTTCTCAAAAACTACGTTACTTCAGAGGGAGTCATTTCTCACAATGGTTTATACTATTAGCAGCTCTCAGGTGCTCCTTAACAAGCAAGTTTTGATGGTAATGTATTTCTTGAGTAATTACCAAAAGTATCCGCTGCCTTTAATCATTGCTACGATTGGTCAATAATTGTCAACAGATAGAGATCATTGAGTTGCTTTGTGTTTTTTTTAACCAGTGGACATAAACCTAAACTTATTTTGTGAACCGTTCAATTTACCTGCTGGGGGTGGTGGAAGTGGAGAAGGTGCAGGAGTTGGTAGCTTTGGTGGTTCTGGCTCAGGTTCTGGTTCTACCAAAGGTTCTGGTTCTGGTTCTGGTTCTGGGGTTGGTTCTTTTGGTGGTTCTGGTGCAGGAACTAAGTGACAGAGAATATTTTTACAATTTATTATGACTTAGTCCACAATTTCAACTGAAACAGTGTTCAACATCAAAAGAAACAAAATGGCTTTCAAAACTACATTTGTGCGCAAAACTGCACTTGTGTAAAGTATTTATAGTGAAGAAAAGAAAAGTTACAAACAAACACTTTGTAAGTTAGCAGTGATGTTGCAGTGCAAAAAAAAATACAAGATTTGTTGTGTTTAAGAAAGAAATCATGCTATTGTGGAATGCAGCTACATGTATTAGTCTTAAATGTGATTTTGATTTAAAGGAAGCATAAAAATAGTGGGTTCTGGGAAAAGGAGGAGTATATGCACTGGATGTATATAAAATAAATCTTAATCAATCATAAAACATAGTTAAATTTAGGAGCTTAGAAACATTGAAGGTGAAGGGATGATAGGTATAAAGTTGATAGAAGTATACAATGATATTTTCTGACCCTTTGTCTAATGTTCACATTTGACGGGGGAGGTAGGAGTTATACCAGCTTAATAGGATAGAAAGATTACTGGTTATCACGCACAAACATGTTTGCTAAAACACACAAATAAATCATTCATGTACCACACACAAACCAAACCAAAGAATTAAAATAATCATTTACAAAAATGTTCTTCCATGAAAAGTTTTCATTTAATAAGAAATTTCATTCTTGTCTCCATTTCCGTCTTAATGGATCAGAAAAATAATGACTCACTTTCTTGCATTGTTTATCAAGTAAAAATTGCCTGTCTAAACACTTGATGTCTTTGGCCAGTTTTAACATGATCCACATGCAAATACTACGAGTTGGACAAAAGTTGTGAATTGCTACCAGCCTCACTGTAGTCACTGTTTTGAATACAAAGCATTTCCTAGACTTGCTATCATATCAAACCAAACTCACACAGCCTCTAATGACATAGTATAGACAGTGTCCACATGGCTAAGGTCCAAATGAAGTGGATTTGGCTGTTGTTGTGTCCATTGTTTTGTTAAACTGTTAAAAGGTGAAGAATCTATTGTGTCAAACATCTTGTGTTTTCCTTTCTATGGGAGTACACCTTACCAGGTTGTCTGAATGGCACTTGAGGAAAATCCGTATAGCCCCTGTCAATCTTGGCTGTTTCTGTTTGTTGCACAGATGGTGTTATTGGGACAAGTAAGTAAGTAAGCAAGAAAACAAAGAAGAAATTATTGCTAGCATTAGGAAAGTTAGCCTTGGCCCAAAAAGAAGTTAAAGTAAAGTATTGCAAGCATTAGCGATTAGTGAACAGTTGCAACCAAAATGAAAGTACAGTCACAAACTTTTATAAACTGATTATATTACATAGCTTGTAAGTTTTGGGTTTGAGTTAAGAACTGCATCTTGCATAAATACATTGACGTTTAGAAAGCCACAACAATTATTGCTTTTTAAAAGTTATGATTGGTCTATTCAGACAGGAAAGAGTTGTTAACCAGTATTCAGGTGCACAGAGTAGTCATAAAACATTTACTTGTCTTTAAAGAATGAGGTTTGTTCAATTCATACTATGTTAGGAAAGATTTAAATAGTTTTCACATTTATACCCATGTGCTTAAAAGAATCATTAGTTGAATTTTGATTAAAGTCTTGCAGCTTCCAAACATGTGAGTTTATAACCATCGGGGTAAGATCATTATGATGACCTCTGAGGCTGCAGGGTTTTTACATTTTGGTTAATGCTATAATAGTTACTGAAGCACCAAGTTATCGTTTGTAGTGTTAAATAAACATTTGAATGAGAGTAATTGTGTAACTGGTAGTGATTTAACTCAGATAGTTGACCACCGCTGCAGGTGTGATGTGGTAATTGCTAAGTTAAATGGTCATAATGGTCCTTGCTTTGCCAACTCATGTTCAAATCCTTATTGGGGTCCACTTCACAATATGAACTGATATATAGCTGATATTATTGCAGATAGTTTTTGTCAACATAAAGTAGCAGGGAGCTATTTACACTTATGAATCACAATGTTCTTTCACTAAGCAATACTTTTCTGTGCTCCTCAAAGTTTATCCTGCCAAGATGTAAAATCTTGTGTGCGCACTAACACAACTGGTGGGCAAAATGAGGGAACAACACGCCTTTTTGTATGGGGCTGACGGTGGCGTGATGCATATGCGTTTGTGCGTCTGCCTAGTGCACAACTCTATGGCGTTTGCCAACCAATAGTGTCTGTACACATGCTTGAATGTAGTAAGCATAATATTTCATGGGAAGGGCTAGGGATGGGCATTTGAAAACACATTGTCTCCCATTATCAGCCTCACCTGTTTCTTTCTTTGTCTTCTTCTTGATGGGTTTAAGGGGTTTCTTACGCTGCAGCTTAGGTCTCGCAGGATTTTGGGCTCTTTCAAAGACTGTAAATGATGGCAGAGGAAAGTGGAAGGACAGAGAGAAGGATGATGATGATTTGTTGATTCATGGAAAGATTATAGAGAATAAGAAATAGGGAAAAGCTCGCAACCAAAACAACTAATAACATAAACTTTCCAAAACAACAATTTTACACACCAACTACAGCTAGACTATTGAGATTTAAAAGAATTAGCGTTAGGAAAATGCATTAGAAAATGCATTTTCCTAACATGTTTTAAAATAATTTAGAAGCAGTTTGTATCTATACAATGGGTACCAATCAGGAAAAGAAAATATCCCAAGTCTGGGGACATGCAATGGGTAACTATTCCCCTTGAGACTCTTGGTATTAATTGAAGAATTTGAACAACAGTAGAAAAATTAAAAAGCTATGTATCATGTCTATTGCGTCTATTGCATATGATTTGTAATGAACCATATGCAATAGACATCATGATAAGTAGAAAGAGCACACTTTCAAAAGACTCCGTGGTATATATAGCCATCCTGTTTTTTCTTCTTCATAAGTCAGTACCTTTTTGTAAATCAAGAATAATTTTCATAGTTGCTGCAAAGGGGGAGCAGCATGACAAAGGATTATAAAAGAATTGAATGAAATACTTATAGGTTCACTGGGTAAATAACGACTGATTTTGCATTATTGAGGAATAGTAAAAAGTATTATACCAAAGTTTCTTTACAAAAACATCGAAGCATAGCAAACACAAAAACAATTAAATCTTTGACAAAAATGAAGTTTTCTTGTCGATGCTTGCAGAAATGGCACTTCTATGTAGCATAATGATGTAAAGAAAAATTAGCATTACAACTTCTTCAGTATAGATAGTTCCCAGTAGACGCCATCTCTACGGGCAAATTGCATTTTGGCTTGCAGGTGCGTCAAACGCTCAACTTATTAACGCAGCCGCGTTGTTCACGGACCAAACCTGCAATGAGTTTCGTGAAATGCGCGCGTGTTGCACGCCATTCTCACACGAAACGCACGACTGTTTGTTCTAAACTGCCCGTAAAGATGGCCGATTTACGTCATACTGCAACCTATCTATAGACCTAAAGTACCCTTTTGAATTCCAGCAGGTGTAGTAACCTAAAAACAGGTTTCATTTTGTTTAAAGTGTTCCCACTCACCTGGTTCTGGCTCAGGCTCTGGTGGAGGTGGTGTTGGATCTTTTGGTGGCAGCGGTGGGATCTCAATAGTTGGGGTAGGTTCCCTAGGTGGGGGTGTAGGGTCCCTTTGAGGAGGTGTGGGTTCTCTGGGTGGGGGTGTGGTTTCTTTTGGTGAAGGTGGTATAGGTTCCTCAGGTGGTGATGAAGGTGTAGGGTCTGGTGTGTGTTCTTTAGGAGTGGGTGGTTTGGGGATTGAGTCCTTCTGGGGAGGGAGTGGAGGGGTAATGGGTTTGGGGGGCTTTTGCTTATCTTCTGTGTAGAAAAGAAAGATGTTGGTGCATAAACTAATGGCATTGTTAATCCTATGAATGGGTTAATTAGTGTCAATGTAATTTAAGTCAACTCAAACTTACAATTCCCAGCCCTTTAATTTTTCAGCTTTATTGATCTCCCTTGTATCCAAATTTTCTTGAAAGTGAAAAAGAGGCCATCAGTTTTTCTTGCAGCCATGTTTTGGAATCTGTAAAACCTATCCCATAATTGCTTAACACTTCTGAACTATTTTGTAAAACTGTAATGGTTAAAAAATCTCAGCTCCTGAAATGGTAAGTATACAAAAAATGTATCTGTACCTATTATAAGCAAAAAAATTACACTAATCACAGGGTATACTTTTAAAGTTGCCACAACAGCAGTGGTTCCTGAATATTTGCATCAAACTCAGGAAACAATTTTAATGTATTTAGTTTAAAATTGCTTGTCCAGCAGGTTAATCTTGAAGCAGATTAGCAGCTTCATTGTTGCTCACTGGTAAATGATTTGTACTTGGTAAGCACAGTTTTTGTACTAATTCTGCCAAGTTGTTCCATCCATATTTGCAATTAAAATGTTCATTAAAAAGACACAAACTAATTTTTTCCTCAATAAGAACCATATCTGATCCTAATATTTAGATAAAAACAATCGGAATGTTCCTCCACCAGTGAAAAGGAAGTACAGTTGTTTAGAAGAGTGGGTTTTCTTGCAATAGATAACCAAAAACAAAAGTGAACATAAAAATTCATACAGATTTTACGGTGATAAAAAGACCATTTCAGTAATACTTTCCCTCCACCAAAGACAGAAACAAAACAAGTCAAACATAACAAAATACACAGTGAAAATTAGATGCTCCTGTGCATAAATACTTAACATTTTGCCTTCTATCAAAACCAAAAACAAAAACACTGGTGAATGTGGGTTTTTTTGTCTTCTAAAATAACACCCTTTAGACTGGGGATAGTAGCATAATTCCTCCTCATCAAATACTGAACATTTTCCGTACATCAAAAGTAAAACCAAAGATTTGGAAAATGAGTGAAGGCATACCAAGACAACATTTGAAAAACCAATCAGAGTTTGTGCAAGGGAACATGTGCAACTGCATCACATCAAGGTCACATCTTATCCTACCCTCATCCACGGAAGACATCTTACTTCCAGGCGTATCTTTGTCATCATTGACAAATGAGATTACTTGGATTGGATCCATCTTGAGTTGTCTCTGATTCCCTGAGTTATTTTCTTCCTCATTAACTTGAGACAATGAGAGTTAGACACTTTAAAATAACATTGGGTACAGTGTGTCTGTGCATTCAGTTTGGAAGTTTGCATTTGGGACTGCAAGTTTGAGAGGTTCCCCTTGTCAAGGCCAACACAACTCACCTCAAACCTTCATGGAGTATATTTGTTGACATAAAATGCTAATACAATGCTGAGTTTATCATGAGTTAAGGTTAATTGCTACTGATATTGTACTTAAAAGATGAATTGAAGGAAATGCATGAGTGTGAAGTCATTCAATCAAGTTTGTTTTTGTTACCTTTCTTTGGAGCTTCTTTAGGTTTCTTTTTCCTGAAAAAATAAATAAACAGTACAATAAACAGTTATTAGAAATCCAAATCTACTTCGTTGTGACTGTTGTGATGATTCTCTAACTATCACAATTGAGATGAATATGCTTCTTCATACTCTCAATTGAACACCTTCTTGCCGTTGGTCATTAGGACCAGCGGTCAAATTATGAAGATAAAAAACTCTGCCAATTATAAAGAAAAAAAATTCAGAATTAATAATAAAAGAGAAACACAAATTGTGCTAGTCAGATTTCTTTTCATAGTTTTGTTCTGAGTGATTTATTTTACAGAATGATTAAATAGTTATCATGTAAGTATTTGAATACTGGAGATATGTGTTCAGTAATTTTGCCCAAGTCCTTGGAGGCCGATAATTCAAGCTGTGGATGTTCCATTGAACTAGTGTCAATAATTCAAGCTGTGGATGTTCCATTGAACTAGTGTAAATAATTCAAGCTGTGGATGTTCCATTGAACTAGTGTCAATAATTCAAGCTGTGGATGTTCCATTGAACTAGTGTCAATAATTCAAGCTGTGGATGTTCCATTGAACTAGTGTCAATAATTCAAGCTGTGGATCTTCCATTGAACTAGTGTCAATAATTCAAGCTGTGGATGTTCCATTGAACTGTCAATGATTCAAGCTGTGGATGTTCCATTGAACTAGTGTCAATAATTCAAGCTGTGGATGTTCCATTGAACTGTCAATAATTCAAGCTGTGGATGTTCCATTGAACTAGTGTCAATAATTCAAGCTGTGGATGTTCCATTGAACTAGTGTCAATAATTCAAGCTGTGGATCTTCCATTGAACTGTCAATGATTCAAGTCAAGTACATGTACATACAATGTGCAATGATGACTGTGGGTTTGTGGCTGTGCATGATGATTAGTGCCATGTGATCTCCTCTTATTGGTCTTTGATTGTCAATCTCATTGGACCAAGGCCTCGTTCCATGAGAGAGAGACATTTATGTCTGACTCTGGGAACCTTTCCACCACCAAAGTCACAAACAATAACAATTCAAACATTAAAAAAAAAAAACAGTAAAAATTAGATGCTCGTGCTGTGCTTAAAATATTACTAAGCTTTTGTCTTCCATCAACATCAAAACAAAAACATTGTTAAATGAATTTTTCGGTCAATTAAAACAAAAGAAGGGATGGAGGGTATTGGTCTAATTCCTCCTCCTCAAACACTGAACAGTTTCCTTCCATCAAAAAGTAAAACTTTGAAATTTGAAAAAGAAAGTAAAGTAATTTCAAGACAACTTTTGAAAAACCAATTCCAGTTTGTGCAGGAAACATGTGCAAATGCATCACATCAATGTATTGTGTACAAGACTAGGATAACATCAGAGACAATGCGTACATAGAATCTTCTCCATTCCAGGCCTGACCTTCTTTTAAGAATGTCTCTGAATGGTCTTGGGATGATGATCCTGGTGAGGTTGGAGGGAATTTGGGACTTTGCATTCAGGAAGGACTTATTATTGACAAAGAATCTTGACAACAAAGTATGTTCTTTTCCTGTATGACCCTATAAATCATTACAAGTTATCCAGTCACGAAACAGCAAAAAGACGGAATGTGTCAAGGTTAAGTTTGACTGGACCATAGAGAAAGGACAGAACTGGACCAATGCAAAACAAGAATCTTATTTGTAGCTGCATATCTAGTACATCATAAACCATGCAGTGTATTGGATTTTAAAGCATTTTTGAGGGTGTGAGATCTAATGCACACATTCCATGCAAATGTTCCCATTGGACTGGGATCCTCAATAGTTCTAAACAGCTATTTAAATCATCAATGACACCCATAAACTGACACACACTTAGATATCATAGTAAAAACTAGCAATAGAAGAAAACGGCATCTAAAGTTGAATGGTTTATTTTTAAACCACTAGGTCTATCCTTCAACTAGTATTCTTATAGTGGACACTTGATGCTATGAACTTGATAAATATAGGCTCACTGTTCTTGACTGTTTGCATCCTAACTTATTAAGAAATGAAGTAAGAAAGGAGCGTGTCAGTTTTTAAAACCACAAAAGATATACAACATTGCGTGTATGTTCGTGCATTATGATTAATGCAACTTAATTGCGTGTCAGTTTGTGAAAATTTAAAGTGTCACTTTTTTGCAAAGGTTGCAACACATAATTATCGAAAAAGTCAAGTATTTGAAGCCTTAAAACTTTATGAAATTGTAGGCCTTGAGAATATTGTAAAAACTGAAAAACTGAAAAAGAATTGATTTTGTACACAATGTGTCAGTTTGTGCATGGTGTCAATGGCGAAATATTAGTCAAATTAAATTTATGCTATTTCAAATAACTGTAAATACATTGCATGCAAATCTATCATGGTTCTAAGTCTACTTTCCCATTGAAATAAACCAAGAATGGGACCTTTTCAGATTAGCTGTTTCTCAGACTGTTAACCTTCCCTAGGACCTGAAAACCATCTTATCTTTGGTGCAATTGTTTCACAGCAGTCAATTGTGATGATTAGTTTGAACAAATCACAAACAATGCAGCCATTCTATTTCAAAAATGAAGTGATGAAAATAAGTGAATTAAGGGTTGCCATGGTAACTTGACAAGCATGAGTGCTCCGTGGATGGATGATTTACAAACGTGGTGAATGGGATGCCAGGCAACTTACACCATCAGTGGCACTTCTGGCTTAATCTTTTCATCTCTTTGAATGACAGTTGTTTTCCTTTCTATCTTGTCTCGTTTCTCAATCACTTTTGGTGGTGGGGGAGGAGGTAATTCCTCCTTCTGGACTGGATTGCGTTTTCTCTGACGATTGGCTTGGTTCTCTCAATGACCTTAGGAGGGACCTCAATTGGTCTCGGAGGCGGTGTTTCCGCCTTAGGGACAGGTTTTCTTGTGTTTGGAAAGAATTAGTAGAGTTATAGCCTAGTTGAATATATTGCTAAAAGAGTTATCAGATTTAAAACTCTGTAGTATGAAAATCTATTATGACCTTTCTTCAAATGAAACCTTCAAATTCTACTTTCATATTCATTTGTTTGGAAGTAGGTATATCTAGTGGTAAAGCAGATCTTGATGCCCCCAGCCCCTCCCCACCCCAAACAACAACAACAACAACAACAACAAACAAACAAACAAACAAACAAATACAAATAAACAAACAAACAAACACCCTAGCAAACAAAAAACTTTTATTTGATTTGTAAGCTAGAACAAATTTCTTAAACTTGCTTGAAGGAATTACAGTTTACACCAAAAAAACAAATTTTAAACAAAACCTGCTTTTGAATTGGTTCTGATTTCAAATATTTTGGAGAGTAAATCATCTTAATAAATTCTCTTTAAAAATTACTGGGATAGGGATTTTTATGTTTTACCATTAGATGTAGGATGCAAGAAGTAGATGTACTCACTTTTTAGGAGGTGGTATTTTAGCTCGGACCGGTTCAGGAGCAGGAGGTGGTGGAGGTAGCGGTTCCTTCTCCACCTTCTTAATGGGTGGTTTCACAAACTTAGTCTTTTCTAACTTCTTCTTTGGTAGTGCCTCAACAGGTTCTCGTAGAGATGCTATTGGCTCTGTGATCTCTCTCTTCTTAGGCACTATTGGCACGGTTGGTTTCTTAGCAACGGGAGCTGGTGGAGGTAGAGGTGGTGTCTCAGGTCTGAGACGATCCTTTCTCTCTGGTGGTTTCCACTCTGTGGAGGTCACTTTCTGAGCTGGTTTCCTCAGCTCAAACTTGTCAGGCTCATTCCAGGCATTGTCATGTCCTCGGCTCTCCATCGTCTTAGTGATGGCCTTGGTGGATTTCTTGACCTTGAAGCCTTCGTTCTTGGGGACATCCAGGTTGCGGTCTTTGCTGAATGGATCATGGGCCTCAGTGGTCTTAGACTCTACCTTCTTGGGCTGGAAGGCTTTAGGGGCTAAGGAAATCAATATTGAAAAATACATATTCCCACGTTGGTTAAATCTTTCAGCATCAAATTTTCCAGATTTGATTGCCCTGCCCATAATTTGTGTCCCAATTACCTTTGTTTCCAGTGCCAAATATTCTCAAAAGTTCCTTAAAGTGCACTGCTGAAAAATTCATACTTTATTCTCAAAAAATTACTCAAATAGTTTTTTTTCAACAATAGTCTTTCTTCTAGTGACTTGAGTGCCAGTACCAATTCCGGTATTATTTAAAAATTGGCAGGGTTTTTGGTGTTAATCATTGCAAGGCTCAAAATACCCACTAGATCACAGTCCAGTAAAAAGCACTTTGGCCAGTAACCTTATAACTGAATATGTCCTGCAGTCTTGTGTTTTTCAAAACACATGCTTTTGAAGATTTACTTCTACACTCTTTATCTTTTTAATTCCAAACCTCCTCCTAAAAACTTGGAAAATAAAAAAAATAAAGAAATACTTTAGTTCTCATAAAAAATTATTTTTGGTCCAGAATAAAAACACCTGTGGTATATTATGGACATTGTGCCCTCCCCTTGACATAATCAGACACTCACCTTTGTATAAATGCTTCCGTCTCTCCCTCTCGTATTCCTCTCGTTTTATTCGTTCCTCTTCTAGTCTTTGTTTCTCCCTAGCCCTGGCTTCCATCCGCAATCTGGCTTCTTCCTCTAATCGGGCTTCCTCTTCTAACCTTGCTGCTTAGAGGAAACACAAATCAAAGATAACAAATTAATCAGAAAATATACAATGAGTTTGGAAGTATTCATCGCATGCAATTACAAAGTACATAGTAATCAAAAGTCCTTTTAGCGTTTGGGTTCATCTACACCTGTGTTGAGATGTAAAGACTATGAACGTCTCTGACGATTGCAGTTGTACACAGTTATACTCCTGAAAATGGAGCACGTTATCAATCATTCAATAGTCTTGCTCATTTCAGGCTAGTTGAAGAAAAATAGAGAAAGTTTTGGTTACGATTATAATTAGATTGTATAGTCTAAAGGTATAACCTACAGTTCAAAATCAGCACTCCACCATACAAAGCCTCAAAGTGTTCCCTCTGGTTGAGTATTTGGAACTACTTTCAATGGTGCAAGACACAAGAAACTATATGTACTCCTCAATGAAGAAAACTATTGTATAATCTGTGACTGTGTATTAACTTTACACCATTATGACAAATGGAAAATCGCTGCCCTGATCCTCTTCAGCTAGATTGAAGCTTTGGAGGACCTTTAAAACCTTTCGGTTTTTGAAATCTCTTTTGAATAACTCATGTAATCCTCAAACCAAACCATGGATTACTGCTAAGCGCCATTATACTGGGGAACAAATCTGAGTTGGACATAGATGCTTAACTAGAATCCATCTGTTTAAGAAGATTTCATCATGGCCTTGGTTGCTACGTGACAGTTCTATAAATATTCACAAGTGTGATGAGTATTCAGTGCCAAAAACCAAAACATTGTGCTTTATTGAGCAGCTTCCATTTTTGATTTTTCATGTAATTTAGAAGTGAATCAGTAAGAACACGTTGCAAGTTTTTAAACAATAACTCATTTATTTATCCACTCAGGGCAAAATCTACCAACCTTCTGACATAATGGAAGTCCCGATCCCGGAAGATGAACTCTCAGAGAAATCCTTAGGGTTGTAATCTGGCAAGAGTTGGTGTAATACTGTGAAAAACAAGGAAATTTTAAATCATGTTTAATGTACATGAGAACATTCATCTTGTCCACTCCTGTTTTAGTTTTCATGAAATTTGTTTTGTTGGTGTGGACGTTTTTAAACAACTGTCTAAAGACAACTATTTGTCTCTTCACTTAATTGATTTTTTAAATTAAAAACAAACATTCTCACCTTGTAGACAAGCATAACAGTGATCTGTGGATGAAAATATACAAAGAATTATTAACCTTATATTAAATTTTTTTTAGGCTAAAGGAGATGAACTTATTTTCAAACCGTGGCTTTCTTCGTAATACAGTTTTGCTCACTTGAATCACTCACATTCTTTTTAATGTGGAGTCTTTTATATAAGGAATTGCCATAATAAGTTGTTTTGGTCTCTTTCTTACTTTGGTAGTGTTTAGCTTTGTGATCATTGTCGCCGTGGTGATGAACCATATCTAAGATCCATTGAGGTACTTTGGTTGGTCTCTCTCTGGGAATGGTGGATTCATGAACTGGCTCTAACGGCTCAGGCAGCTTCTCTACTGACATCAAGATATCATTCCGATCATCTAGCTTTACTTCATCCGCTGTGTAAAGAAAATCAAGAGTTGGTACAACAGTGTTAGAAAATTTATTTTAAAATAAAAAAAAATATATAATTCAAAACTCACTTAGATTAAGAAATGCAATGTATTTTTCAGCTAATCACTTTCTGAAGTGTATCTGTGATAAAAACAAGTGTTTGAAAGTTTTTAAATTCTTTAAACCAGACACGTTTAGTAGAGCGACATTGTGGGCTTTCTTCATGTCTTTTCTGTTGTCTGTTTTCTTTTATCTTTCCCGCTGTTAAAAACATTGTGGGTTTAACCCCACAATGTCAAAACACCCCACAAGTACAGTTCCTACCTAAAAATCACCCCACAATGTCAATCTTGTAAGCACACTGGTGGTAAACACAAGTACACAACAGACATAGTGATATATAGTGCTATAATTGCCAAGTTAAGCATCATTGACTTGGGTCAAGATTTCATGTTTGCCCAGGTCTTATGTGGATGGTACTTTAGGTCCTGTGCATTGTATGCACATTAAACACCAGGACACTTATCATAAAAGAGAAGGGGTGTGCCCTGTGTTTCTGGATCAGCTGCATAAATGTGCCCTCTATGAGCATGCTTGGAATATAGTTTATATGAAAATATATTTATATGAAATTAGTGCAATATAAAATAATAATTTTTTGTTCCACTTAAATTAGATAAGCTCTGTTTTTTTGCCAACTTCTTCCATACAGCTTAGCTGCTCTTTTTGCCATGTTCTTACTTTCCTTTCTTTGTAACATCCCTTCATAAAATAAATAGTGTCATAATTTGTTATTGTACTATAAAAAATGTGTTTGAATGTGTAAGAAAAGTTAATCTCATCCAAAACAATTCTCCTCTAAAACTCAGTTTTTTCATATGACAAACTTAAAGGCAACTTGGAGGCAATTAACCGCACTGCACAAGATTATTTTTTTTAATAGTGTCATCTTCCCCAAAGAAATTTAGGTGAAAGTAAAATGGAAACTTGAAAAATGCATAGGACTCTTCATAGGTAACTCACATGAGTGTATGAATGTTGATGATGGTACTTTGATCTCCCTGGTAACCTCCTTTGGGGCAAAGTTGTACATGCGAGGTTCCTTGCTGAAGAAGGTAAAACCACCTCCAATTCTCCTGGGCTTTGCATGATGAAAACTACAACAAATACCAAAGTGTTAATACTATTTATAAATCAATTGATGAGACCATCCCTCTTACAACAATGTGCCTAAGATCCAACATGAGGGATAAATTGGAGAAATAAAGACATGAGAAACATTTATAATGTTGATGATTGGTGGCAGCAGACTAACCTGGTAAAAGCCGTCAATCTTGTAAATCTAACTTGCCTAGAATTTCATCTGCTGCCACTTACAATCTTGATTTCTCCTTTTCCTCCTTCCCAACATCCGAAAATTAGTAAAACATCCCCCCACCACTCCCGACCATTACAAACTTAATGTAGAGGGCTGCACATTGGTAGAGCACCAGCACGTTAATCCGGAGGTTTCAGGTTCAAGTCCCACTCTAGTCAATTTTTGTTTGTTTAACCAAAATGTTTCTTCGTTCAATTCAAAACTAGCAACGTTTTACCAAATTGAGCCATATCTGAACAGTTTGACTTCAGAAAAGTCCCTGATTTGAACCTCAAGTAATATGATTTAGGACAGATGGAGTGAAAAGGTGCATAAAACGTGTTTCATTGCCTTTTTCTTATTTAAATAAAATGATAAACAAATAAATGAGTCTTAAATCAAACCTAATTCACCAAAAGGAGCTTAAGGTGCTGACAAAGGGAAACACATTAATAAAAAAAAAGGACCAAAAAGAACAGCAATTAATCAAATTGTACTTTTTGAAGAGTTTTTAACGATTGAGGTTGATAAGGCTAGGATGGTTTAAGGAATTAAATAAATGGCCCAGTGACCAGGGGTAATAATGTTGGAGCGCCATGAGCATCACTGAGTGACAGATTTGAGCGCTACATGCGAAGCCACTATTATTATTTGTTATTATTTTGTTAGTGTTGTTATTTTAATGATTTTCCCCTGATTTCTCAAGATTTTTCTTGACTATACTCATGGTTTTTCCTGATTTCAGAGAACTTGGCCTGTTGTCCTTTGAATAAGTATAAAATTCCTTTCTATGGAGACAAACCTTAGTAGTAAAACTCACATAAACAAAATTGAAACAAAATACAAACAAACTATATTATGATTTTGTACTAGTAAGAACTTTATAATCAGTTAAGATTAAGATCAGTTAAAGTTAAGATGACAAAGTCAGTTACTTACTGGGGTGTTTTGCTTAAGGCACAGCCAAAACACACACTGCGAGGTAAACTAACTATTGCACTACTATCCTTGACCAGCTGACCTCCATCCCCTTCACCTTTGACCTCAACCTGTGACCCTGTCCTCTCATCCACTTCAACGAAACCACTGCGTTGAGCTGCTTCCAGGTTACTACGGCAACTAGCACACAGAGTCGGGAGGACATAGGGCTTCTCTCTAATTTCAGTTTCTGACAGAGCCTTGGGATGAAGGGAAGCGGTACCCACAAAGGGGAGGTAGATGGGACGATGGATGACTTCCTCCTCAATGGATCGAAATTTCTTGCTTAGAAGGGTCGAGGGAAAACTTGATGACAGATCAGTAAAAAGGTTCTGGTACAATCTGGTGGCATAAAATTGAAGGGAAGCAAAACATTAAAAAAATATTATTAATATATAATAGCCAAGTCTCTTCAAACACTCAAAAGAACATTTCAAATTTAATAGCTTTTTTAAAGTACTGTCAAAATCTTGTTGGACAATCGGTGGAGTTTATACTTATGTTAAACAAAATAGCTGTATATAGTGAATATATTCACTCACGTGTGCATAGGAAGCGGCGGTAAAAATGTGACCTTTGAATCAGCGTTGGCGTTGTCCTGAAAAATAGAAAGAAATTATAAACAATACAGTAAGTTTGTGAAACCTGTCAGGAAAAAAATTACTAAATCTAAAATTTGTCCGTTGGTATAAAATCGGCACATATACCATAGCAAAACTTGCTCTAATCGTCTGGAAATCATAGTAAAATAAGCTCATGGAACATCAATGGATTATCAATACAACATAACATTATTTACACAAACACATGACTTCTTCCACAGTTGCGATTGGTTTAGGTTTTGGTTGTTGGTTGGATAATTCATTGCAAATTGTTTGTCTAATACAAATATAATATATAAATACTCATAATAAAATCAAATAAAAAACGAGAAAAAATAAAAATTTACAAAGCTGTGTTTCAGAATTTCACCGGCACGGAAAAATGAGTAAGAAATCAGCTGATCGGGAGAGAAGTTGCCTGGATGTATTTGTTTTGAAAAGTCCGGCTCGGGTTGTCGCTTGTTGGGTTGGTTTGTCCTTCTCCCAAGACAGCCAAAAATAGGTCTGGTTGAGAGTTCTTTGCCAACAACCAACCATTGTCTGACTGAGTCCTTGTAATTGTATTCACGACACTGTCGTCTTTCTAGGGTTAGTGGTCAAGTGTGTGTATACTTTGCACCTTGTTAAAACATCATATCGTGTTCGTATTTTATGTATAATAGATTAACCCCAAATCTGTGTCGAATTGAAGGTTTAATGATGTAGACCTATATTCAACCCAACAGCTATTGAACTGGGCCAGTTAAATATTAATGTTATCGTGAGTGGTACGCAAGGCCTCATTTTGATGTTACAAAGTGTGATCAGTGTTTTGTTGTTTATATTTTTACCACATTGAGTAAAATAGTAAGGTTTGTGGATATACTGTCTTTAACAAGTTTGTTTATAAAAATTGCATGATTCTGGTATGTTGTCTTTAAATCCAGACAAGGAGTAGAAAAGATAATGTTGCCAGAACCGCTTCGAACCAAGAGTAGGTAGGCCTACATGCATATATAGAATTGACGATATTGGTAAAATAAAATTGCTAGTACGTGTTGATGATGTTGGAAACATTGGAAATGTTGGGATTGTTTCTAGTTTGCCTGTTCTCTCTATAATGCCAAACCATCCAAATTGGTCATGTTGAAAAAAATGCATTTTCTTTTTTTTCTCGTTTTGTTGTTGTTGTTGTTGTTGTTGTTTGTTGGTGTTGGGTTTTTTTTTTTTGGGGGGGGGGGGTGGGGTGTGGGGTGGTTGCTTCCTCTGAACTAGCATAAGGTACAACATTTAACTGCATAATAATGACGATACAATTTTTGAGAAAACAGCTGCTTATAAAATTCATTGATTAAACTAGTACAGTGACTTCAATCTCCCCTTGGTATCTTTGTCCCACATTCACGGCCGCCTCTAAAGAAAATAGTGGCAAAAATAGGGGTGAACAATTAAAGTATACACCATTTATTTTAGAGGGAGCAACTTCTTGCCAATTAAAACTATAGTTTACACTTGTATTTTTCCTACACGATAACTGCATGGTATGCCTCTATTCAGCGCTCTTATTTTGCCATTTACAGTGAGATAAATTGTTGTGAGGAAAACAAAATACATTGTCGGCGTTTTAAACATAAGAACGTTAACGTTTTATTCTGCAGATTGTTAATTTCAAAGGCCCAGAATAAAAATGAGGGCCACGGGGGGGGGGGGGGTCGAACATCAATTGGGGAGGTGCCCCCCCCCCCCTAGTTACGCCACAGTGTCTCAAAGGGAGACCACCACGACTAGAGTAAACACTCCACACCTACCCCTATCCCAAACCCAAATCGTTAAATCAATGACTGTGACTATTGATTTTAGATACATGCATAGTTTAAAAATAAGACTGCAGTAAGAGTTCAATATTGACATTACGGTGGAACTTTTGAGTAAACAACACAACAACAGTGTTGAATGTCCCTACATGACAATAGTGGAACCACCATGTAAAATAGCAAGGACGTTCAGACAGATAGCGCAAATAAAACTATACAGTCGGTTTCAGAGTTCCAACTTTTTTCAAACTTTAACTACAAAAAAAAACCATTTGTTTCATCCATATGATTGAGAACAACAATTCAACAATGAAAGGAAAAACTATTTCTCCAAAACTAATAGCTCTTCGAAGATATCAAATTTTTGACAAAAACTCCAGCATACAATTTTGAAAACATTTTGCGGCCGTGAAAACGCGCAACTGTCGTGTTCACCGCCGCATGCTTGAAAAAACGAAGGTTGCCTTTGACCATAAAACATACTTTTTATGGTGAATTTCAATTTTGGGATTCTTGGGAACGTTGAATAAAGAACTAACATAGTAAAGTATTGATTGGAAATCTTTTCATAGATCGCGCATTCATTAATTGTGCAAACTATATTCCGTTGTGAATAAACTTCACTGTTCTGCAGTGGTGCCCGTTGGATTTGCGTTGCGATCTGGACTATATGACTTCAAACTGGAAACAAGAATGTGACTTTGTTTTATGTCATGTCAATGTTAGACTTCATTGTAGGCCTATATGTAGTCTCAAGAATAAGCAGTATTATCTTTTACAGATAACCCATAGCTCATGCTTTAACACTGCCGTGACCATAGCCAAAGACAACAAGCCAAAACCAGCTCATATTATCAGACAAGAAGTGGAACACGCATGCAGGCTGATCGGGAGCCCGAGCTCCAGAGAAAATGTACAAGTTTCGAGAAGACTTAATGTCCTTGGTCTTTTGTGATGTGTAGACCTACATCGGTTTCAATACTAATGTGGCTATCATCCCCTACGGCAGAACTCAACACAGCAGCACTTATCTGAAGTTTGAGACTTTGAGTATTGAACCGCATTAGATTGAAATCGATTTTACGTTGGTTGTTATACACTCCGCCATGGTAACAAGTTTCTTTCTTTCATATGATCTGTTTTGTAAGTTACGGTAACCTACTAATCGCAAATATCTTGTGGATTTAGCATCCAACTTGTTCTTGAAACATTGCCATCTCAAACAAAATCCATCATTTTCAAGAAATTTGCAAAAAATGCAGTCTTTTTAAAACGATCTCCTCTTCAGCATTTCAAGCTGATTTTGTATTTTCTCGACTATAGGGTTTGGGTTGTTTTTATAGCTAAAATTTTGACCCATAGTTGAAGTTTGTGAGGCCGGATTTCGGTAAAGTTAAGAGACACTATTTGTAGGTCTCCCTGGATTGATTAGCAAACTCATACCCGTACAAATCCTCCTGAAAAAGGCTGCTATCCAAATCGATTAACAGCATTTAAAGGTCCCCAAAATCACCGATATTTATTTCGATTGCCGTTATATAGCAATAAACACGAGGGCGTTACAAAACCACGGGACGCAATATTCCAAACAAAACGTCATGAAATGTTTCTAATGTTTTCTTATACTGCTATAACTTGCTAATCAGTGAGATCATTACGTCAAAGTGAGATTTATTCATCGAAAAACCTAGGATGTAATGTTCTGTAGTAATTGATAATGTTAAGTTAGCAATCAAAAACGCTGTATCGATATTTTTGTATGACAGAGATCGTTGTCATGTTGTCGTTGTTGATGCGAGAGTCCCCCAATGGAAAACACGCAGTTAAGTTGTACTTATCACCATCGAGTCGGCACATTTCAAGCTCAGAGCCAATCAATTATTTACAAAGTGTTCATCTTATGTCTATACTGTGTATTTACAAACGTCTCAAGACGGTCTATATATAGCCGTAGGTTCTAACGATTATTTCCTCAATTTAAAGGAACATTACAGAATTGGTAAGAAAAAAACTTGTAAAATATACTTTTTGACAACAGATTTACATAAAACTTACACGGTCTAATAATGATGATAGTAGAAAACATCCCTTGAAATATTTCTGTCTGAAATGCCATTTTTGATGAGAAATGAATAAACTAATTTTCCGATTGGAGTTTATCGCTCAGTGAGCGTTTTATTCATTTTGTTGAATCTATATGATTTCATACAAAATGTGTAATCAGTTTTTCACTATTTTCTCGTGACCCAGATGACCGATCGATCTCAAACTTCTACAGGTTTGTCAGTTTATGTATATGGTGGATTACATAAAGTGCTTACACTGCCAGCAACTGTTTTGTTAGCAAAAACCAATTCTGTAATGTTCCTTAAAGTTAGCAATCAAAGACGCTGTATCAATTTTTGTTTGACAGAGATCGTTGTCATGTTGTCGTTATTGAGGTTGATGCGAGAGTCCCCCAATGGAAAACACGCAATTAAGTTGTAATTATCACCATCGAGTCGGCACATTTCAAGCACAGAGCAAATTAATTATTTACAAAGTGTTCATCTTCTGTCTATACTGAGTATTTACACACGTCTCAAGCCGGTCTGGCCGTAGGCTCTAACGATTATTTCCTCAGTATAAGTGTTTTGCTCAAAACAAGCCTAACGTGAATGTCTCAATCCGCTCCAAGTAGATATGTTATGTTCTACAAGTAGTTAATATGAAGACATATTCAAATGAAATAACAAAGCAAGGTGGGATATCAGCCTTTACCCCTTTTTGGTCATCTTTGTCCGGTTCCCAGTGTTATCGGTAGCAATGATGGTTCTAATCGTTTTTTGAAAGCGGGACCAGACGTTTTCATCAAGCCTCGGTTAGAGTGCATAAGTTGAATGAAGGGAACCAAGATGGAGGAACCAAAAGGGACTCCTATAATCGGCGTTACTTTTGGGAGATCCTTGTTTCAAACCCCTAACGGTAGTCCCCCCCCCCACACACACACACAAAATGATCTTGTTCTACAAACGGTAACCGTATGTACCGACCCTTAAAGTAAAAGTCCTGAAATCTCACTGATTGTCAAGTTATACCAGCGGCCAGTACTCCTGAGAAATAGGTTCGTCTGTGAAAGTAGAAAGAACAGCCTCTTACATCCTAAATCATCATTGCTTATTTTGACCGTCGCAATTATTAACAAATTCGTCTTCTTTTATACTTAGTTATATACAGACGCGAATCCAGGGGGCAGGGGGCACGGCCACCAAAATATAAAGAGAGAAGAAGAGAGGGAATTTAGGTGAAGCAACATTCTGCAATAAACAATAATAATATATATTTTCACCCCTGGAAACCAGAAAACTGTTTGCACAGATACTTCCTGAAGCCCAATTCCGATAGATGTTGGTTTTGTATCCCTGGATACATTATACCGTACCTGAACATGGTGAGACAGTTTGGTGAAGAGACTCCAATGGGATCTATTGCCTTTTTATTAGCTTTTTTTTGGGGGGGGGGTGGGGGAGGGACACCTGTCGGCTATAAGGGGCACACCCTTTAAGGGTCGGCACACACGGTTATCGTTTGTCAGAATGCCTTGAACGATGCCATGTCGACGAAAAATTGTATCTAAGGTTTAAAATGTCCCGGCGGTCCTAAAGCGGGCCCGGACCCTGTTGTAAAGGCTTCCCGTTCGCTCATTCTTATCACGGTAAAATGCCTTCTCTATACACATTCTGGCTGGAATGCCTTTTCTATACATATACGGCTAGCGTGTACCCCTAATTAGCCGACAGGTGTCCCTCCCCTCCCCCAAAAAGCTAATAAAAAGCAATGATAAATTTAAAGTGGTGAAATAATGTGTGAAACGCCTCTAAAATGTTTGCACTGGACAGCATCAAATGTTTTAATTGTTTCTTCATGAAATATATCAGCCAAAGTTGAAGCCGGTCCATTGACGGGGAAGGGGCAGCAGCCGCGCATCCCCTTTTTCACCTCGAAAAAAAAGCATAAAACAAACACAAATTCCTAATCTATATTTTTATTATTTTATTCCTGAAATGTCCTAGATTGCACCACAGCATCTACCGGCAATGTACACTACAGGGCTTTGCGCTTCGCGCTCGCTGATTCGTCAGGTAGAAATGCCCCATCGCTATATTTCTATACACAGCTAGGGTGTGCCACACAATAAAAATTAACAGGTGGTTACTTGAGCCACCACTATGTGTCCCTGTCCAGTTGTAAAAGGACAGAGTCTCTCTAGAATCAATGTTACTGTGGTTGTCCGGCCTGGCAAGGACCAAACTTGGTCATTTATATAGGCACGGAATAAAGGCCTAGTATATTTTGGTAAACATGAACAAAAAAATAGGTGTGCCCACACTTGAAAAATCCTAAATCCGTGCCTGTCCATGACAAAATAAAGTGTTTTACTTGGCGATTTACCTGACGGGTTGGCCCCTCTCAAACGATACCGCAAAATGACAGGCATCGTAAAAGAGAATGTACTATCCACAACAATTATGGCAACTACAGGTTTGTTGAGTAGCCTAGAGGTTTTTTTAAGGATACGCCAACCGATAAATTTAGGCAAACAGACCCCGAGCTGCCTGCCACGCAAGTCACCGTAAAATACTTAAAATATGTAATGAAAACGGGGAAGGCTGTAATCCCGGAGTATAGCTCTGTGCACGTTTAAAGACACTAGACACCTTTGGTAATTGTCAAAGACCAGTCTTCTCACTTGGTGTATCTCAAAATATGCACAAAATAACAAACCTGTGAAAATTTGAACTCAATTGGTCGTCGAAGTTGCGAGATAATAATGGAAGAAAAACACCCTTGTCCATGTTGTCACACGAAGTTGTGTGCTTTCAGATGCTTGATTTCGATTTTGAGACCTCACGCGTGAGGTCTCAAAATCAATTCAAATATTTTACTGAGAAATTACTTCTTTCTCAAAAACTACGTTACTTCAGAGGGAGCCGTTTCTCACAATGTTTTATACTATCAACAGCTCTCCATTGCTCGTTACCAAGTAAGTTTTTATGCTAACAATTATTTTGAGTAATTACCAATAGTGTCCAATGCCTTTAAAGGTATTGTACACTTTTGGTAACAGCTCAAAATCAGTGTCCACATTTTGTGCGATTAAACATATGCATGAACAAACAAACCTGTGAAAGTTTGAGCTCAATTGGTCATCGAAGTCACGAGAAAATAGTGAAAAGAGATCTTATGTGTTTTCTGTTTTTTCAAATTATCGCGCGCGATAATTACTATTGTTTTACTCGTTTCTCAGAAACGATAGCATTTTAGGCAGAAATATTTTAAGGAACCCTTTCTACCATTACTTACTTTAAATCATGTAAGTTATGTGTGAATCTGTGAACATTGTGTTTTTCGATCTTACCAATAGTGTACAGGGCCTTTAAGCTGATGAAATGTATAGGCCTACCGTGTACAAACTTAACGAAAAGTGTCAACTCTTCCTGGAACCTGACAAGTTTCCGACTTTTACCGTCTGGCAGCATGGGTGCCAAACAGTACCATACAAAAATGACAGCGAACCAAACTTGAAAACAATATCCACAGACGATGATCTTCACTCCAAACTACAGGTTTGAAATAATCTCAGGCTACCCGGGTATAATAGGGCAGGGAGAAAAGTCATGAAATAAAATTAAAAATAGGGAGGAAATAGTGTTTTAAACTTGTATGATTGTAACTTACTACAATTGATGTACGAAACACCGAGCGTCCACACACTTGCAAAGAACACATCGTTACTGCGGAAATTCCTAAATAACTCCAATGGGAACCTCAACATCCGAGCGTGAATTAAACGCCCAAAACACACGGACGATACGTTAATATCCACGGCTTTATCTTTGGCCTACTTGCTACTCACTGAAGTAAAATGAAGTCAGACAAAAACTTCCTTTTCAGCTAACTACGTGTACTCTAACTGCACAACTTCCAGACAATAAAAACCCATCGTGAATATACATTTTATATTAGCAAAATGAACGCCCGTATTTGTTTTAAGAGCGCTCGGAGGCCACAGTGTAATGTTAAAACGGACAATACTTTAAAACCCGTTGACTTTCTTTTATAGTTTGTTCACATTGTATCGGTTGATAGTTTGTTTTACCGAGCAAGTGTTAATTCCAAATACCCACAGACACAGCATATGAATGCACAAGTATCTAATCATAGATCGAAGACCACTCTACTTCTATTGAGTAACTCTCTTACACAATATTTGACAAGCTTTCGACTTCTGAATGCTAGAAATGTCTGTTATTTACACACTGGATTTATCCTTCTGACTTGGATTAAAGTAAAACAAGTTATTGTCTGCACCCCCTGCCTAATGAAGAGTGTTACAAACTGCATGTGCAGTTCACCTTATTTACATTCATTAAGGCTTTCTTTTCTGACTTTATCCGTTGTCTAAATTCATCTTGTATAGTATAATCATAGAGCAATTTTGTCATTGCTATGGTATAATAAAAGACACATTTTCGTTGTCGTGTGAGAACAACTTTGATAGTGCACAATTTAGACTCTTTTGAATGTTTTTTCCAGTAACAGTTATTCATTGAAATACCTAAGTTCATTACGTACGTCTTAATCTACTTTGGGGACCTGAGGAATGAGCAGAAAACGAGACAAATAATAATTTTGAAAGAGGCAAGTGAATAGAGATACATGTATAGCCTATGCATGGTTATTCACACTGTAGACCCACGGTGACAAAATTGTCATTAATTTTTCAAAGGTTTCGTGTTAGCTCATGAAATTTTGATGTGTCTTTACACAGAACCAAACTAAATTGAGCTTGTCGGCATGTTACAAATACTATTTGTATATTGAATTATTCACAGATAGGTTCGATCCGTGCTGGTAATTACATTCCTCGATAAGTCTTCTTTCTTCTTCCTCCTGTGAAAGATGGTGGTTGATTTAAGACGAAAGTTTACATTGCAATCGCAGCTAACTTTAAATGTTTTAATCTGCTTTTACCATTAACAGTTTCCCCGTAGAAAAATCCCAATGATGTAATATTAATCATCATAATCTGTATCATTTTCCTTGTGCTTTAACACATTTTTCTGGGTAAAAAAAATCCAGAATCCTGCAATATGTGTGCCATATAATTATAGTACTGATTCTGCCACAGTGGATTAAACTCGTATGCCTTAAATTTATTTAAATGGTTTACAATTTTTGGAATTGAAGACAAAAATGGGGTCGCCTTCTCATGATCCAGGCTTTACCAAGAAATTGTAACAATAACATTTTTCTGCGGGAAAAAGTGAAGTCAACATCTTCCAATTAGTTAAACAGAATGACTGACTATGTCTGAACGAGTTAGGTATAAGCCGTGTACAGAAACCGTTATACTGTCGGACCATTGTCTCATATAATCCTCTCTTGGCCGCCGGGATATTGAGCGACTTGACGGCGTTCAGCGTGGCCAATAAAAGGCATGATATCGATTATCGATGCAATGGTTAGGGCGTCATCATAAAATAGCAACCAGTGTTTGGGGAGGAGAGGGGTTGAGGGTCATGACCTCTGGCTGCCTCATATCAACAATTAAAACATCAGAAATACAAAGTTGTTTGTTTCGTTTGTAAAAGTGCGAAACGAATGCACGAATATCACTAGAATCCAACACTCTTCGACTCATCGTTCAGTACTCAATGAATGGTTGCGAGTTTTACGTGTATTAATCAGTCGTTGCCAGCGACTTCTTGTCATAAGGGATGGTGTATAAATGTTCTATATTTCAAAGCAAAATTGTCAACAAGAATTCTTTGAAATTGAAGAACTGGCCTCGTCTTTCGGTACAGATGTTGAGCATGCAATGTTGTTAAATAAACAATATATAGACCGATTTAACCAGGCCTATTCTAAATTACCAAATTACTTTGCGCGAATTGCGAAAGCAAAGCGAATTTCTTTACGTGACAATGTGGAAACATCATTCGCTTCGCAAGTATAATGAAACGGGCTAAACTAAAATCAGTCAATGCAAATTAATACGGAAACTATAATGGTAACTTAACAGTAATAAGGGTAGTACTAGAAGTGAATCCCCAACACAGTGACGAAATAAACTGTCATGCACCAGAGCGAAGTATGTTGGCCATCAGGCCATCACGGCTAACCCACAATGCTGCTTTAGGATCCGTGAGTCTATAAGCCGATTTTGAACCTCCCCAAGGATAAAGAAAGCACTGGGTGGTTTGTGGCAACACTAGGATGAAGGACGCATCATCATATAATCTGTTTGTTGCCAAAACACTTGGGTATTTGTGGTGGGTACATACGACCATACGTTAGAATACTCGCTAAGACAAGACTTTCCGGAATTATCTTTCAATGCCTTATTTGATTGGGTAATACACCATTGCCCATCGGTTATTGGAAGAGCCACATCCTTTGAAATCAGGGGGTTCTAGAAAGACGTATCCAATCGAAAATATATTGTTTTTCTTTCGTATGATGAGCAGCTTAGAGTGTCAGACCATGGAGGAAGGCCTTCCTCTATGGTTAGATCTAGATTATAGACAGCCAGGCCAGAGCATCCGTTTGTAGATCGCCCGAGACCTCCAAGCACCAAGAGTACATTGGTTGTGCTTTTATTTTTTCGAGAAAAAGACCCCTACAATGGTTACAATATTGAGTGGGTTGTTATTTAGAAACCTGTATATACAACAATATTTTTCAGGATGAATGTCCCGTGCGAAGCTTTCATTTTCAAAACCTGCACCTCATTTTCCCTTGACATTAACATGACATCATTAATAATAATTGTCGAGTTTTTTAAAGTACATTTTACTATTTTGGGACGAGGGTTTAATTTAAAATAACTTGCAACATCGTCTCACATATTTAGGGCCATTTTCACGACTGTGTTAAGAGTTTTTGGGCCAGTTGTTGTAATATCATCATCTATAACTTAAATTATTTTTTAAAACATGCCTCGTGCGATTGAGTTCTAAAACTTTGCAACTGTTCTTTCATAATCCTGTGCGATGCTTATTAAATAGGAATGATAATGACGATGTTATCTTTTACTTTTCATGATGAGAATGGGGAAACTGGTTTTAGTAACTGGACTGTATCTGAAAATGAAACCAATAGTTTGACTGCTGCAGCAAGTGCATATTTACAATGATAACCAATTCCATCGTTTTATTGTCATAACTAATAAATTATTTGTTTTCTGTTGGCTGGCCTTATCATACTCAAAATGTTTTTTGAATTTCAAATTTGACAAAATAGCACCCATGCACCTTGAACGTTAATGCGAAATTTGAAGGGAAACGGACTGAAAACGTTTGACTGAATTAAGACGTTTGACGGTGTGTTGTGTTGGATGTGCAAATCAGTCTTCTAGAAATTCATGTCATAAAAATAACAGTTAGAACATAGATTTGTACGATGACTTCATTATTTTAAACAACTTGGTTTGGGTATCTTTTAATATCTTGGGCCAATGAATGCTCTTTGACTCAGTTTGAACATCGTCTCAGAATAGGGGCAATGTGTTAAGAGTTTGTGCGGGTACATTTTGTACAGTGAAAATTCAATCGAAATCCGTTTAGACAAATTGTCGGTTGTATTTTATTTCAGTTTTGTCTTGCAAAGAACGCAACAAAATAAAGATCGGATTCTCATTCATAGGCTACACATCATTCTCGAAGCGAATGTTTCTCCGGACAATACATTACATTCATAATTTAAAGCCGATAATGTTTAAAATTGAAGTTATACTATGTTTCAGTCTTTTTTCTTTCTTTTTATCTTCCACCGACAATCTCTTATCTAGCCTGTAGGGCCTAAGTACTACTTTGCTTACCGTAGCTGCTTGGGGATAAGTCTCGCTCCTTCGATGTTTCTTCCTCCTCTTTAGCCGGTCCTTCACATCGTTACTTATAAATACTGGGAATTTCCTGGTCAAGTCCGGCCTAGCGGGAGCCGGAGCCTTTGGGTAGCGCCACTCCTCGGCACTCCTGGGCTGATTTCCCTGCACAATGATCCGCTCGCGGACTCTGGCAAGAGCCTTCTGGTAACTCGTGTCCAACCAGCTTTGCTTAATGATCCCCTGAGCGGGAAGTGGATTCTTACCGAATTCTTTGAGAGACACAACGGGAAGAAGACGGCGAATTGACCGGTCACTATCCCCCTGATCGTCCTGCTGCCCATCCTGGCCAGACTCCCGGTGTTCGGCCACCTCTGAGGTAGTAAGCTCGTGGGGGACTTCGGGATTATCCACGGTAGAAACCTCATGGAGAAGATCTGAATATGACACTGATCGAATGATAGCCGGTAGTGCCATCTTGCAGTTGCACTGATTGAAAGGCTTCGGCTGCAGTTTGCTGGGTTGGTTACCCGGGTCCTGGCTCCATAGTCAACTAGAAAATACTAGTAACAAATTTGGTGTCAAGCAAGGCGAATCGCACTCCGCATAATAACAAGCAGTCCCAATACACTCTTTAGGCCAAATGGGGCATCTAGCCTAAAAGTTATCGAGTCATCTCGAGGCAAATTCACGCAAACATTGTCACAGTATTTACCCAGCCACTTTTAATGCGTGTAATCCTAGAGTATTGGCGATAATACATGTGCCTATTCCAACATTCCAACACTCAATCCAAGTGGGCGAACTTTGCTCCCCCGTTATGGTATCAGGTTGAGTCGAGCTGTAACATGATGTACACATAAACTCCGCCCAAGTTCCGGGTTTCGGCAAGCTCCGTCTGTAAAATCACCCTCGCCGTGGTGGCCCGTGAAATTAATCTAGATTGAGCATCATATAACTAGAAATCCAATCAGGATCCTAAATTTAAGAACAATGAACCGTTTGTTTTCACAACTAATTACTGGCAGTAGTGTAGATTGTGTGTCACTCGAGCTCTACTTGTCCAGTTCGAATACAGACCATTAGATCCAAGCACCATCAGAGAGCGAAAAGCAATGACGTACATTGGCTTTGTCGTTCCTGCCCCTACTGAAAAACGTCAAGCCGGTGTTTTCTCTGCATGTGGTGTGAAGGCATTGTTATTGATATGGCTTCAGTCATACAACAACAGGCAACCGTGCAGTGAGGCTGAACCTCTCGTTGCTAATGGGGGAAGAACAAGGGAAAACAGGGCCGGTGAAGGGTGACACTTTGGTGGGCTCAAACTTTACTTGAATTGGGCTCAATGTTACAAGTTAATGCATATAATTTGGAAGTTTCAAATCCGCTTATTTGATATGCGCTTTATGAAGTTGGACAACTAAAAAGCAAACTTAGGCTAAGTTCCTTTGTGTTAACACATCCGGTCGAACACTTTTGTTTCATTTGAACGAAAAATAGTTGGGGAAATTTTGTTTTAATTTATTATCTTGATTTTATTTTGGGGGGTGAACAAAGAAAAACATTATAATTAAACTGTGCAATTCAAATAGATGATAGGGAGATGCGAGTGACTGATGTTAGCAATGGATCCAAATGTTTAGTTTATTTATAGTTTATTTAATAAATATTGATTTTAGTCATTAGATTTTAGCCTATGTATTTTGTCCTCGGTGGTTGCACACATATTTGAAAATCCTCAAACTCATTAGCCCCGCTGTTTACAAGCTTTGCTTCAGTTCAAACAAACGAACAATAATTGGTGGTTGGGCGTTATACACTTTAATAGAACAAACTGTGTGTTTGCGTCAGTTAGTACATACAAACATGGGGTCAACCCATTTAGTTACAAACAATTGGAGCTGATTTATATCGGTTTTGACAATATAGTTTGATTTGAGATAGAACCCAACGACTCCCGTATCCATCAGAGGTTGACACCAGGGTCAACTAACAAAATCCACTGCTTAAAGGCAAAGTGTACCTTTGGTTTTTTGGACCGTTTGATTGTTTTTATCCTACATAAATGTATTATATACAATAAAACTAACCTGTCCCCAGCGAATATGTCAACGCATAAAGAATAATCCCTAATAGGAATACACGATCTGAGAAACGTTTCTGACGTTTCTCAGATTCAAATTTTGGGGGATAAAAACTGACATATTTTTCCAAATCCACCCTTTTTTTAATTTAAATATTTCTCAAAATGCTTTATACTATCGAAAGTTGCTGTACTTCTAACCAAGTCAGTTTTTTATTGCCATTAATTTTTAGAGTGATTACCAATCGTGTACCTTCCTTTTAAGGGTAATTCTGACGAAGAGAGCTCAATAATGATGGCTCAACTGCACGCACTAGCAACTTTGAAACACACTCGGAACAAAACTCTCACAAGGGGCTGAGGTCTATAATTGGTTTGGATTTGTGTTTGCACTTTCATTGTAGAGCAACTTTATTATTGTGCCATAAGGCAATGTTGTTCTAGTATGTTCCGACCTACCAACAAACTACCATCCAAGCACTTTCCATTCTGTTCACATGACATACAAATTTTGCTGAGGGCGTTCAAAGAACTTTGCAAATTGTTAGCCTTGCGGAAAGGTGTGCTTGCCGTGCATAGGGTACATATATCCGGTTGCTTGGTGACTGCCGCGTGAAAAAAAGGTACTTATAGGACGCCCTCTTCGGTTGGCCACTAGGAATCAATCAGCCAAAAATTGGCAGGCACCTGGTTTGGCCCGGGTACAAACAAAGGAAGGTGTGCAACGTTGTACAGTGTATGCATGACTCTGACTTTGCATTGAGAAGGGTTTATAAATAATGTTGGCTCATAAAACCTAAAATAAATTGTATAATATTGCTTATAAAAATCGGGAGATTATAAGAGGGGCAAAGAGGATCAGGGATTCAATACGCGATTCCGTATAAAGCTCGGTTCATACTTTACGCGAAAGCGAATTTTCTTGCCAAAAAAACAAAATTCGCTTCACATAAAGTAGGTACCGGGCTTAAGTCTCAAGTTTTCACAGCGTTCATAAAAAAGTGTGCTAGAAATCTAAAGGGATAGGCTCAACGATAGGCTCAACGAAAAGTGCATTTTACCCGCACAAAGAGGCCGTCGCTCATTTGCCCGGGGCATATTTTGTTTGCCTGAACTACCCACTCAAACTTAAGAGCAGTAAATCAATTTTTGTTTAACAGCTTAGAAGCAAACTCAAAAGATAACGGCAAATGCGATAAACACATTCTAAAATAAGTTTTCATTGCCTCCAAATATAACACATCATCTTTGAACTATCATTCAAAATAATTTAGGTCGGCTGAACTGACACTTTTGGATTAATCAAAACATCAATTTAAAAATTAACCCGTCAAGTTTGCATCCCTATTAACACTGGATCCGCTCTCTGCACTCGACGGCATTCAAATTCGCAGCAGTTCAGTTTTCGTAACGTGCATTTTAGTTGTTAATATTTGTGTTGGGGCAAGCCTTTGTGGACATTTTGCAGCTCAACATGTTGATCTACGTGGCCTCGCCATAGAATTTACAGGTATGATAATGGTTCACTTTTTGTGTTAAAATCACTTTCCTGTCGACAAAGATTGCAAACTGAAGAATCTGTGAAGGAATTACTAAGAAAAACCACGCTCGAGGATAAAAGACCCGTAAAACACAATGATATGTTCTTGAAATTGTCAAAAAATGTTATCCCTAAGTTAAGTTGTTTATGAAAGAACCAAAGAAATTCAGAAATGTATGTTTTGCATTATATTTATAGGTTTGTTTATGTGTTGGGGTTTCGTTTGGTAAGCCTTTTTGAATTATTATTTATAAACCAGTGTCTTTCGCAATGTTTAGCAAACCTTGTTTTTCTTAATCTCAAAAGTCTATATCAACAAATCTTGTTTTTTGCAAATACATTTTTGCAAAGCTTGTTGCATGGTTTTGCCGGTTTGCACGATACTTGTGAGAACAACTGGGGCACCTTTTCAGCAGCACAATTTCTATTACACCTGCAGCGTATAGGCCTACTATGCATAAATAATGATATTTAAAAGAACACGGTCTGCTATAAAAACAAATTGCTATTATAGGCATAAAAGAAAGAAGAAAAACAGTTTTCAAAAACATACACTTTCGGAAAAACAAGGTTTGCTAAATAAATGCTACCAAAATCTAAATCACCCAAACCATTATTTGCTAAACGTAGGTATAATGACCTGATGTCCAATACCACGGCTTTGGGTTCCTCTATCCGGCTTGAGATCTGTTTGCCTGATTGAAGCCCCGTAAGGAAAGCGCAAGTCTTACATAACATGACAGCCCAGCCCAAGCCAAAGCCAAAGCCAAAACTGTGGTTTCGAAAAGGGCTATAGGCCCCCTACTTAGCGAAAACAAACTAACAAGAAATCATGGAGGTGCTACTCAGGACCACCCTGTTCCAAAAAGTGCCCGGAATTACGCCCAAACAGCGACGAAACAATAAAGAATATTGTCATTTATCTCTCTAAGGTAAATGAATTTCCAATGTACATGAAACCTTTAATGAAATTTGAAATGTAGCCTTCAAAGTAAGGGAACTAACTGCTCAGAGAAAAATCGCACTTAAAAACCCTCGCCCCAACCATAGAGAATTATATGCCCCACCCAAATCACTGTTGCTTATTTCGATTAGCACAGTCGAAATTATTACAGGTGGACAAAGATCCCTATAAAGATTCAGATATTTTTTCCTAAAACGTTACTCCTTCAGACATAAATGATTCATGGGTGTCCTTTGTATTCTTTCTTGGTTGTAATCATGTACTATTGCAACGAACGGCCTATCATAGAGAAAGAACCTGTAAATCAAGATGCAACTTGGAAGCGCCCTCTATTGAAACTCCGTTTCATGCCGCGCATGAGTTTTTTAATGTTGCAAAGTCATTGTGATTAAAATAACTAGGCGTGATGAATAGAACGGTACTCAGGGGGTGTAGGATTGGCACTTATGAATGACGTAGTCTATTAGATTGTTTGGTTGCGATTGAAATAGATGCGTGTGTGTGTCATGTTATTTATTTCTGGATGAACCCTTGTTCAGGCCTAGTTCTGCACTGAATGTATCAACCCTCTCTGTCCTTGCTCTATATATCAACTCACCACACAATATTTTCAGGAAACTCCCAAAAAAGGGTCCTAGTTAGGCTTGCTCTTCTGAGGCAGCATGCTTTAAATAATGATGTACCACAGTTCAAGAATGTCATCAACTGATTCCTGTTAGTCAAACTAAAATTAAACACACAACACACACATTTCGCCATTTGAGAAATCGTTAGATTAATGGATGCAAATCTTTATTTCCAAGCGCAAGAAGTTGTGTACATTTACAATAATAGAGAACCAAAAACTTATTTTTTCTTTTGTTATAAAAATGATCAAGTACACAGGTATGTCAATGGCATGATGCACGCTGAATAATGTATATACAGTACAAATCTAATATTATGATGCTGTGTATAAAGTAAGCAGACATTTTGAAGGTGATCGGCAGCAAATGTATACGCAAAATATCAGTTAATAACTTTGAGATCAAGATTCTGTTATGTCAACATTGAATCCACACTACACAACAATCCTCATTAATGAGACAATAATGTGAACATGTATGTTAACACTTTCCTCCAAATAGTTCAAACAATATGCTTCACAGAAAAATGAAAAGCCTGAAGTAGAGAACTTGGCTGCATCTTTAGATTTTTTGATTTGATTTTGAAATGTCATAACTATTTGTAACGATTTATGACTTAACCGTAGTTATTTTCCTGCTCTTGAGAAATTTGATAAAATACAATTGACATGAATGTTGAATATTTAGCCATTGTTCATCCATGATCAATCATTGTTGTTGTATATTTTGTTTTTAAAATAAAAAATTGTATTTTCATCTCCCACCACTTCTCTAGAAGTCAGAAGGGAAAAGGGGGCTCCCTAGTAAAGTACCAACCAATGATAACAAACCTATGCCATAAACATCCATCAGGTAAATGGTATACACAGACTAGACTGGTCACTGTGTAAGGTACCAACCAATGATAACAAACCTTTACCATAAACATCACATCAGGTAAATGGTATACTCAGACTAGACTGGTCACTGTGTAAGGTACCAACCAATGATAACAAACCTTTACCATAAACATCCCATCAGGTAAATGGCATACTCAGACTAGACTGGTCACTGTGTAAGGTACCAACCAATGATAACAAACCTATACCATAAACATCACATCAGGTAAATGGCATACACAGACTAGACTGGTCACTGTGTAAGGTACCAACCAATGATAACAAACCTTTACCATAAACATCCCATCAGGTAAATGGCATACTCAGACTAGACTGGTCACTGTGTAAGGTACCAACCAATGATAACAAACCTATACCATAAACATCACATCAGGTAAATGGCATACACAGACTAGACTGGTCACTGTGTAAGGTACCAACCAATGATAACAAACCTATGCCATAAACATCACATCAGGTAAATGGTATACACAGACTAGACTGGTCACTGTGTAAGGTACCAACCAATGATAACAAACCTATGCCATAAACATCACATCAGGTAAATGGCATACTCAGACTAGACTGGTCACCTGTGTAAGGTACCAACCAATGATAACAAACCTATGCCATAAACATCCCATCAGGTAAATGGCATACTCAGACTAGACTGGTCACTGTGTAAGGTACCAACCAATGATAACAAACCTATGCCATAAACATCACATCAGGTAAATGGCATACTCAGACTAGACTGGTCACTGTGTAAGGTACCAACCAATGATAACAAACCTATGCCATAAACATCACATCAGGTAAATGGCTTACTCAGACTAGACTGGTCACTGTGTAAGGTACCAACCAATGATAACAAACCTATGCCATAAACATCACATCAGGTAAATGGCTTACTCAGACTAGACTGGTCACTGTGTAAGGTACCAACCAATGATAACAAACCTTTACCATAAACATCACATCAGGTAAATGGCTTACTAAGGTTGATGCCAATTCCAATTGTACCACACATTTGATTACTATTGTGTTGCTGTTGTTTTAATTTGAACTACCAAGGTATTGCTGTGGACTGCAAATGAATTGGGTTTCCTTCATGTTTCTTTCTAATACTAATAAATATACCTGTTTTTAAGCGTAAAAGTAATTACTTATTTAAAACCACTATGAAAACGTATTTTTAAAAACCATAATGCTCAAACAACATCAAAATACTTACTAGATGAAATCGACAGTGTTATGTACATAATTCTACGTTCCCTGCAAGTAACTCCTTTGACCTGTTTATGTTTTAAAAAATAACAAATAAAATATAGAAAAGCTGGCTATTAAATCATTTTATTTGAGCAAGCTTGTTGATGTATTAAACTGGATTCTGTTTCATTACCCACTATCAGTTATTTGTAAACATCAAAATTTCAGTACCTCCAGCTGAAAAGAGAGTCTGAACAAAAAACGGACAAAATTAGTAATTACAAATACGTCATAATTAACAACTATTTCTTAAATATTAATCAGCCGAGGGAAAAAATATACTACATAAATGGTTAAATACGAACGTCCAAGTGAAACTTACAAACTCTTTATTAATTAAACAATACTGTTTTTTTGCAATCTTAATAATTTCATAAGGTGCAAGTTTACTACTTGGAACAGCAAAGACACTAGTCTGGTATAGTCCACCATATTGTATATCACATGTAAACTAGTTTAACCCCTTTAGTAACATGGTCAGTTAGTAGTTTCTCCTTTAACATGGGACTCAATTTAGTCATTAAAAAATACAGTTATATCTAAGCAAAGCATAAAACTATACAAAGAATGCTAGTATTACATAAGTATAGGCCTACAGTTGTCTATTTCATATTATGGTAAATTGTACAAAGCCAGACTGCTAGAAAAGATTGATGAGTAACCCAATATATTGACCATAGCATTTGAACAATTATTATGTAGCTTTACTAAAGCAGGTTGAATTATTTTGAAGTATTAAACCTTTCTATTTTCTGTCACAGCTGAAATAGAGCTAATAGACTTATGAAGTGTATGACCAATGTCCAGCCACACTAATGACCAATGTAACTTGATTACAGCTTCTTACATGTCATCATCATTCATTTAGCTGTTAACAGCATGCATAATGTACCCATCTTCAAGGACCGTCTAGAAAGTAAGGTGGGCAGAACATGGAAGAATTGAAAGCCTAAATGCAACTACCATGAAAAAAATAAACACATCTGGCTGTAAAAATGCAGACTATTTGGCACCACGATTGTTTGCAGAGACCATACAATGAGAAATTTCAAGGAACGTTTTTAAAGATTATTAATAATGAAGCTTTTATACAAATCCTCATCAGGCACTGTTTATTTATTCTTGAGGGCTGACTGCCAAACTAGAGGATAGGGTTTCATTTGTGTTAGGTCTTGCTTTAACTGGTTCTCTCCTTCATACATTGGTCATTCACACCAGTTACAGGAACCAGGGAATTGTTTTTATCAAGGTCCAATAAACATGACCCCCAGTAGGAACAACAACCAATAATACACAACCTTCAGGGAATTCATGTTCAACGATAATTATGTGCGTGATACCAACTTTCGCTCTTCTGTTTGTAGATATTTTAACGACAGACATGAGCACCAGGGGCTTCAGAACATTGACTTCCTGATTCCCTTCAATAAACACAATCATAAACCCACTGATCAAAACACCAGGGAACTTTGTATCAACTGTGGTATGCTATTTGGACTTGACAGCCCACAATCAATAATATATGTTTATTCACAGACAGTCTTGACACAGGGCATACCAATAGCAGACATAGCTTCTGACTGCGTTGAAGCCATGGCAAAAAAAAGCCATATAAATATGTGGAGTATACCAGTGGAAGGGCAGGAGAAAACGTCACTTTTTAGGTTGGTAATCAGCCCCTAAGTTTATTCAAGAAGTTGGACGCATACAATGATAATACTTACAGTCACACACACACTCTCTAACTACATGTACATCATTAAACAGTCAATTGATGACAAGCTAGTCCTTGACCCTCCTCCTGACTGATCATTCAACATGATCTACTCTCACAACATATCAAAAACTCTAGAGTAAAGACAACATTTTATTCAAACTGTCAGTCAAATAATATGCTGAAGATGAGTGAAGCTTGCAAGCCAAACTGTGAGCTCACGAGTTACAAATTAGTCTCCATAAGGCCATGTCTGCTAAAGACATTTTAAGACTTTGATGGCATTATTTGTGAGATGTTGAAGTATGGTGAATTGACCATGGAGTAAGTAGTAGTTCACCATTCAGAGAACACACAGCTCACAAGGTTTGAATGGTCAGTCAACTATCCTGCAAATGGTACCCAAAGTACGAGGGCTCAATTGAGGTAAATATCAAACTCATATGTAATTGTAGTGACAAATAAATAGATAAATAAAACAAAAATAAAATAACAAAATGACTATCCATTCTCACAAAAATATAGCAAACCTTTTTGGGTAAGCCAGACTGTCATTTGATTTTCCCCAACGCTATTCCCAGCCCTAACAAACCTAAAGGTGCACAACATTTAAACACGTGTTGAAAAGTTTATTGCCCTATGAGAATTAGGAATTCTGTCTGACAAACTTATTCAAATGAGGGAAAAGGTTTTCAGAAATTGTTACAAAAAATCTTAAGAGAAAGTTACTCTGTTTTAAAGAGTTAAAGGTTTTCAATTTTCTGCAAATTTTATTGAATCTGTTCTTCAAGTGACAGGCAACATATAGACCTTATGCAAGTTGGTCAGAGACAATAAGATTAATACTAAATATATTAAGACCACTCCAACAAAAGATTTGAATCAAACCATTATTTGACAGTTACGAGTAGAAATGTTTTATCTGTTCCAAAAAGTCCCAACATGTGTATCTCTACTTTTAATCATGAATTCCTGAATCAGGTTTGTCGGAAGCTTTCAATGAAATTCTAAGAATGATTTCATTGTTCACACAAAGTCCTTTGGCTTTCAAAGATGCCTCATACCAAATAAACTTTATACAGCACACATTTACTCAGATATTGAAATGCCCACATTAGTGATCTCTAAACAATTGGCACACACCTGAAGTATGTGCAGGTGATCATAAAACTGAACTGCAGGAGGGAGGGGGGGGGGCTGATGACATCACATGCATAAGGTCTATACTGTGATGTAGATAGTAGATACCAGATAGCTTATCACTTAAAGGTGTAGTATAATATATATATAAATTATATATATATAAATCTACATAGTTCAACACTGCGGCGAAAAATGCTACATTATTTTCATTACATCTTTTAATTGTTAATATAAAAATTGACTTATCTTAGGTCCAACTACTCTATTAATAATCTACATGTACATTGAGTCTGTCAAAGTGATCAAATCCTTTCTGGTCATCACATGACATCTTTTAAACAAATTAATAAATAAATAAAAAATAAAAATCACTGATGCTTTTCATTGGCCCAGCCAGCAACTGGAAAGATTTTTTTGTTTATTTATTTAACCATCTACAACACATGATAAATTCAAACCATGATTGGAAAGACAACAAATAAAGTAAAAATAACAAAACAAAAACAAAAAACACAAACAGAGAGAGAAAGAAAAGAAGAAAAACAAAAAGGCTAGAACTAGGAATAGAAAAAACACCTACTAGTAAAAATATTTCCCCCAGCAAAGTTTTAATACATACACAGTCATGTCTCACATTTCCAAACCTCTTGTTGAAAACAACCTAAGACCAAATAAAATTCAAACACAAAAACAACACTTTCACCCTCTTCTCTTCCATTCCAAATTATCACATAAAAAAGCACCACATTCAATCAGTATTTCGGGGCAAACAAAATCTAAGATTGAATGAGACAGACACACATTACCCCAGCCATGTGTACATTTTGTTGTAATTTACGTTAGTTTTTGTACAAAACGCCATATATTTCACAGCCCAGCAACCTTTTTTTTAAAACATAGTTTGGGGCCAGCACCATAGCAGAGAAAAGCAAACAATGTCAACCCCTCATCAGAAAATAAATTCCTTCATAAATAAAGACATAAATGAAGAAGGAAACTGAAGAAAAAGAAAGCTAATGGAGCTGTAAACACTGGTGCTTTTAGTTTGGACTCTATGCATAGAACTCCTTAGTGTCTTTCCAGTAGGCTGTAGGATCTTTGACTTTGTGAGGCTCATCCAGAGAATAGCTTCCCTCATCCTTCTTCTTAACACGATAGATAAGGAACATCATGATGAGGACAATAGTGATCAATGTCAAGACGACGGCACCAACCAAAGCTGAAGAGAAGAAAACAGGAAGGTGAGTATTAAGTCAGCATTGATGAAAAGAAACTTACTTTGAAAACTCTTGTCTTACCTCCTTCAGAATTCTGGCTAAAACTGTATAAAATCAATCAACCTCTGCCACTTTATCATGAAACTCAACATTCAAACTGGTTTCCTTGGTATCATGCCTAAGGTGGTTTAGTTGCACAGCAATGAATAAAACAGACTTGGTTGTGGTTTTACATGAATAAAGACTAGGTTGATGTCTAGTGATAATACTGAGTGGAATGTGGGTATCAAACAGGGATGAGACTAGGGCCAATCTCAAGGAGTAAGGATGGGCAAATACCTCAATATGGGGTTAGGAGAAGTGAAGTAAACAGGTGTGAACAGGGATGGGTTGTACAATGGATTTAATGGTATGGGAATGGCAAAGATTATAAGAATTTGTTTTATATGACAATGTGCTGTTCGAAAGGGTTGAGTTTGTGCATGCACTAAACAGAGATGTTAGAATAGATACAATGATGGGTATTCGGTGCCTTGAGTGTCTTTTTAGGCAGAATTTGATTATTATATAAGATTTGATCATTATTATTATTATTATACGATGAGGTTTGATGATTACGTATTGGGGTTAGAAACATGAGTGTAGGAAGTAAAGAGGAGGTAAGGGGATAAGTCTAAGATCACTCACCTGCTAAGAGTACTGGACTACCACGAACCATTTGAAAGAAGTCCTGTTTCTCTTTCTTATCTTTGACCTCCAGTTTGTTGTTGTGTACATTGTTGCCAATCTCATTGGACATGGTGGTGCTCATGGCTGGCTTCATTGGGGGTGTTGTATCAAAGAATACTTCATTGTCACTTAGACCATTGTTATCAGGAGACACTGATGTGGGCATCATGTCAGGGGTGGGGTTGGACTTCTGTTACATCAAAAGAAAACCATTTTTAGTTTTGAGGGGTTATTTTCACTTGACTGAAAACTGGTAATCGTTCTTTGTTGGTGTACCTTAAATTGTCAGGCATGATCTTTGAACCTTGGAAATGGAACATTTACACATGTCTATATTTAGCTAACATCTTGGTAGTCTACAAACAAAACCTGTCACTAGCGAGCTATTTACTTTAATGTTGTAGCTTATAATTTGAATAGGTCTAGATCACACATTATTTCATATACAGTAACCGTAAAGAAATTCCCAGTCATGTTGGCTGTAGACCCCAATGTAATTCATGTAATTATCAGTACTTTCAAATTCAGTTTGACTTGAGTCTTTGCTGCACACATTTTTGCAAGTTTGGCGATCTCTATTTCTGCCTACCCTTTTTGTAAAGTGGTAAGATCTGTATTTGTAGTTGCATGTACCGTCTGGGTGTGTTAGTTAACTGTGCTCTCTACATGGCAGAACTTGTTCAGCATGCTCTTACAGTTTGTGAAGATGCGAGCCTGTTGAATCTTCTCGACTGTGGCTCTTTTTATGAAACATTTTCTCCCAACCATTTGTCTTTTGATGTTTGTATCATTTACATTTACAAACCCCAAAACTAAAATGTCCAGTGTTAGTACAAGAACAGGATTTGGTTGGTGTTTTCTTAAGAAATCCATACATCCAATTTTCCAAAAGCAAAAAAGGTGGAAATCTGATTTAGGTCAGAAGAATAACATGCCTGCAAATGTTTTTAACTTGAGGCGTTTCCTGATACTATGAAAACATTTTCAATATACCACATTTCAGTATCTGTTATCTCTGTATCACACAGGGAATATTTTTTGTTATTTTTAATTTTTTTTATGCGTTATTGCTTAACTCACAAGGCCGGACGGCCATTTCAAGGTGAGGGCTACACTTCACTTATTGGGCTGTCGACCCAAATCAACTGTCACCAGGGGCACGTTGTCACCTACTCCTAGGGCTGAAACAGGGTTACGAAGCAATTATGGTTAAGTGCCTTGCTCAAGGGCATGACTGGGATTCGAACCCACACTCTGCTGCTGACATCACCAGAGCTTGGGTCCAGTGAACTAGACCGCTCGGCCTCCAGACGCTACAATAGTCAGTATAGCATGATTAATTATTACTACTTACATTCAGTATAGCATGATTAATGATTACTACTTACATTCAGTATAGCATGATTAATGATTACTACTTACATTAGGTTTGCCTGGTTTCTTTGTGGGACTCTCAGTTACAACACCAACATCTTCTGTGGAAGTAAATGTGAATCAAGAGTGTAAGAAATGACAGTTGTACATGTAACTATATGTCATGTACATGTACATGTACATGTACATGTCACATGTACATGTACATGTACAGTACATGTACATGCACATGTACATTGGTAGTATTTGTGTGGCAGGGACTGGACATAATTTAAATCCTGGTATCTAAATGCCAATATACTAAAACTGTTGAATGCTGGAACTATCACAGACGCACACAACACTATGGCATGGAGATACAAGGTTTTCCCATACAGCTTCTCTTGTGTGTCAAACAGCATTATCACAAAAATGAAGATACAACATTTATGCACTGATGTAATGATATTATAGCTAGGGGAGTTTAGAGAGAATGTTACCTGAGCCAGTTGGTACCACCTTGATGCTTTTCTTATCTACAGTTAGAGATGTGGTACTGTCACCCATAGTGTTTCCAGCAAGGCTGCTTTTGATAGCACTCTCTACATCTGATGCATCCACAGTTGTGTCCTCACTAAACGTAATCTCTGTTTTGACAACAAGGCTTCCAGCAGTGATGGAGACACCAACACACTCCTCTGCTTGGCTGGTTAATTCATTCGTTCGCAAGGATGCTAGGATCTACATGTGAGTAAGAGGAATAAACAAGTCAGAAGAATCAGTAGATTATTAGGAGAACCTGAACAGAAAAGCTGGCATGAATCTCCTCATCCAAGCCCTCCCAAAGTTGATAATTGAGCCTACATTGTACCTGAATGATCTGGTTTTGATTGTACCTGAATGATCTGAAGTTTGATTTCAAATCATTTCTTGTTCATAAAAACAACTACAAGAGACAACAAAATGTTTGAGTTTGGATAGATATAAAAACATATCAAGTTTGTGCCAAACTGATGTTGAGGATTCAAGTGTTTGTTGAGTTTCAATGTTCAATTCAGTTTCAATCTTGAGTTATGCTGTTGAGAAGAGTTGAGGGCAAAAAGAAAAAGAAGAAGAATAAATAAATAAAATTAAAAAACAGTACAATAACAAGAGGTGCTCCCGCAGATGCACAAACACCACCAAAAAAAATAAAATAATTTAAACAGTTCATTAAATAAATAAGTTTATAAAAAGTAAAGACTGGTAGTGCAAGGTAGACTTACAACTGTACAAACTGTATTAAACACTTCAATTGACTGTCTGGACTCAGGATCTTCATGTGCAGGCTCAAACACTGCCTTTTTGTCACCAATCTTGTTGATTCTAATGGTGTTATCAAACTTTGGCTTTACTACATCTCCTCCTGAGAGCAAAAACAAAAATAAATAATAAGTTATTAACAATATAAAAAAATCACTCATACTCAAATGAAGATCTAAGTTTCAAGCTCCAAACTAATACAATGTAGAATATTCAAAAATACTGTAAGTATTATAATGCTTACTGTATTAAATAAACCATGTTGAATCAGGAATTGTTTAAACCTGGTTGAATCAGGTATTGTTTAAACCAGGTTGAATCATGTATTGATTAAACCACGTTGAATCAGGAATTGTTTAAACCAGGTTGAATCAGGGATTGTTTAAACCAGGTTGAATCTGGTATTGATTAAACCACGTTGAATCAGGAATTGTTTAAACCAGGTTGAATCAGGTATTGATAAAACCAGGTTGAATCAGGTATGATAAAACCAAGTTGAATCAGGATATGTTTAAACCAGGTTGAATCAGGAATTGTTTCAACCAGGTTGAATCAGGAATTGTTTAAACCAGGTTAAATCAGGTATTAATAAAACCAGGTTGAATCAGGTATGATAAAACCAGGTTGAATCAGGTATTATAAACAGTTGATAGATGATAAACCAGGTTGAATCAGGTATTATAACCAGGTGAATAAGGTATGAAAACCAGGTTGAATCAGTTGATAACAGTGAATCAGTATTAAAACCAGGTTGAATCAGGTATGATAAAACCAGGTTGAATCAGGTATGATAAAACCAGGTTGAATCAGGTATTAATAAAACCGGTTGAATCAGGTATGATAAAACCAGGTTGAATCAGGTATTAATAAAACCCGGTTGAATCAGGTATGATAAAACCAGGTTGAATCAGGTATGATAAAACCAGGTTGAATCAGGTATTAATAAAACCAGGTTGAATAAGGTATGATAAAACCAGGTTGAATCAGGTATTAATAAAACCAGGTTGAATCAGGTATGATAAAACCAGGTTAAATCAGGTATTAATAAAACCAGGTTGAATAAGGTATGATAAAACCAGGTTGATAGAATTATTTAACCCAGGTTGAATCAGGTATTGATTAAATGAGGTAGAAATGTTTTGGGCCTATTCATGATAACAATAACAGGGCACAGATGTCTGTCAACCGTTTGTTTATAAGTTTTAAAATGCAATGCACAGAAATGTAAACATAAACATAAATTAAGTTACATCATGTACATACTGTACATTTAAATCCTTAACTTATCACAATTGTTATTTATGTAGACCGAGTTTGAATTTACTAGTCCTGAACAGTATATATTACTGTAGGTACATGATGTACAATATTATGCTTTGAAGTTAAGAGTCAGTTGCAGCTGATTATGGTGCATGTATTTGATTATGGTTGTTGAGGAACTTCCTCCTATTTTGATTCATCAAAAGAAGAAGTTGAATCAGAAATGTTTTCAGTATCTATATAAAACTACATATAACAATACTGGATATATAGCATTGGTATTTACACAAAACCTATGACTAGCACTCAGTGCCCAGCAGATAAGTAAATCTAGCCAGACTCATAACAAAAGGCTGGAATATACAGGAAACAGTTTCATGTTGATAGACGGGCAGAGGGACTCACATTCTCTATATGGAGCTTGGGGGAGTGAGGATAAAAGAAAAGGACAGTATAGTACTCTACAGTGTACTGGTTTGTGAATTTGTTAAGGATAAGGCTGGGCAGAGTTTTAGCCAGCGAGCCGTGCAGCCGTGTTTTGCATGGCCAGTTTTCTGAAAACACAGCCTATTTTTTCAAGCACGGCTTGGTGCTGTAAATTATTGCTGGGCACCCTGTTTGTACAAAATATGAGCTGAATTGAATGTTTTTTCCCTACAAAAACACATGACAAAAATAGTTTACAAATTTAATTATTAGAGAAAGACAGGAAAACATTGTTGACTTTGATCCCCATAAAAGACGCAAGTACATGTAGCAGCATATGTTAGTCGGGTACCCTGTGTTTTGGTAAATGTTTTCAGGTGGAATTCATAACACTGTAAGGCAAAATGAACCATATAAACCATACAACTCCCTCTGCAATCGCATGGATGTGTGCTTAAATCGTGTGGGATCTGTAAACTTCTAAGCTGTTTCAACGAATGAAAGAAAGCGGGAAAATGACATTGAAGAATTGCAAGACCCTTAATAGGTTCTTCTCAAAGGTAAAGGTTGACTCATGTTTCTCCCATTCTGTTTTTCATAACAGACCCTTCCCATGAAATATGCAAATTGAACATCGCGCGTGCACACTCACCCCACTGATTGGCAAAATGAGTGATCATCGCGCCCTTTTGCATGGGACTGATGGTGGCGTGACGCACACGCGTTTGTGCGTCTGCCTAGTGCACAACTCTATGGAGTTTGCCAACCAGCAGCGTCTGTACGCATGCGTGAATGTAATTTACATATTTCATGGGAAGGGTCTATTAAGCAGTCGCCAAATGCGATTGAAAACAGCATCGGGTGAGTCAAAATCTTATAACCAAAGTTTGCTGTCGAAGGAAAAAATATGTTCCTTGCAACAATTAATATTTATGTAAGAAGGCCTATGGTGGTCAATTCTCATACAATGTAGAGATTGTTTTAAGCTTGTGCAATGTCCGAACATTTTTTTGTACATTTGACTTTTGACATGGCTGATATCATTGTAGATTTGATGCTTGCTTGCCATCATTATCATTATCTACCACGGAAAACTGGTAAACAGAAAAACATGTGTTTATGCGGTGCATCCACAGGGTCCAAAGTCCATCTATCAGCACGCTGTGATTGGCTGTATATATTATCCATATTCATGAGAAAGCTTGGCTAGACTCCAACTCAGTACATGTTCACAAGTCGAGTAAAAAATAGTTGCTCAGTGTGAAATGGAGGCGACAGATTTCTGTACTACACACAGCCTTGTACCAAGGCTAATAAAAACATTGAGAACGTTCGCTGGAGGACCTTGTTCTAACATTGCCTCTGCGATGCCACCGATGAGCGTTGTTGTCGTGTGCACAGAGCTCATTGAATTGCGAAGATGACGATGCAAAAGAAGTTCTAATTACATCCTCAAATCAGGAATTCATTGATTTGGTCGTTGATGAAAATATCACCATTAAGGGCAAAAGTTAGGCTATGACAATAGTTCAATACACAAGTTTGCTAACTCCGCTTTTGTGTTATCCCCCACACTTTTCAAAGTGTGCACATCACATGCGAGCCCATGGGGAACAAATTGCGGTCGATTTAAGTTTGAAACAAGTTTAGGGAAGCCCTTCTTAATCAAAAACTAAAAAGTTCATTTGGGGATCATAAGGCGAAAAAGAAGGGGGTGAGGATTTTAACCATTTGGACAATAATACATACATATTGTATCCAACCATTTTTAGGTAATCTTAAATTTGTACTAAAAAAAACATTTTTTTGTGAAGTTTTAAAAATGCATCGGCCTTTATATCCTACTATCCTTAAATATTTGTAAATTGTAATTTTTTTGTTAATGATTTTTATGGTCCGAACAAGTTAATTTCTTAGAGTGAACTCCACAAAAAGCAAAACATTTATATGAGCCTATTTTGCAACCAAAATTCAGCACACAGAATACACCAGAGATTGAGAGGTCATACAATCAGTAAATGAAACTTCCCGATAGGCCGTAAAACAATTGATAAAGAAGGTTAGATTTTCAAGCTAATTTGAAAGAATTTGCGTGCTGAGCTTGTGGTTTGTGCACCGTGTGGATTTTGAAAATTGCAATCCCATTTTTCAATTTGCACTCCCACTTTTCAAATCCCACTTTTCTAAAACACTGAGGCTGGGTGACCATAGGTTATAGTTACAGTGTGTGTGACTGAGTGTGTACATTGGTGTAGAAGGTTGCAGTTGGTCCCTCCTACCAGTGGTCTAGATGTGTCTTAGACAGAGATGAGGTGTGAATTAAAGTTTTGATCACCAAAGTGGAGGCTGGAGAAATTTACTGTATTTAATCAATCTGTAACTAATAAGAACTTGTATCTATGTGTGTGCCATTGCTTTAAAGTATTCTTCCTGTCATGTCCAAGTTGAAGAGGTTAGTTGTGTTAACATACATTCCCTTCACCCCTGACCTCAAGTTGTACATTGTGTAAAACCAGTTATTTGGCTGGATGCTCCATTGTAAAATCATATACAGTGAACTGAAAAGTGAAGATTTGGGAGTTGTTTTCTTTGTTTAATAGTACATGTAGGTCAAGTCATACAAAATGGTTGCATTGCACATCTGTAAACCTTTGGAATTGAACTAACCCAATTTCAAAATATTTTGAAAGCTCTAAAATTAAAATCATGGTGACTAGAGCACCAACCAAGCTTCATTCCAATTGTGTGAATCTTCACTAAAAAAATACATGCAAAAAGAGACAACAAACGTGTTTGTTGGCTTTTTTTTATTTATAATGAGGCTCCTACAGGGAGTATGACGTAAAATGCTGGCAACTTTACAGCGGCATTATGGCAAACTTTGTATTCAAATTTCCTTGAAGAACAGCTGGTTTATCATTCTCAGTTTTCTTCATCAGCTCTCAGGTGAAACTTATCTACGGTAGGCTTGCTATCTACTGAAGTGAGACTTATACAGTTGGCTGGTTGGGGTGAAACACATGTCATAACACACCAGGGATACATGGACAACCAAATCTATAAAAGGTTACAGTATGTGGAAACATGTTAAACAAATTATTCTAGTTGAGCTCACTATATTTGCAATACTTTTCAAACTGTCTGGCTACAAGGTGGTGTCGCCATGGCTATGCCAGTGGTTACAAGTTTGCCAGGAAGGAAAGTGTCCATGAATAAACAAGCACTGTACATGTACAATATAGTCAAAGGGAATTTCTCTCAATGTGCATATCAAGTGGATTAAGGGAGTGACAATATGGCCACCCAGTACATGTTGTAGCATCAGTTTATTACTCTCAAGACACTCTATGCAGCCACCATGCTTCCTCTTCAAAGACCACATTTCTTCCTTTCTAAATCCCAACAATCTATTAATAACCAGTTGTATGGTAATATACTGGTACATTGGACATGGCTAAGATGGCTGATAATGCAGCAATATACCCAGTAAGCTGTGCACACACTACATTACACCTCCATGATTACACATGGTCCCACCAAACCAGCATTTTTATATGTTCACAATAGCGTTGGTTATATTATTCAATTTAAGAAATCGCATCTATGTAGTTCAAGGACGTCCATGTACATGTAGTACATGAGTGAGCATAAATCCTCAAAATGATCAGCCAGGTTGGGTTCAACTGCATGCGCATGGCCACACAGCTCTACGTGGACAATTTTAACTACCATATTTTCCTGCATATACGTGTAAGACCCGGCTTATCCAACTTTCAATTGTACAAACTCTTGCTGGTTATCCAATGGTGCATCTTATGGTCTTATCTGATATCGCTTGAGATCATTGTATTGATTACTGTGTGAAATCTTCTATTATACTATAAAATAATCCCTTCAATCATCCAGGGTAATCATTTTTTTAACCCTCTTGCTGTCTGACCATTCAGTACCATTCACTGTGGTTTTGAATGATAGATAAACTATGCCAGTCTGCAATATGATACCATGAGGGAATGCATGTACACAGTACACAGTTAGTTCTGTGCACAGTTGTGCCACTGTACACAACCTTGGCAGTGGAATGGTTTTAAATGGTTGGTCAACTCACTGGAAAATGTTGCCAAATTTTGATGGCAGTAAGAGGGTTAAAGTAAACCCTGCACCCTACACGTTGTGAAGTTTTTAGTAAACAAGCTGTGACAAAACATACCACTGAAATATGCTTCGCCGACCATGCTGCTGTCCAGAAATGTAGGAATATACATGGTGACCAACAACCAGAGTTCAGCCAAGCTCAAATGACCGTTTTTAGGTTACACATTTTCTAAGGAATATGTGTGAACTCTGTTTTGAATGTGTGACTAGTGAATGTCTGTTCAATGTCCTTCATGTGGAATGAATTAAATACCCAGTGTGTATAAACATATGCTGGTGGTATTGTATTAACTGGACCATTGTTCAAATAGAAGGCATTACAAAGAAAGTTGTCACACCGTGATTCAAAGATTTAGTCCGTTCTGTAAGACCCCAAGCTGGGGAGCCTTGAGAGGTTAATGGTAGGAGATTGGATTGAAGGTGTGGGTTGACTCACTCATCTGTAACTGGTATAAACTTGAAGTGCCTTTGGTAATAATAATCTTGATATCACGATTGGTTAAAGGGATGGGTTTGATTAAAGGGGTTGGTTAAAGGAACATTACAGATTTGGTTTTTGCTAACAAAACAGTTGCTGGCAGTGTAAGCACTTTATGTAATCCACCACATACATAAACTGACAAACCTGTCGAAGTTTGAGTCCGATCGGCCGTCTGGGTCGCGAGAAAATAATGAAAAACCGATTACACATTTGCATGAAATCATATAGATTCAACAAATGAATAAAACGCTCACTGAGTGGTAAACTCCAATCGCAAAACTAGTTTATTCATTTCTCATCAAATATGGCATTTCAGACAGAAATATTTCAAGGGATGTTTTTTACTATCATCATCATTAGACCATGTAAGTTTTATGTAAATCTGTGATCAAAAAGTATATTTTACAAGGTTTTTTCTTACCGATTCTGTAATGTTCCTTTACAGGGATTGGAGGAGGGAATGGTACAACACGATACTATTCAATGAATAAAGAACATGTATTATTGACCCTCATTAATGTTCCCCTTTCTTTTAGTCGTCCTCACTTTTTAGTTAACCAACATATTTAATAATAGCATATTATACAACCTTTGGGATATATTCTTATGTCCCAGGTTCAAGTCTCAGGTTCAAGTCCCACTCCTGTCATATTTTCTTTTTTGAACCTAATGTTATTAATCTTTTAAAATAGTATTACATTTGACATCATTTGTCAGGACCAGAGGGGGTCTTTTGATGGCACATGTTCACATAAGAACTAAGCTAGTCAATCAAAATACAAACTAATCTGAACTGACTTAAATCACAAAATCTACATTCAAAATACATAGTGTTGAAGGTAAGACGTATGTATAGTGACATCAATGTGAAACTGCAACTCAGTAGTCAAGTTGAGTTTTAATATTTAGTGCACTGCAGGTTCCATTGACATTTTCTGGCTTCATATGACAGCTAGCCATATCAGTACATGGAAGGCCATCACTCCTAGCATCCTAGATGAGCTATTGACCCAGTGAGGGGACTCCATGGAGTTGTAGTCTATCGTCAACCATAGTAGCTGTACAAGGCCCTACTCTACTAATTCACCATCATGATGAGCTATTGACCCAGTGAGGGGACTCCATGGAGTTGTAGTCTATCGTCAACCATAGTAGCTGTACCAGGCCCTACTCTACTACATGTAATTCACCATGATGATGTACTGCATTTGTGCAGTGCCAAGGGAAAGAAACAACCAGTTCAGGTTCAATGACAGCTGCTGTAATTTTCGAAATATTAATCTTGGCTAAAATATAAAATTTTTCACAACTTGTATTTAAGCACATATTAGTTAGTTTAAATACAGAAATTTGCAGACAGTGGTATTGTTTTCCCAAAAAACATTATTCCTCTGTAGATACACTGATACATGTAACAGCATCAGTTAAAAGTCCTGAAGGCACTTTTTGATGAAGCTTACACAGTTTTTACACTCAAGCAGTGCTGGTTATGGTTATACACGTATGTACAATGTACAGTACTTTGTACAATGTACAGTACTTTGTACATATCAAAGTATGAATCTTTTAATGATTTTTATGTCAAGCAAATTACCTTGTTTTAGGCAATTTGTTTTTCCTTCTATTGCTTACAATACATTTGGCCAGCATTTAATTGTGAATATGATCCATGTATTGATACTACCTTCCTCTACACAGATACCTGCATTCATATCACTAGTCCCTGTGGCACCTTTCTTACAATGAAACCTGATCCCACCGATCTGACCACAGAAAAACATTACCATGATTATTTTTTCAACAGGGATGTAACTCGACCAGGTTGAAGTGGAAATCAAATCTGTTGCAACTAGTTTGAAGGCACCACAATTGAAACCAATGAAATACAAGACTCAAAACATATTTTGTAAAAATGTGAATACCCCAACAGGTGAATCAGGATGCACAAGACAGGCTTCTATCAAAAATGTCCATTCATTCAATGATGAATATTTCCAATCCAACCACATTTCAAACTTTGACCCTTTTACTTTTAGTGTCTGACATCAAAGTGTTTACATGTAAGTTATCTGTAATGGTTAACCGTTGCTAAGAAACTACAACTTTAAGAAGTCTTAGTGTGTAAGGGCAAAGAGCGTGACACCCTTAAGTTCATGCTGGTCATGTAGCTGTTTTTGGCAGAGTGAATCACCGCATTGATTTCCTGCCAAGCTCCTTTCCCCTTGGTATATCTCTGCTGACACCCTGGTTCCTTTCTATCTTTCATACAATCCATTCTATACTTAAACTTTATTATTCCAAGCGGAATGTATTCCCCCTTCTTACCGCATGAGTTGCACATTGAAAAGACAAGTAAAAAAAGAAATGAAAGGATGTTAGATTGACAGCCAGTATTTCAAGAGAGTTTATTCAGCTGTATCTAATTATCTAACCTGTATTCTCATTGTGTCATAAATGGCTTTGTGATACAGTAGCAATGCATAGCAAGACACTTTCCTGCTTTCAGCCCTTTTGTAAAAGTTCAAAAAGGACCCAAATCGGAGCCGGAGCCCAAGCTGAAGTTTGGAAAAGGCATTATATAGAACGCTTCACAGCGTTGTTTCCAAAACAGTGGTTCCCCGCCCATTTGCTCAAATGAGGCAAGGTGGTCTCACGGCAAACAAGGAGAGTGTACGTGGGGTCTTCCAGGTTGTTAAGAAGGTTTTCAAAAGAATTGTCAGAGGGTGGGGTGGCAAGTTTCCGTGTCTGTTTTGTGGTTATTGCGAAAATGTTTTGACAACAAAGATCGATGTGTGAGTTAAAAACAATTAATATTGAATGCATTTTGCATGTATAACCACTCATTGAAATGTGGCTTTTGCATTTCACCCAGCTTCGCCTCTTAAAAAAAACATAGCCAGGTAGTCATTTTTAAAATTGTACTAATATTATCTCGCCCCCAAAAAAGAAATTTAATAGCGACTCTGATTGCACAACAGAGCATCTAGGATCCAAAAGCTTCTGGGGCCCTTAAACAGGCCCCAGACCCCACGCCGTAATGGCTTCGCGCTCCGCCCTCGCCAATTGTCTTTGAAATCACCAGCATCCCCCTTACAAAATGTGTTCTGGCGGGCCTGTAGCCAACTCAACTGCAGCACCCCTCCCAATTTCTCTGCCCTTGGCAGAGAGACTGACTGGCAATTTAGAGGCCAAATATTTCTCCTGTAATGACATTAAGGATCTCAAAATTGAGTCAGAGCGTTGTAATTTACTTACGTACTCTGTGTATTTATAGGATGTAGGCTTATGTCTGGACTTGAGGGCAACGTAATCTCCACATTCATATTTCTGAGGAAACGTCCCCAAAATGTGTTAACCTTTTGAGTTTAAACGACATAGATCACTTTACTTCTATGGCAGCTTTAAATGGACAGAGTACAGTTTCCACTGCAACAGAACTAATAGACAACAGTTTCCTCAGATTATCACTCACTATCGGGCGTCATTTCTTTCAGTTGAAATATTTGAAAGGAGAATTGGACTGACTCCCAATTCCGAAAGCACCTATAAAGGGCCCTATCATCAGTCTTGATGGATAGCTGTTATGTACATTTTTAAAGGAATTACAAACTTAACATCTTTAATGAAGAGTTGTGGAATTACATGTAACACTGACAAATTATTTTCCTCTAAGTGGCTACTTCACTTCTTTATGAATAACAGAAAATCAGCGAAGAAGACTGGGAGCTAGCATGCATTAAAATAGGCACCAATGCAGATAAGGGTCATGCCTACATGTATATGTATACGGTTGCCTTTATGAAAGCTCATATTCTGCACTTAGTTTGAAACAGAAGAAGTTAGTAGAATAGTTGTGGCATTGTTACTGTACCTGCAGAGTGTACTATTGGCATTCCTTCTGTGGTACCAGAGCCCTGTTCTCCCATCTCTCCTGGTGCATCTGTAACGTAATCTTCATCATCTACATCCCCACTACCTTCATCAATGTACACCACATCACGGTCGCCTTGTGCCTGCAAAATCACAACAAATGTACACCTTCAATTGTATGTTAAAGGGATAAAAGTGGGAATTGTACATTACATCATTGGTTTGGAAATTTAACAAATAAACAACCTGTGAAAATTTCATCAAATTAGGCGGTCATTCTCAGTAGAACAAAAAATAGAAAATTAATCTTTCTTTTATTCATAGAACAAAGCTTAAAATTGTATTTGAAGATAACATTTGTGATTAGCCCTTCATTCTCAGATCACAAACATTGTGTTGGCCTCGTTCTTGTTCAAGATCTGTCCTGGCTGGGGAAGGATTTCCAGTAGACGCCTAAACATACTCAGTGTACAAGTGTAGAGGGTACTGTAGGGTTGTAGTATTTATTTCTCTGTGTGTGGTATTGATTTTAAACTGTGGTGCACAGACATCCCAAGGCAAAACATGCAGTTAGTCTACTCCAAGAACAACAAACAAGTTCAAACTCAAGAATGCATACACGTTCCCAAGAGTTTTACATAATGATGGTTAATGGCAGCAATATGGATTGTACATCAGGCGTGCAACGTATCAATCAAAAGAGAGAGGAAATTGATTTTTCTCCCCTGCTTATACAAATTTTTAAAAAACTTTTGAGGTTTCATGAAACAAAATATTTCAGGTTAATCCAAATTGTTGATGACACCCAAATTGTACATATTAGCATGTTTTTATGAATATTTGTTTTGGATTTGATTTAAGATGTTATAAGTTGTACAATCTGGAGCATGTAGTGATATTTGATATGGACAAACATTTATTTATTTATAACGTATCCAGTTGGATTCTTAAAATAAACATTTAAAAAGTTACATGCCTGGAACATTTCTTTTAGTTCAAGAAAAACAACAGGTTTCATTTAAATGTTCTTGCAGTTACATGTGCACTGCTTGTATAATGATGTAAAAATGGATATCAACCAAAAAATTAAGATTCCACAGTGACAGAGTTCAAAGGGCAAGGAAATTAAAACATGGTAAAGTGGAAACATTTCTTTGTTACATAATTGTTATCATACAAACTTTCCTTTGGAATTATTTGGGATTTAAAAAGCAAAAACGTAACAATGTTTAAGTTTTCTTATTATATTTATTTTAAATTATTTATTTTGAACTAAAGGCAATTTTATCTTTTTCTCAAGTTTTAATATGGATGAAAAGTATATGTCCAAAATTTCAAATTTGCAATTTATTATTTTGTCCCCGTAAATTTTAATTGCTTGTAGTTGTAATCAGTTTTCTTTTTCTTCTATGGCATTTGATTGTCTTAGTTGTACTTGTTTTGTGTTTTGCTTTATGTTTTCTTGTAATATTGTATGTTTTTTGTGGATGGACTGGGCGTCAGAAGCAAACAGCTTTCATGCTCATCCAATTTGCCCCAGTATAAATAAAGTATAAAAATTAAATATATTTACATGTATTCTACAGAAGATGTTGAGAAATTGTGTATGAATTGCCAACTCTTACATTCTGTTACACTCTGGGCATATAATATGACAACACAGTTGACTTTACAGTTGACTTGTATTGAGGCAATTGAAACTAGCAATTGAAAGCTCTTTCATTTGAGTGAGACTGATGTTTGTTCAGCACGGCTCTACAAACACGTCAATACACATTAATAATTTCAACATCACAAAAACACAAATCATACTACCCTGAGAGTTACATGTAAATGCATATATTTTAAATGTCCAATGCTCATTTAGAATGCGAAGTTCACAGTGGCAGATTAACTGCTCTGTATACAATGTTAAGGACATTGATTGTATGCAGACATCAAGCAACAGTAAACAGTAGTCTGCTCTTTTTTTGGGTCTGTTGCTACACTGGGTTTTATGTCTTTCAGTAATGACATTAACACATCCAATAATAAATAACTTCATGTAATTGTAAGCATGCAACTGATCAATCAAAGTGAGATATGTTTGAGGTGAATATATTGGGTTTCCTCAGAGTTTTGAATACATGTACATGTACCTAGTGGAATCACGACTTACTGCCAGATCATCTACAAATGTACATGTAAAGTATGCAACAATATTCAACTTGTATGGAGACTGATACTAGTGATACATCTCTTATTCTACATGTAAATAAACCATTGTATAATCTGACGAGTGGACTCCAAATCGTTTTGCTTTTTCATTACATTGGTTTTTCATTCTTTGAGAAAAAACCCACGTTTTAATAATGGTTGATTTATTATAGGAACCAATATTTAGTCTTGATGAAAATTTACAAATCTGATGTGAAAAAGCTGCACAACCGCAACAAAGCAATTTTGTGTTCAAACACAACTCCCCATATAAACCTGCATTGCACTGAAATAAAGTACATCTTGGCAACATCAGAAACAACTGTGTGTTTGATAGCAATCCATGCATTAAGTGCTTTTGGAGAAATTTCAGATTTCCCCATGGATTTGTGACTTTTTCTTTGATCAAATACATGTGTACACTTGCCACTTCTGATACAATGGCAAAAAAATCTGAAATTGTCTTTGGCAGTTCTCAAAACAATGTATTTAATTTGTTCAAACACTACACAGCGTAGAGATCCATCGGATGGACTCCCCAATGTATTGCATCCACATTACACACTACTGCTGTATAAATAACCATGCAGTACCACAAAGATAATATTAAACACATGAAAATGAACGCCTGCAGTCCGACAAAAATTCTCTCCAATGCCTTCTTTCCCACCCTTTCTCACATAATCAAAAATTCACAAGTGCCTACAACAGCACAAAAAACCCTTGGCATTCAGAAACCTTGTCCCTTTATATTCAACTCTACTGTGCTCTCTGTCTTTCTCCCTTTCTCCGCCCCCCCCCCTGTTCTATTCTACTTTTTTTTATTATCAGACTCTGAATTCACGACCCTTCGTGACATGTATTCTCTTTATGTCGTGCAGGATTCGAGCACTCAATAAGCCTGCTTGCCTGTAGGGGTATCGGATTATAACATACGCCGGACTGCCTGCCCCGGCCATCCAACCAGACCGCCAGCAGATTTTCCAGCGCACCTGGGAAAGGCCCCAAATAATGAACATTTTCTAAGGCAGTATTTCAGATGTTTTCCTGGTGGTTTAAGGTTTCACTCAAATTTATTTCCCAGGAACACGCAGAGCTTGGAACTAATACCTAACCACTTACCAGCATTTGTAGCAATGCAGAGAAGCTGAAGGGGAGATGTGAGGGGCGGGTGGGGGGGGGGGGGTTGACAGATATTTAACTTATGTATGAACATACATGTACCTATACATGTATACAGTATATGTAAGACACATAATTTACATAAATTAATACCCTAAATTTTTGTGGCTTTATATACATGTATCTAAGACAATGTTCATTCTAGATCTATACCTAAGAACCCCAGTAATAAGAGTTTTTAAATTTAAGACAGATTCCAGTTTTATATGCAAACAATGTAAGGTCTGTTGCAAGTTCCATCAGTCTTGTATTCACCCATTGCATAAGGGAAGTGCACACACACACCTGTATCCTATTCGCCATTCTAGGGAGTCAATATGTACACAAAGGAATTGACCCCAAAATGGTAGAAAGGGTAGAGGCACATTTCACGAAGGTACATTCTACATCTGCAAGGGGTCAATACTGTATGCATGTCTACCTCCTCTGTGTCACCTGTGTAGCATCAATCCCTACTTAGTCAAGTATTACTTGAGTGTATCATTGTTGTTTTGGTATCTTGTCTATTACATTGTACTTTTGGTAATGTAAATATGTAAGATAAGAGAGTGAGTGAGTGCATGGTTCTTACATGTACATGTACATCTACAGGTAGCATCAAATTTTCAGCAAGTTTGGCTGCTTCAAAAAGATCCAATAGAGTTTCCTATCACATTAATTCTTCCCAAAAAATTGTCTTGTTTGATTTTGTTTTAATTTAAATGTAGCATTTCAACATGCAGACTTTGATGATGAATTGCAAAGTGCTTGAAAGGTTCTGTAGTCTGGACAGTGACCTCTTGACATTCAAGATTGTACTGAAGACTAGCAGGAAGAGTTGATAAGTGAGCTCCTTTATTGCCATCAATCAACAAGATTTCATACATAGCAATATAGTCCTGCACTTCAATGGTTTATTCATTATAATCAACACATTCAAGCTTGTGGCAACATTTAGTGGTTTTGCCAGAGTGTAACATAATGAAGATGCTTTTATAAATGTATGAGTTCTCATGGGAATTAATGTCTTCAATTAGTAGAAAACATCCCTTGAAATATTTCTGTCTGAAATGTCATATTTGATGAGAAATGAATAAACTAATTTTCCGATTGGAGTTTATCGCTCAGTGAGCGTTTCATCCAAATGTTGAATCTATATGATTTCATGCAAATGTGTAATCGGTTTTTCACTATTTTCTCGTGACCCAGATTGCCGATCGATCTCCAACTTCTACAGGTTTGTCAGTTTATGTACATGTATATGGTGGATTACATAAAGTGCTTACACTGCCAGCAACTGTTTTGTTAGCAAAAACCAATTCTGTAATGTTCCTTTAAGGATCAACATTGAGTGTGAACTTCATCACGCAGTACGGACATGTAAATCAACAATTCACATAAATGAACTTGCAGTGTGATTCATCAGGGCCCAGTTGCTTACCACATAATTATGCACTTAAAACGCCTGTAAAGCGCTTGATTCTATGGGCCATAAGCACATAATTTTAGCATAAGCAGTGCTACAATGTATTCATGTTAGGATGACATCTGACATTGGGCCCAGATGTCATCTAAAATTACTCTTATCAATCTCTCAGTCAAACATTTGGAAAAATTTTATATTTAAAATCTCTTTAAAGTTATACATTGTTGATAGCCAATGCAGCCTGGGACTTTCCTGGCTCAAAGGAACTAATCAAATCCACTTTATCCTTCCCCAAATTAATTATTCAAATGAGATCTTGAGAATGCAATCTAGATCAGCCTCAATAAAAACAACTTCACAGACAGCCACTTATGATAATGGTTAATCCCTGAAGGATTACAGGGTCTTAGTCTGGCAATTGGATTCTCACCACTTTACAATAATGGTTGAGTGCTCAAGGCGCTAGAATTAGTGCTTAGGACTCCCCAAGCTCAGCAGCAACACTGTCAAGACTCTGAACATTTGCGTTGTTGAAGATAAAAATGCTACATCACCAATAACACAGACTCTCTTGAAAGGGGTTGCAAGGTTGGAAATATAATTCATTTGATTGCTTTAAGAATGATTAAAACCCAGAGTAATCTCATTAACAATGTACATGCTGAGATTAAACAAGCACCAACACCCATGACTCAAAATAAATGTTTCTGCTTCAAGTGCTTCATTTAGTACATGTACATGAAGGAGAATATTTGTACCAGATTAAATTGACCACAAACTTTCCAAAATGCCATCTGGCTAGAATTGATATCATTAATTACAGTAGTAGATGGAATGATGTATGATGTATATGAACAATTTGAGCACCATAAGCATCAACCCTAAAGAACCCAAGTCCTACAATATCCTCATTGCCAAAGTGCAGGATTGCGAAGGATTTGGGCTATTAGGGATCTGCAACACAGGAGGATTTTGAAAGGTTTGGGCTAAAATGAGTTTTTGTTAGGGTAGGATTTCGCAGGACTTGGGCTATCGGGCTGTTTTTACATAGGAGGATTTTGAAGGTTTTATGCAGCTTAGCCAAAATAGGATTCTGAAGATTTGGGGCTTTTTTGACCTTTTGTGACTCCCTAACTTCTGTCTCAAAAGGATTTTGAAGGATTTGGGCTAATATGTATACTTACAATAAGTTGAAGGATATCAAAGGATTTAGGCACTTTAGGTTTATGACAACTTTAATCTGAAGGATATCGAAGGATTTGGGCAGTATGTCTACCCAAGGGTCTAGTCTGTTAGGGTTAAGCTTTTTAGTTGGAAAATTAGTAGCTGAAGAATAATGAACATCCCTACCCTTCTCCAAGAAATAATGGTTAAAGCAGCTGCCATTTACTAATGAAAAACACAGTGCTTGGACTGTGCAGTGTTTTGGGGAACCATCTGTCTAACACTAATAGGCACAACTCTGCATTTAAATCACTTGAACACCCTCAGAGTTTTTGAGTTCATTTGCAGGCCTGGAACTTTGTATTTGAGAGGGCAAAGGGTAATTCCAAGTCTATGGGAAACTTTTGAAGGGGCACCAATGCCAAGACCATGGATATGGACATGGAGGCATGAAGCATACCATATTTAGAGTTGTCACATCCCCTATAGTTCTTATTACAAAGGTTTTGTGTTATTTACAATATTACTACAATATTATTTATAGCATTGCTGCACAAATACTAAGTCACAAAACTAAAGGTTCAATTTTGTTACCTTATACAGTACTTTTGACTGTTTTTATGAGTAAAAATATGTTTCTGCTCATTTTGGTCCCAGCTAGCTTGTTCATGACTAAGGAGACCTCATGGTTACTCCGTACCAGTTTTGCTATCCTATGTTCCTTCAAGATCGCAGGCCGGCAATGATGTACCCCTCAAGGACATGTTTAATTTTGTAATGCGCACAAATTAACCCACGCAGCTTATAACAAAAAATTGGGCCACCGCCAACCTCTGGCAAGTATTTATGGCGACAGCTGTGAATTGATGATGCATAGTATAAACATTGTAACACAATCTGGACTCAGTACCCAGATATAAACACACACACTTCAAAGACAAGATCTCATGTCCACTGTCTACACTTTGTTTGAATTTCATGGAAGTGTATTTACACAAAAAAAGGAATATGTTTTTCTTGGCCCAATTCTCTCTAGACTTGGTGGCTTGTATTTAGAAACAGCTTGTATAACCTCAGCAGTTCCTGCATGAAAACTAAATTAAATTTTAATACTGGTGCACTGCCAACAAACAGCTACAGTGTATTTGTGCATGTACCCTGTTCGCCACCACTTTTCTGTCAGTGGTTCCAGCCGCGTAAAGGTTACAAAAAAGAGCATGAGCATACATAACAACTGACTCTATCCACAGAAAATCTTGGCAAAAACGAGAGGCAAAATACAACCATAGAGCAAGAACCAGAGCACCAGTCACATGAAATTTACATACTGAACATATGTACTGCAATGTACATAGCATGATAGTATTTGTACTTTGGCTGGTACCCCTTTCAGCTATTTAAATAAGATTTTCCTGTGCTTAGCAAAGTTGCCTGCTTAGCATAGTCACTGTGACATTTGTCAAGAATATATTGAAAAGAGAGCAAACAAAGCCAGTGAGTAATGTAGCCCTTCATCTCCAAGTGGTCTTCATTGTACATGATGATACTGAAGGCCAATGCACACAATTACTAGATTTGAACACCGTCATGTTGATTACAAGTACATCTATTTTTATTTTCACTGTATCAACAACCTTTAAACTACATCAAGACTTCAGAAAAGTCTAATTAGAAGTCTCAGCTATAATACTCTAACCTCTAACAGCTTTGTCAAGACTAACATGGCTAACATCAAGAGTATTTTAACTACACGCATGAAGTACAAGTACAAGAACACAAGTACACTGGCATACATGTCACATCAGCACCCTAGGATTATGACCTCGCAAAGAGTTCAAGACACCCAACTTGAGAGTAAACTAAGTCAATTCCAGTCAACAACACCTCAACTTGACTGCACCTTTCTCACATTCCTTTTCCTGAAACCTGAACACTAATAATACCCAAATTTCTAATATTAGGGAAACTTGACCCAAGCTGTTGTAGTCAGTGTACTGTACATGTCACTCTGTGGCTTCAATTGCATGTAATTCCTTCGTTTTTTGTTAGCAAAGATGTCACTCTATCAAATGGAGAAAAACTTCTAGTGATGCAATTATACTGATTCAAAGAGAGTTTGGCAGCAGAATATCAATTTTGCTAAAACTACCCTATCAAGTCTTTATCTTTGTTGTGTATTTTTTTGCAAAACACTGTTGTTGTTAGCGAACTGTGGACAAACACATGGATCTGAAATACATGGATGGATAAATGGAAAGGATTGTTTTTGCCATAAAAAGATAGAAGTACAGGTCAGGTACAATCACAGCGAAAACAAAAACCAAACAAAGCAAACTTCATTGTTCAAACAAACCACTTCAACCACACAGTACAGAAGCGTGATTGTTTTCTAAGGTCTGTGAAAGTTTTAGCATTGTCAACCGATCCACCCCAGATTGATACTCAATCTAATTAGTCTGGACACCAGACCAATCTCATCATCAGCACTGGCCATGACATCATAACAGCACAGGTCAAGCTCTATCTGTTGTTGACATTAAACCCAGATTGATGGTCTATGATTCATGAGATTGGTATTTCTATGTAAATGGAGTACACTTTGCTGAAGGCTTTGCTGTCTACATGTACAGTGTACATGGAAACAAAGAGAGTTAGATATCAGACATCCAGTAACTGATATTGAAAATAACCCCAAGGTAGGGAAAAGAAGACCAAAGGGACAGAAAGGATGTGTTCACCATTAGCAATTACTACTGACAATGAACTCTCTCAAATTATCATATCAACAATACATCACTATCAGGCCTGCCACTTCATGTCTCAAGGGGCAAGGCCACTTCTTCCTGGTTCCTGGATGAAAAAAGGTGCCATTAGAAAACTAGAATGTCTTGATGGCAGACAATTCATGCATGCACTAACAGTCATTGATGTACATTATAAATGTATCATGCAATGTTGACATCTTTATTTCAGCGGTACTGTGTAAACTGTTATTTGTTGGAAAGATTACTTGTGTTACACAAAATGCATTGTAAACTTCCATTTTGCAAACACTGCAATTGCACTTTCAAGTCATGAGAAGGTTTTTCAGATTACTCCTGAAGAAAAACAGGACAACAATTTAAGTGCAATCCTACATGGACTACTGCTTCTTTGTCCATTTCAACATTGCTGTACAAGTTAAGACACAATACACATAAAAACACAATATTCCGTAAAATTATTTTATTTATGGGAAATGTCACTGTAACTTTGTTAAATCATTGTGAGAGGCTTGCCTGTTCTGTCTCTTGAATACCTGATAACCAGCTGGACTGTTGAATGGCTTGGATATCCGGCTGTATTAAGAAAAGCATTCACGCCTGGTTTCCTCATTTTCATGTATTTAAACACACTGACATACATGAACTGTGTACTGTGAAGTGCAATGAAAGGGTAAGTGTTGACTGTAAGCACTGGTGCTGTCAGCTCATGACAGATACATTGGTCAGTGTTTCCCTCTGGTTTCATACACGAAATACCCTACAAAAATACATGTATAGTACAAGTAAATGCCAAATTGGTGAATGAGTAAAAACTTTAAATCACAAACAAATATCAGGCATGAGAGTGGGCAGTGAAAAAAAATTGTTACAATACTTGTAGCGACATTCAAACCAAGGACTTAATAACAAAAGGAACAATAGGTCCATGATTGCTATCACAAAGGAAAACAATGGGGTCTACTAACTATTTATTTCAACTATTTTTCTGATACTCTTGTTTTAACTGTATGAAAGTGTCTCCCACAATAAATATCAGGATCAAAACAGCCTTTATTGGGGTCAAAATTAGCTAGCAAGCCGTGCAGCCGTGTTTTAGCTAGGGAGCTTGGCGGCCATGTTTTTTACATCTTCATGTACATGTACAGCTATCAAGCTGAGAAGCTGTGTTTTGCACCACCAGTTTTCTGAAAACTAATTTTTTAAGCACTGCCTGCTGGTGTAAATCAAGCCGTGTACTTAACTTAATTTTATATTTAACTTTTTGTATTTAACCCTCTTGCTGTCTGACCATTCAATACCATTCAATTGGTTTTGAATGATAGATAAACTATGCCAGCCTGAAAAATGATAGGCCTACCATGAGGGAATGCATGTACACAGTACACAGACTTTAGTTCTGTGCACAGTTGTGCCACCGTTTCTAGGATGGCTTTGCATCCTTGAAAATACAAAGATATAATCTAAGCTGAAATGCCTCCTTTTCCATGCCGGTACCAATTAACCATTACAAATAAATCATGGTTTACAGTACTGAACCTCAACAAAAGATACATGTATCTTGTTGATGCTGTACAGCAGTTAATTCAATCTGGACAGAGTTGTGTGAATCCTATCATCCATACCCATGACAGCAGCAGATTGGTTTATTTGATTGAAAGCAATTGACATCCTTACACTTTCAAGTGCATCCAACACAGACCCCGAATGCAACAGAAACCCTGCTCCCCTTCTCTTCATCTCATGATTAAATACAATCTAGCCAACCCCAGACACATTGTAGCATTTCACTGACTAAATTAACAATGTATCAGGGAGGAGTCATAAAGCCAAAGTTACAATGTACAGTAACTGATGAATGCTTCACAATATTCCATTATCAGGACACACTCAGTACAAGATTGATGAAGAATGAGTGCATTAATTACTGTGAGAACATTCTTGCCTTCTTTTCATCCCAGATGAACGTACAAGTTAATTTAACCACTTCACAGTGGTCTACAAAAATTATTTTTTGGATCTTCCGAAACAATTTTTGTTGTTGAAAATATTGTTGTCATAATGATACCCTGACTAAATAAAGCATAGACAACAGATGCTCTAAGTCTCATTGCATGTATTCACATCATTGGACATAAAGCGGTTATGCACACTTTATAACACTACACCTGTCAATTTATTTGAATAATTACAGAATGTTTTCTACAGTTTAAGAATTGTCTTCCCCCATGGAAAGTGGATTGTTATTTATTGATATTCTTGTTAGTGATCTTTAAAAATTGTTTTGTTTAATTAAAGAAATAAGTGAACCTTTAATTTTCAAGTGTTGTTTCATAGTAATACTAACAAATAAAAACATATGTACATGTTCAGCATTTCAACATTGAATGCATGTTTTCCGTGATGTAGTATTTAAGCATTTTACAGTGCAAGTGAAAGGGGACTAAACCTCACTTTTGCATGAATAAATCTGCTTTGTGATTCAAGATACTCCAAACGCAAAGCACACATATGCATAAAATAACATGGGGACAATTTCCAAGATAATATACAGAGCGTAATTCAACTAAAGAGAGTCTGGAAGCATCAGACTAAAAAGTAACCACAGCTGTTCACCTTGAACTTGTGTGTAAGTTGCCATCAGTAGTACACATCTGAGACAGCCAGCACACATCTCCATCTTTTTGAGTACGTTCACATGAGTAGCTAACTTTCCTGTAAGCTAACATCCAACAAATTTGACCGTGTGACCGCAAAAGTTGGTTATTAACTTCACTGCTAACTTCGCTGCTCAGTCCAAAATTAGCAGTGAAAATTTCTGCTGCTAACTCAACTTAACAGTGAAATACTTTAGCTGTGGATAAAGGAATTTAGCAGTGTTTTTTCTCCCTGTGAATGAAACTGACCTCAGCTGTAGTAAACATGATTTTGTTACACCACTATGTATTTTTCTCGTTGTGGAGTTGCGCATACATGTGCATATACATTTTTTTTCCTCAGTTGCCGCTGATTTTCTTTAAGTTTTACAATAAAGTTGACATAATCTGTACTCCTTATAACAGCTAAATCATACTCATAACACGGAAAGAGAATAAGGACAAAAGAATCTGACATTTTGTTAGGATCCATGTGTATAAACATTATCTGCAGTCCAAAAACTTTTCCTTGGTCGACCACATGAAGCGATCAACCTCCTTCCCTGTGGTACAGTCACATCGCACAATGGGAACGAAAGTGTAGCATTCAACTAAGCTGATGACGTAATAAGGGACAAGAACAGACCCAAAACAAAACATTTTCTCATTCCGAATTGCTGCAAATATATATAATCGACTCGCTGCGAACTTAGACAAAAATATGAAATGTACGTTTTTCTCATTACATGTTAGTTGCCCTTTGACAACAAAACACAGTGCCTTAACCTCCTCCTCACAACAACGTATCAGGCCCACTTATTCTACTTACATTGTTAAAGCATTGCCAAATTGTACCCAATGACACTAAGGCTTAAACCTTAAATCTTTGGTTGGGTTGAATTTGATTAAAATTGAGGGAATAAAAGGGTAGTGACGCTGTCTCAACCGGCCGTTTAAAACCGGCAGGGTCATGGCCGTGCGCACCCTGCAAGGTTTTAAACGGCCAATTAAGACCGAGTCACTACTCTTTTATTCCCATTCATAAATGCCCTTTTTGTTAAAAAGCGTAATATTGTTGGAAAATCTCCAGTTTTCTGTTAACTTTCATTTCCTGTCACGTCAGCGAGCCCTGTTTCGTGTACGCGCGCATCATAACACTACCATGTTTTTAGATTGAATTACGCGAAACGCAATCAACACATACTAGTATGTGTTGATTGTGTTGATTGTGTTTAAACACTTCTAGCCATGCATTATCATCCGTTAAAACCGGCCACATGACACGCTCTCCACCAATCAGAATGGATAAACTCTCCGAGGTGTTTATTATGAATAATGTATAATGTAGATGTCTGTTGTTTTCTAATGTTCAAGCTCTGTAAAGCATCCTGAAACAAAAGAACCAGCTGGGCTCAATTTCACAATACACTAACAATTATCTTTAAGATGAGTTGTCAATATCACCATAGTAATTTGTACTATGACATCACACTGGGCTTAGCAATTACAGACTGATATACATCTTAAGATCAATCTTGGTTTTGTCACTACAGTACAGTACATCTACATGTACACTATGTACGTGTATACTGTGCATAAACATTGATGATGTTACAGAACAACCTGCCATGTACAATTATATGCAGGATACATGGTTGAATGGCTGAACTCAATATCTTTTGTTTGTCTTCCAACAAAATAAACCATTGTCCACACTAAAACACCCATTTCCTAAGGTCAAAGGTCAACACACAATGACTACTAGCTTCCTGGTATTGTCCATTGGTGGTTATCTTTGTCACTCAAAGACAGGCATGATGGTTTCATGAATACTCAAGGTATAATACCATGGCTTATAAAAATCCTACTTCCATTTCTTGGAATACATGTAGTAGCACCTGAAAAGAATCCCATTTTGTCTACAAAACACGTAGATTGTAACCAAACAGTATGTGGGTTCATTTTGTTGCATAGTTTCCAAGGAAAAAAGGCACTGAGATATTTCTTTCACTGAATGTCATTAACAATGCCAATACTGTACATATAAGTCCCTTTTAAAACAAATGGTCTCCTTAGGAAAGTAAAATGTACATGTACACATACCCCATACATACATTTACACACAGAACTCCTGTACATTAAATAATAATTAGACTTTATACTGTGACTCATTGGAATACCATGACATGGGACATATATGATCAGTTCAATATAAATGTAGTCTCTTTACTTAAAATATAAAGCTCCTTGCTGAAAAATATATTTTTAAAACAAAAAATACAAAATCCCACCAGACTATAATTATGGACAGTGAGATTCTCTGAGCATGCTCTGAGTCACACCGGTCACCTCTCTATCATCTACTGGTTCCATTGATATTTCTTTTAGGTACATGTACACTTGTATTTTGTAGGGAGCCAGTCAAATGACCAAGCAGGCCTTGAAATTTAACCAAGGCAAAGTATTCATGGGCAAGGTCATTCCCTTGACAACACTTTTTTACACTAAGGATTCTGTGTAGTGTTGTTGTAGCCATTTTTTAAAAACTATTACAAAAAACCCTCTCATTTCCATACACTGATGCCTTAGAATACGGAAAAAAGAACTCAGCACACAATCATGCCCAGAAGACAAAAAGATTAGCTTGATGGCAATGGTACAAATACAGGAAAGACGCTATTAGATTAATCAACAAGGACTGGTCATATGTTTCTGATATTATATAGGGATGGGCTGTCAACCTGATGAACATGTACAGATGTCATTGGCAAGCACATTTAACATGTGTGTCTGAGTAAATGGCTTTTTGATTTAGGCTTCATATTTAAAGTGTAACAGATCAGGCATAAATATCTCTCCAGGGTCTTGAGATTTTAAATGTACTGACTGAGTATAAATGAACTGTAAATGGTCATCACTTCAATTTACATACCCATCCAAACATGTAGGGTCATACATGTACAGTGTTTTTTGTCAATGTAATGCCAAGTTTGGGAGATTTACATTTTTCTACACGTATAAATGTACATACTTTAATTGATTTATAACCAACCACAGCATTTCAGGCCAAGTTTTGCAGGATGCTAACCATCATTACTATCTTTATAACAAGTAAGCTTTCATTACCAGAAGTATGACCCAGCCTGTATACAGAGTGCAAATGGTTTTATGTTTAAACAGTACAAGTAAATATTAACAATAACAGTTGGTTTACTTTTATTTATTGCCAATAAAGATGGTTAATTTCTGTTAATACTTTATGTGTTTAACATGAAATTAAATTACCTTTGGATTTAACATCTGAGACTCTTTAGATCTACATGTACAATTTCAAGGGCACCAGCATGTCAAGTTTGATTTACACCGAGATTATTAACCATCACTCGGTGCATTACAGTGTATATGTCATCTCTGCATTATAAAAAATTCATGGTTGCTTTGAGCATTGGATGGATAGATGGTGAAAGCCAGCGTGCATATCAGAGTTGGCTTTTAGTGCACGCCAAGTTTCCTCATGCAGAAACGCAGAGTGCATTTTGACTGCGTTTACGCACATAGATCTGTGTTTAAACTCACACAGGAGATTGCACAAAATCGACTGAGTGCATGGTTACTTTGTTTGTGTAGAATTGACGGCTGTGATAATACACATGATCTCTGTAGGTGTATTAAGGAAATTCGTTGTAGTACAACAGGATTAAAGAGATTTTGCAACACAACCTTTTATGTTGGGAACACTCCAAGAGCCTCAATGTAAGGGAAATGTACAACAAAGATGGGAAACATTGTGCATACTTCAAACAAATCAAACTTTCTTAATATTAAAGCCAATAACAGTATCAATCTTCCTAAGAAAGTTATTTCTAAGAAGCTACTATCATGACAGATAGACAAGTAATTTCCCTTCTGAATTAAGTATGGATGATTGTTCTTTGAACAGCATTGAGATTTGAAATTTTGACTCATCCACCTGAGAACATTCTCATCAACTTTCCTGTGGCTAATTTTCTTCAGACTGGATCAGCAGCGAGTTTGTAATTGATTAAAAACCAATAGTTGATTAAAAAACCCAAATCTTTAAAAACAAACTTTTTTAAAGCCATTGATTCTCAGCAGAGAACCTTGCTGATGCTCAAAACAACAAATTCATTCAACATGAGCAAGGAACTAGTCACAAGTCAATACACAAAATAAAATTGTGGCTTGTGCACCTGTACTGTACTCTAAGCAACACATTTCTTTGTTCAGCAAACTTGAGTGCTCAGTAGATGCTCTAGGTAACTAGATCCAGGTTATTGCCCTAATCAGACTTGTAATATCAGTAATTGAACTGGATTCAAAAATGATTAAGTTCAAGCGGTTGAAGACAAAGTAAAGCATCAAACCATCACCTGCTGTCCATTTATTTATAGAAGGAGGGAAAAACAACTCCTCACAGTGTGCATGCACCTATGACACCTCATTAGTCAGGTGCTGGTTATCCTCATAAGCCACCTTGTGTAGTTAACCATTAAGGTCCTAGTCAACACATTCCACCCTCCAACAGGTTTCAGAAAAGAGAAAATTCAAATAAATTGTGCAAAAAGGCCCTTGGTAAACAATACTTCCATTATGAAAATAATTAATTAATTACGTACTGCACAACATGTACAATTTGTATCCTAAAAAAGCAAATTTATTGATAAATTATAATTTTTGTTAATTGATGTACACTATGATCAGACTTTCATTTGTTTCATGTGGTTTTAAATTTCTTATGACTGACAATACGCTTCATACTTATTTCTTGTAAAGCAAAGTAGTTTTTCCTTCAGTAAAGGGCGCCTCTATAATGAGGGAAAGTGTTTACAAAAATTCCTTCCCTGAAAATTGGCAATCATATATCTTTGCCACAAGACAAGGTACATGTACGTTTAAAAACAAATGAATAAATAAAATAAAAATGACAATGTGTTTGTTTTAATCTGGAAGCTCACTGGTTATTAAGTTCAAACTAGCAACAATTCTTCAGAAAAATGTTTCCCTTTTATATTACTGTAATTGTAAAAGTTAAAAACAAATTTTTTATCCAAAATCCAAAATTAATTTAAATTGCCTCCATTGAACAGAGCTAATTTAAATGTGCACACAATCTCTGAACAATCATAAACTGTTTGTGTTTATTTCACCAAAACAAGACAACAGGATTTAATGAAATTAAAACAGGTTAGTTGGTTGATCTGTGATGATTGAAAATTAGAGGGTGAGAAATAGTTTATACTTGCCCTTAAAAGGTAGGGTCACTGTTTTGTTGTCAATGTAAAACTTATTTATAGGCAAATTTACCAAGAAAAAGGCAATAATTTACAAAAGTCACCTGCCAAAGTTTCAGCTAAATTATTCAGCGTAAAGGCCTACTTGTTGAGAAAACAGGGAAAAAACTCTGCTGATATTTTTCATTTAAGAAAATCAAATCCATCCACATTTAGCGAGATGACAGTGAGTACCAACCGCATCTCTGGCCACAGCATTCTTTAACAGTCAACACTGAAATTTGAATCTCTAAAAGTATACTTTTATTGATTTCTAATCAACTGGGAAACTTCAGAAGAAATAAATTTGCAGGATGCTTACTATCATTACCACCTTTGTAACAAGTAGGCTTTCGGCTAAAAATTCCAAAATTACACATTACCAAAGTATGACCCTATCTTTAAAGGTATTATACAGGATTGGTAGAGCTGACAAAATAGTCACAGACAGTGTTCATGTTTTGTGTGATTCAACATATGCATGATCAAACAAACCTGTGAAAGTTTGAGCTCAATTGGTCATCGAGGTCACGAGAAAATAGTGAAAAGAGACCTTATGTGTTTTCTGTTTTTTTCAAACATCAAGTTTTTATCACGCGTGATAAATACTATCGTTTTACTCATTTCTCAGAAACGATAGCATTTTATTTAGACAGAAATATTTTAAGGAACCCTGTCTACCATTACTTACTTTAAATCATGTAAGTTACTGTATGTGTGAATCTGTGAACATTTGTGTTTTTTGATCTTACCAATAGTGTACAGGGCCTTTAAGTGAAAGGTGGTTTTTTTAAATTGTAAAAGATCATCTGACTGATTCTGGATATATCATGGGCAAACTAATCTAGTCAAGCTGTGAAGCAATGGGTTTATCAAAATAGCAAGAAGGAGGCCTTGCAGTGTGCAAAATTCACACCTTCAAAAAATTACACAGCAGGGGGGCAGGTATAGCGGCTTATCAACTGGAAAAACTCAGATGGAAAGAAGGATAAATGTACACGTACATGTACATGTATGCAGTTCATTTCAACAAATAATATTGCAATGACTTCATGGTAAGCATTTTATAGTTTGAGTAAATCAAAGATTTTCTAACATGTAGTTTCATTTGTTTTCCTTTATCAATTTGAACTTACTTACAATGTACATTGTTGAGTATTGCTTCTTATTTTCATCTCATTACACATGCAATTGCAACACCAAAATTAGCACCGATAACAGGATGAATAGGAAACAAAGAAATGTGCAGTTTTAGATGTGAGAGGGAAAACCCACGCAATCAGGTAGGGACTGAAAACCCAATCCACATGATACGAGCTCCGTTCTGAGGTGGGATTCGAACCAGGGTCCACAGAGGTGAAAGACAGGTGAAGAAACCACTGAGCCAACCTACATTGTAACACCCTGGAAAAAAATCTGATGCATCAAATCATTGGAATACCACCCGCTGAAATACTGCCCATACCAACGAGAATCCAATGTAGTAAAGAGGGGCACATAAGCTGAAGCTTCAAGCCTCAACACCAAAGTAAAGTAAGTTGTAGCTAACTATTTCCCTAGCCTGAATTTAAAACCATCCAAATTCAAAAGTTTGGTGATTGATTAAAAGGAATCAGTGAGTTGACCAACCATCTGAAACCATTCGACTGCCAAGGTTGTGTATGGTGGCACAACTGTACACAGAACTAACTGTGTACTGTGTACATGCATTCCCTAATGGTATCATATTTCAGGCTTGCATAGTTTATCTATCATTCAAAACCACTTGAATGGTATTGAATGGTCATACAGCAAGAGGGTTAAGCACACTCATAAAGTTCTGCTAACAAAAAAAGAACTGGGTGTAGTTTAAGCAGCTTCTTTTATTGTATGTATTAATTTTTTATAAAGTATGAATAAGGGAATGAAAAGGGGCCCTGCACAACTGCTATCATGGTATTAGGTCCACCTCTGCCTTCTTAATTTTCTTTTGCATACTCTGGTTGAACTTTGAAGAGAAGCATGTCATAGGCAAGGGTTAAGCTTCAAGCATGTATGGTTCCTTTCCAACATCGAGAATAAACACTCTAGAACACAATTTTCCTTAGCAAAAGGCTCTGCGGTCATCAAATCATTTCACAAAATTTAGAAGGGATAATTGAACCTGGAGCATATGGATCTTCGTGTAAATGCAACATAAAAGTTGATTCCAGATCCCTCAAATGGGCCCCTTCAAGGAATTTTCCACCAAGAAAGGAGTTTAATACAAATTGTGTAATTGTTGCCAGTACAATTCTACCCACTTCATTTAAATATGGGTTTCAGCGCTCCCTTTGTGTACCCCTGGGGTACACACGACATACAGTCACCAGGGGCTCTAATTTAGCAAGTCCGAGGGTTAAGAACTAATTAAATTGTGCAAGCTGGGAAATTTGAAGGTGGTTGGTTAAGGAAAGAGAAACTGCTAATAAAGTGAAAAAGTAAGGTGACTATATGCTTACACACAGATGAAACAAGGTACTGCAGCAGAATAAAGTTGTGTTTTTTCTAATACTTATAATGTACAATATGTAGGGTTCTAACTAACCTGTGAACAAATTTCATTGACAAAGGTGGTAGCACTTTTGAGATCTGGCCGAAAATCTGTTGTTTTTTTCAAAACTGGGATGCTCATTTAAATGGTAAAAAACCAACACCTTTGAACAGTAAGCTTGGGCGATATCGCTTCTTCTCAGCCACGATATATCGTCGAGAATATATCGCGATATTCGATATAATCGCGATTATTTTTTTATGACGTCAATCTACTACAAATCGCACGGTGTGAGTTATGGATATGATTGACTTATCATTTGTGCCGTTGTTCCAATCACCTATTCTTCGGGTTTTACTCTAAACCTATGGTATGAAAACCTGGGCCTATTACTTACACACATTTAATGTGTTAACTGCGCATGACAGACTGTTCTTTATGTGTGCATAATTAATTAGATCACGCTACTCGCACGTCCGCAACACGCACGTGGTAACGCACGTGATAACACCCGTCTGCGTAAGACTGCCTGATCGCTAAGGCTTTGATGTTGGTTTTTTCGAAGACTAAACCCCGTCAGATCGGATCTGTTGGGGAATCTTGCGGTTGCCGTTTGTGACTTGCAACTCTTTGATGCAGCAAATCGTCTCAACTAGGAGATTTATTGTTGCAATATCGTCTTGACAAGGAGATTTATTGTTGCAAGATCGTCTCGGCTAGGAAATACATCGCGATACTTAACGATATCGCGATTTACCGATATCATGATTTAAATAAATGTGACCCGATATCATAATCGTTTCAGAACTAGTATCGCGATATTCGATAATATCGTGGTATCGCCCAAGCTTATTGAACAGTAGGATGTTATAATATGACAAAAAGCAGACAGGAAGTGAATGTGTGTCAAATCTTCATGTGTGAATGAATAATTGAATCATTATTTTTAGGGGAAGAAGGTTTGGTTGGTACATGTAGTCTACATCGCTGACTACATCAGCCACAGCCAACAATCTTCATAACTCCAGGCCCTGTGCTGTACAGAGGTAACCAGGTCACTGCCTTGCTAAGTACAACCAGATTTAGTTTTGATTACGAATTCAACGGCAACGACAAGACGACAACGGGACAAAAAAAGTCTGATCAGTACACAATGGAAGGCCTGATGCCCTCTAACGATGTTGCGTTGGATCGCTGTGCTGACTTGCAAATTGGTAACACTGTAACCCATTCTGGTTGTTATCGTAGCCTATGGTACATACATGTAGGTTATCCATAATGAAGATGTGGATGTTGTGTGCTAGTCTGGTGTGTTACTCTATATACACCTAGATGTAGTCAATTTGGCGGCTGCCCGCAGTGCATGAAAATGGTTGCCTCCTCTAGGGTGGTTCTGGGATCAGGGGGCAATTTCATTACACTACTCAAGTGTTCTGTTGGGCAATTTCTTTTCTCTTTATTATGAAACAGTTTGGACAGACACACCACGAGCAAGAAAGTTGATCCCATTGGCCCTCAAGAAAAAAAGAAGAAAAACCTTTGGCCAAAAGACATACACAAATTATTTGGCTTTACACGTCGAGTATTAAAAAAATATATGTAAAACCTTGTCACATCAGTTGTAATGATTGCGTATTTTAACATAACATACACAGTTATGATTTAATACAGTGTGGAACATGTAGTTTTCTTTGGACAAGGAAGCAGGGTTTTGCAGAAAGCCATGGGCTCATGAGTCAGCGAGGAAAGTCAAATTAGGAGCCCTAAATATAAACACTACACAGGTAGACAGACACAATGGGAGCTCTACTAAAATCCCTGATGAGAAACAAGAGAATATATGCATGAAACCCTGTTTTAACAGTTCAATGTTGTATGCCAGGCATGGCTAAACCAGACATTAGAGTATTTTGTTCCTGGTTTTTCCTGTATATATTAAAATAATCTCAATAATGTTTCAACCTCACCGAAGTTGTTTATTTTGATTTTCCCATTTTAGAATATGGATGGTTACATGATATGAAGCTGTGAACGTCATAGTTAACCAACCTGACAATGACTGAGGTTACAGGAAATTCAATCAGGATACGAATGTACACGGATTGAGCATCCATTGAAAAGCAGAAATGCAGGATCCATGAAACAACAATAAACCACTGCCTCTGCCAACCTTCTCAACTTTCAATTTCAACACAACTTGGCAATCTTCACCTGGAGGCAGACAGAGAAACTGGGCATTCTGTTGATCCGTGAACCTTTTTTTCTATAATACGCAGAAACCAATTATTGCAGCAAATTCACTGTGTGGTTCACTCCAAACATCAATTCTAAAAGGTTTATTTCCAGCTCCGCTAAAAGACCAGTCACCCCCTTCCACCTTACAAAAATTTAACTCATCCCTTAATGTAAATCCCCTACAACAGAAAACTCAAAGACAGACAAAAAAATGTACAGTTTGTATGAAATTTATTGAAATTGGCTTTACTTGAACTCTCCAAAATTGTAAGTAGAAATGTCTTTGAACAGTAAGTTGTTCATGCAAACAAAATTGTCAAAAAATACATTGTTTTCAAGACAAAATTTTTGTTTAGGTTGAATTTAGGAAAATGCACTCACAACCTTTTCAGTTGAAAATCTATCAAGTGTTTTTTTGTTCTATTTTATGTGTGCTTCATACACTTTGTATCACTCTCTTCATTCATAGTCTTCCCATGTTCACATGTCCACATTGAAGGTTGTCCAAAAACATTTCAACACATCGCTCCTAAACTAAATGAAAAGGATGTTTCCACTGAGAGTGCAACAGTCAATATCAAATCTTCAATGTTTTAAAATCATTATTTTTGTAAAAGTTACCTGTAGGCAATCTTTGGAGATTCAAATTTTGTTGGCATACTTTGACCAATTTCTAATTAACAGGGGTACTTCAAACGAAATAATTTCACAGGAAGCTTACCACCATGTTTTTAACAAGTAGGGTTTCTGATAAAAATTACACAGTTTGCTTTCCGGTGGTCATTACCAAAGTATGACCCTATCTTTAAAGTATAGTTATAAATCTAATATCCACTTTATACAATTCAGAGTGTGATGTTAAATCAATACAGGCAGGCGGCAGGTAAATGTTTATGCGAGACAAACATACTGGGGTCTCATACCTCACAATGCATTCTATCAGACTGTATTTTTCCAATCATTGGGAGAAGCTATGAGTAAGCCATCACTAGGGATGGGTCTGCAAGATTCAATTAACTTCAACATTCACCTGCCTTGATCAAAAGGATACCCCCAAACATGATTAACTTTATAGGTTAGGCCATCTGCTCTCCCAAGCATGCCTTCCTCTGGATGTTTGCCCAAACAACATTTTGAATAAAGTATTGAAACCAGTTTGGGATCTCTTCTGTTACTCCCTCGTTAATTTTCCTTTGCTGTAAAATGTGACAAGAGTCATTGGTTCATGTTCAATGTAAACTTCAAACCTACCAACCCTAGACAAATTTTATGAATACCACAAATTATTATCAACGCTGCAGCACAACCTAAAAAAACAACTTAGTTTGTGCACATAACATCAGTTGATAGGGAGGTCATAGTGAAACATTTTCCCTCTCTTTCAGGTCAATTACACTGTACACTTAATTAGATTGAATTATTGTAAATATGCTTTGTAAAGTTGGAAGTTTGATTCTTGTAAGTTAGTTCTTTGAAATATAAAGGCATCAAAAATCAAATATGTTAAATAATTATAAAATATAATGTTAATTAATTATAATGATCAAATGAATATATTAAACATATAAAAAAGGAAGGCAATTGTTTATAACCCCAATTATTAAAGTTTGAACTGATTTCAAAGCAGCAAGGTTGAATTCTCTGTGTTTATGGCATAATAAGATATTTGTTGTGAGGCTGGTAAATGTTTCTCACATTCTTGTCAGCCATTACAGAATTCAAACTGCCTACATGTAGATGCGCCGCTGGGTTACAAATGTGAATTATTTTAGTTGAGCGCTTTTGGGGCAAATGGCCTTGCCAGGGTAAACTGTAGAGGATGCACTGTCTTGTGATCCACCTATATTGATCTATGACTTATCAGCAGGTGGAACCACTTTCTCTTCTGATTAATTTTCATCTCATGAATTTACATGCAGCACTTTTTATAATTAATAATAATAAAACTAATATTTATAATGGGCTTATTCTTAAGACTACGATTATAGCAATATGTTTAGGATTCCTTGTAAAATATAAGACTACATGATCATCTTTAAATACCTGATTCTAAAGATAACTTGTTTGTTTGAACATGTTTCAAGTCTGCATAATGATCCTTAACCACAAGGCTATTGAGGACCATCAACAGGAAATTTGCTGATGACTGAACTTCATGTAATGTATGCCTCATACAGTAGGAGGATAATCATCACATTGTGTGACACTTGACCCCTTCAAAGTTATTGCACATGAACAACCTGCAGAAATGTCTCTTTGTTTACTTAAAGGATGGTAGCTGTGTGCACACTGTACAAACATGAACATCCTTTTGAGGCACTTGACCCCCACTAAGTATTCTGTTCATCAAGACAATGGAAAAACCCTGACATGAACATGTCTCTGTTTACTTAAACTAAAGGATGGTAGATGCTCATGAAAGTGGAATGTCATTGCCTTCACAATACCCAGAGAAAATAATACGCACATAATGACAGAAGATTGTGCGTTACTTCTCTAACCTGGCCAAATAAACATATGTAATTAAAGGAAAAGAGAGAATTAAGCACAATTTTTGAGTATCACAAAGTGGTTTATCAGAAATACATTGTAGCCCGATTGCCTGTTTGTCATAACTTATGACACAGCAGACATGCAGTGAGAAACCAGTTATATTAATCAACCAGAACTTCATGATGAATTTCACAAGTTGAATGACAGGGTTAAGTGTGAAACATACTTTTCACAATGAATGAAATCTGCCTTTCTTCAGCAAATTATTGCCATTATTGCCAAATTCAAGCTGAAGTACAAACTAAGCTTTACTAAGTGGTAATTACTCAGTGGTTCAGAGGTCAAACTCTGAAGAGTGAAGTTCACTTTAAGGCTACTTTATATGTTGTATGCTGTCCTGTTGATAAGCGAACCATTTCTGAACCGTGTAACCATTTCTGAAACTGTTGGTTAAATGAGTAGAATTTTGAGAACTTAAAAACTAAATTTATTTTCACAGCTGCGAAGGACTCAATGGGATAAAAAAATTGAAATATTTGAAAGGAATTTATGTGTTTGTGTTTTTATTTATTTTTCATTTCCGTATGTCTGCTTTTGTCAGTGTATGCTTTGATTTGGAGACAATTTTGCGCAATCACCCCTTAAACAATTACAATGTTAGAAAGAAAATGTATTGCAAAATAGTTCTTTTATTTGTCCAGAGTATCCTACATGTCATCATTAGTAAAATCATGGAGCAAGGACAACCTACATACACGCTGTGTAGTCATTAGTAAAGAACTTAAGTTTCCAAGGAGCTGTGCACCTGATCATAATGTCCTCCAAGCAGGGCTGCTTTTTTTAGCATGCATACCAGGGCTGTCAGCAGCTAACCATGTAGTCCACAACTTTAGCACTGCATCAGCACTGGCTGTGATGTTTACAACTTTAGCATCTACATCAGCTCTGACCATGATGTCCACAACTTTAGCATCTACATCAGCTCTGACCATGATGTCCACAACTTTAGCATCTACATTAGCACTAACCATGATGTCCACAACTTTAGCATCTACATCAGCACTAACCATGATGTCCACAACTTTAGCATCTACATCAGCTCTGACCATGATGTCCACAGCTTTAGCACCTGCATCAGCTCTGACTGTGATGTCCACAACTTTAGCATCTACATCAGCTCTGACTGTGATGTCCACAACTTTAGCATCTACATCAGCTCTGACCATGATGTCCACAACTTTAGCATCTACATCAGCTCTGACCATGATGTCCACAACTTTAGCATCTACATCAGCTCTGACTGTGATGTCCACAACTTTAGCATCTACATCAGCTCTGACTGTGATGTCCACAACTTTAGCATCTACATCAGCTCTGACCATGATGTCCACAACTTTAGCATCTACATCAGCTCTGACTGTGATGTCCACAACTTTAGCATCTACATCAGCTCTGACTGTGATGTCCACAGCTTTAGCATCTACATCAGCTCTGACTGTGATGTCCACAGCTTTAGCACCTGCACCAGCACTGACAATGCTGTCCACAGCTTAAACACCTGCATCAGCTCTGACTGTGATGTCCATAACTTTAGCACCTGCATCAGCACTGACTGTGCCATCCACCGCCTGACCATGTACACCAGTGTCCATGGTTTTTTAGCATGTACCACAAATGTTCCATAACACGAAAACAATGAACAACATAACAAAAAACCCAAACCCAATGCCCGCCGGTTGAACGCAGCTATGTACTTTTTCTTGAAGCATAAGACAGTAGGGAAACGGCCGACATTACCTGCCACCAGATATGATATCACAAGTGTTGCACCAAAATGTGAAGATTATTTTAAGAAATGAGAATCAGCAATGATGTAAAATCATGAAATCTATTTTGTCCGAAAAGAAAATCGGAAAAATCTAACGCTTAAAAATCACTCAGAGAACCCCTAAGGCGATAGTGGGACCCTGGGTTGAGTTTAGGGGGAAAATACTCAAAGAACAATGATGAAATCATAAAAATGCTTGACGTATCTTATCTGAAAAAGCTCACCAAAAATGTGAGACTTAACAGTAAATGCAAACGTCATCGAATCTCCACACACGTCTGACTCGACATTACACAAATCAACTTGAAGTTTCTCTCAGGTCATAGGTCAAAGCGTAAAGTTATCTGCAACCATAAAACACTTCAAACGTATCAGAGAATGGGCACTTTTACCAATGAAGGCGAGTACTGACAACGTAAACAAGACTAACAATGCTCGCGCATCCATACAAAACACCGCGCATTGTTGTCAGTAGACTTTTTTAAAGTCTCCACACAAGTTCCTTTGCTGCAGCAGTAGACTAGACATTATTAAGTTCACACAATTAATAAACCGCACCTTGAGTGAAGCGAGGAATGAGAGATGTCTACACATTTCCTTTGATCTCGCTGTACGTACACGCGATGCACATGGAAGCCGGGCGGCAATTGTTAACGTGCCGTTCTTTAACGAACGGTGTGTGTCGTTCCGCGAAATATGATTATTACAACAGTAAACTTAAAATTTCTGACGAGAGATTAGCGAAACATACAGGTATACCTCCACACCCTACCTCCCACCCAACCAATTTTATATCAAATTCACACTGAACACGGAGACAACATATTTTGAAATGAACTATGGACCCAAAAATTGCTTGTTTTTTTGGATTTTGAGTCTTTGTTTACATTTGATTCTGTAAGTGTAATTCTTTCTAATCATTTGGGTGCTTCCGGGATGGCTTGTGGTTTCTCCAACACCCTGCCTGTCTTAAGTCTGTGCTGTGGTGGACCTCAGTAAGTTTTTGTCTTTTTTTTTCTTAAAATATTTTCTCAATGTTTTGAGTGTTATGAATGGATTCATGACACATTGAAGATCAAATCCATGTTCTTAGAATGTGTGTCATGTTTTTTGAAAGTGGTAAAAATTGGGCAAATCTGGTGACTAGTCTGACCAAATATTAAATAAGTCGAAATTGCAATTTCGCCACTTTTTTGCATTGCATGACTCGTAACCCTCCAGTCTCCGACTGTCGGGAGGATGGATGTTTTGCCGACTAAATAATTCAGATAATTCTACACAAATTAAACTGGGGGGTAATGCCAACAATGCTGCACAAGATTGAGATTAATTGACAATGTGATTGTTGTGTACAAACACTAACACTACAGTCATATAGGCGTGTATTATACGCGTGTACATTCGATTCCGTTCATGTACATGCACATACCCATGCGTAGACGTGTAGACCCTGCACCGACTGACTGACTGTAGTATTAGTGTAATTAAGTTCTGTGTACTTTCCACACAACTCCAACCATAAATACCCATGAAGAAAAATCTTACCTTGACAAAGTTCTTCTCCACCAATAATAACGCTAAAAGCATCCATATCTGTATAAAAAGCCTCATTGTGATTTCGGCCGACCGGCCCGGTTGTGTATCCTTGATAAACTTTTCTAAAATGTCACAAAATAGTGGGATTCCCTCGAACGAAAGTTTACCGCAGAACAAGAATTGCTTGACTCTTCTGTTGGAACTATATTTTACGATGGCGAAATATCGCGGAATAATATTTTTGCGGTTATTAACGTTCTATGATAAAATCAAAATCTGAGGTTTTTTTTTTATCTTCAACAGTCTTATTTGAACTATTGCAACATTCGTTGTTTTCAATAATTCCACAATTCGATTAAACACACGAAAATAAGACAAACAAATATATACAAACTGGGACTATTTTGCATCCATGTCGTTGGTACTCTGTAGATTTGATGAGAACAGTGGTATGGTGCCGCCGACTACCAGGAAGTGTGTCGGTAGTAGTTACGGTGATACAGTGATGACGGAGAGAGCCCTCTGTGTGTATTGTGTGTATTGTGTGTTTTGATGATTAAGAGCTGTTACTTCCTGGAAAACCAACATTTGTATCATCAATAAGGAATTTGATTATGTTGCACCATAAAGTAAACAACAAAGAATGTTGACAATTTTTTTTTTTTTTTAACTCCATCGTTCAAGTTTTGCAAAACAAAATTTCAGCATTGATGGGTAGCGGCCCCCTATCCCCCTATGTCAAATAATGAATTGAGTACAAAGTACTCTAAGAACTGGAAACACCACACAAACCCGCATAGGGTGAGCAATTATTTGTTATTTATTATAAATCATTAAAATGATGGTCCAATTGCTCTTACGTTTGGTGTAATAAAAAATAACTGAATGAAAAGAGACTGTTTACCATGACATTTTCGTAATGAATCAATTTTGTAACATAGAGGCTGTTTGTATGCTCTATGAATGACCATGGATGTAGAATTAACCTCCCTCTATGGAATGATGTTATAGTATTTGTTCAATACCTGATCTGACTGGCTGTAGCACCAGCACTCAGCAGTGCATATCGAAAACCACTGGTTATAGCCCCCTCTATTGACAAATTGTGTACCACTGTTCACTAAAATACCAACCGATTCTAATGTAAAATAAATAAAACAGGGATAAGAATTTTGAGACTTTTCAAAATCTGGATTCAAACTAGTGTATGTCTGTCTGATGAAAACATTGTTGTTATTTTTCATATCTACTTCCCTAGTGCTGAGATTACTTATCTCAAAAGGTTCCTTGAAATCTACTACAAGACCAATGTTAAACATGTCCTTTCTCTATGGTTAAACATAGTCAGAGTATTTAGGTCTAAGCATAAATCACTACAGACTAAAACGCTTACTTGGTGGAAGGAAATCCCACTTTTTTGAACATATCTGTGCGTTTGGAGTTCTGACAACCTATGATGAAAATAATTTGCTTCGGCATCAAACTTCATGACCCCTTGCATAACATGACCCCTTTGCATGCAAAACAGTACTCTCACTGAGGTCAATGAAGAGCTATCATTGGCTGAGAGACGTGCGTAGCGCTTATACACAGGTGCGCATTTCCATTGTTTTTCATTGAAGGTGGATGACGTCATGTGCAATCCATGCATATTGTGACGAGCCGCGTTTGACATTAAAAAACACCTGGAACAAACGCGGGCATTGACGCTCGTAGGCGGCACATTATTATATAAAGTCTATAGAGAGTGATAGCGTCAATTAAACAACATTATTACGTTACACAAACTTTTTAAGCCCACCGTGTACACCAACATGAGCGCGTTAGTTACAATCTGTACACAGCCTATATCATATCAACGAATGACAATAGAAAAACCTTGGCATTTTGTGTATGCAAAATTTCTCTGAGTTTAACTTTTGAGCGGTGAGAATTATCTCTCAAAATTATGCGATTCAAGGCGAAAAAACAACCCACTGTAACACCTAACGTGGAAGAGTCGGAAGAAGGCCCCATCAAACCATTACATCTTGTGGTTTCTTCCGACTGTGGAAAACGCTCTTCTGGAAGCACAGGCCACGTGTTGACCCGGCCGTAACACCAACGGATGTTGAAAGTCTGGTGGCCCGTCGACTGCCCAAGAGCGTGTGAGTAGACCAACTGGGATTGGCGAGTCCGGAGATGGGGACTACCTTGTCACTATAAACCACCATAAGAGATTCTTGGTGGATAAGATCATTGACAAGACCAATGTTACAGTTGAGGAGGAAATAGATCTGCTGCTGGATAGACCAAGCACTCCAGATCTGTGCCTGAGTGGGAGAGCAATCAATCCCCGCTCAGTGGATAAGATGAGGATGTTCCAACCAGACAGTGAGCTGTCAGCCGAGGAGATCTCACCAATGCTAGATGTAGAAAGCCAACTAAACGGCCTCATCAGCGACGTGAAGGGACTCTCCCGGCATCTGGACATCGTCATCTCTGATGGACGTCGAAACAAGACCAAGACGAGACCTGCCCCTGCACAGTCCAAGTTCACAATGTACGGTCCGCCCATGGATCGTCCCTTACAGGAGGACGACGACGACGACGACGACGACTTTTATGGGTATCATCACCGGAACACTGCAGAAACTTCAGAGTGATCGGGTGAGGCGCCCATCGTGCCGAAGTGTGGCGTGTGTGGGATTAACTTAACCATTATTTTAGTATCGGATGTCACAACTGGACACTGATTTTTCTTTCCGATATGGTCAGTTCTTACGTCATCAGTGGACCAAGGTTCGACCCCAGCCATTATTTGGTGATTTTGGTCGAGCCCCATTTCTCCAGCTTGACAAGTTAGACGGCAAACCAAGAACTGACCATTTGAAAAGACAAAATCTGGTTATCTAGCTCTGACCTGAGCAGCCGTGCTCTGAAGCAAACTTTGACGATGTGACCATCCAATAGCCGTCGAACATGCTTTAGAGGACTTTTATTATAACATCTCAGTGTAGAGGTTTTCAGAACTGGATTTGTCTTTAAACTTTTTATTTTTAATTATGAGTTGAAATAATTGTTCCTTCTCTAACCAAGCGTGAGTTTTTTGTAGAGAGGTGAGTTCGAACGTTCTCATCCTTTCTTCCAGTGCTCATTGCTACAAATTCATCTTAATATCTAAGCAGACATATTTGTATATGCTGAACATGAAGGTCAATTATGATGCCCCCCAAAAAATACATTTTTTCATGAAAAATTTGATACACTTAACCACTTTAGTACACAAACTTCCTTTACAAAAACAACATTTCTTTTTCATTATAAATGTCTTGAAGAATTTTAGAAACGGTCTTTTTTATTTTACAAAAGGGAAGGTAGCATCATTGAGACCAAGAAAGTTTACAACTCAGATTGCTGGCTACACTTGATCTTCTAAGCTGACAATGACTTGCAGCCAACATGGGTTTAACAAAATTAACATGCAGCTCATTCATTTTGACAAATTTCAAACACAAGATTTGTTAGGCAAGGTATAACACAATCATGTACAGGACTATTTATTGAGGACGGAATGATAAATAATTGATAACAACTCTTAAAGCACATACTTGAAATGTGTGGAATAGAACTGTTTTTAAGGTCAAGCAAATGACATTTTTTCTAAATAAATGCTAAATAAGTAAACAATGCATACTGTTGCAGAAAACAGTAAATGTATAGAAAATATTGAAATCTTTCTAAGATATTACATACAAAAGGTAGATTGTTTACAGATTGTCAAGAACGAAGAATACAATTTAAAAATAAACATTAACAATTATAAATATTCATTTAAAGATTTAATACATAATCTTATTTTTTATATAAATCTTACATTTTGTATTTCCTTATTCTATATAATAAAGGCAGTGGACACTATTGGTAATTACTCAAAATAATTATTAGCATAAAACCTTACTTGGTAACGAGTAATGGGGAGAGGTTGACAATATAAAACATTGTGAGAAACAGCTCCCTCTGAAGTGACATAGTTTTCGAGAAAGAAGTAATTTTCCACGAATTTGATTTTGAGACCTCAGAATTAGATTTTGAGGTCTCGAAATCAACCATCTGAAAGCACACAACTTCATGTGACAAGGGTGTTTTTTCTTTCATAGTTATCTCGCAACTTCGACGACCAATTGAGCTCAAGTTTTTACAGGTTTGTTATTTTATCCATATGTTGAGATACACCAAGTGAGAAGACTGGTCTTTGACAATTACCAATAGTGTCCAGTGTCTTTAACAAATGTATTATTTGAATTGTCAATGGAGGACTACAAAATTGAGACCACAGTTGTATTTAAAGTGAATTTTCCTATTTTGGTTTTCCCCTCACATCGATGTGTGATAAGTAATGCATCGCTTATCACACATCCATGCAAACTCAATTCTTTCCGAGTCCTACAGAAAAAAATCCACAGACTACTTGATTGGGATTTGAACCCATCCCTGCATTTCACATCAAATGTCTTCAGCACTAGACCACCAAGTTTGATTCCCTGTAATTAGCTATGGGTAATGCAAAGGGTTTTAGTTGAACTAATATTTGTGTTGGATAAAAAATATTACTTTGGCTTTCCCTTTCACTAATGCACAGGCTAGATCTGTTTCATAAGTTGGGATGGGGAATAAACTTTTATGCTATCTGGTACATTCCCTGTTTATCTTTTGAGCAAAAAAGTTTGAACTTTTTCTGTCCTCTTTACTTTTGCTCCTTTTCTTAAAACCTGTGGGGAAAAAAATAGAGAAGCATGCATGCAAGTAATGGCCAGTTCCTAAGCAGGCATTGCTAAGCGGGCATTGTTAAGCGGGCATTGTTAAGCGGGCATTGTTAAGCGGGCATTGTTAAGCGGGCATTGCTAAGCGGGCATTGTTAAGCGGGCATTGTTAAGCGGGCATTGTTAAGCGAAGCATTGATAAGCGGGCATTGATAAGCGGGCATTGTTAAGCGGGCATTGTTAAGCGGGCATTGCTAAGCGGGCATTGCTAAGCGGGCATTGCTAAGCGGGCATTGCTAAGCGGGCATTGCTAAGCGGGCATTGCTAAGCGGGCATTGCTAAGCGGGCATTGCTAAGCGGGCATTGCTAAGCGGGCATTGCTAAGCGGGCATTGCTAAGCGGGCATTGCTAAGCGGGCATTGCTAAGCGGGCATTGCTAAGCGGGCCCAGGAATTAAGATATTCTTTGGTACATTTTCAGATCTTCTGGGTTATCTTCTTTATGGGGGTGGTGGTGCATATTGTTCTCTTCCACAACAACAAAAGTTCAGTCTGTGAAAACAAACTTAAGGGATGTGCCCCAGCACCTCCTTAATCCATCCTGAATGTTGACACAATTCAAAGCATTGTTACAGGTGAGAGTCATGACTGACTCTTTGTGGCCATTTTGATGTTACAGCATAGTACGTATATTTCATTAGAAAGACAAAAGAAATGAAATGTTCACAGTGATTATTATTTTTAGACAAATCAATCACTCATTCACATTTTCTGCTTTATAATAAACAAAATTAGCCACTATTTCACAACGTTTTTATCACCCCATGCAAAATTCTGGGTTGATAATCCTTTTGGCCAAAAAGTGGAGGATATATCACCTCATCCTCCTTGATTTAAGCATATGCACTGATGTGTGGTCGGCACTCTACACGGCCTGCAGACGATTGAGCACTCAGCATGCCCAGTGATGAAATACCGAGTTCAAATGCAAAAACCAAACTAACATTGTTTAGTCCGGAATGCAATTATAACACCCATCTAGGATTTTTCCTTCTTTTCTCAAGCAATAAAAGGTCAAAAGTTTCTGTATTTTTTTTGAAAATAAGTAGTTGGCATAAGAATTTGAATACCATTATAGATGAGGACTGAATATATATTTGTCCTCATTTTTCATTTTTTGCATATTCCTATTTCTGGAAGTTGTAACTTACCTCTTAATTTTTCATTTTGTGTCAGATCCCATTTACTCTTGATAATCAAGTTGGGAAACACAAGAACACCTCCTCTAAAAACAGGTTAACATAGTTTGGGATCTCTCAATTTCAAGCTCCCTAAACTTGCTTGTCAACATCACCACTGATCAGGTTGAGTAGTTTTTAAGTCTCAAAAATATGTATATGCAAACACGTTGGAAATGACACCAAAACAAATCTATATAAAAATTTAAAAAAAGTTGGTGTAATGATCGTTCAAAGGGATACTGCTACTTTTTTACCATGCAGTCACGGACCTAGAAAAATCTATGCAGTTCAGAACTGACTAAGAGTTTTTCATTGCTGACTACCGGCAATTCATCACTTCCTCTCAAGTCGTCTTGAACCAGATTTCACCTGACTGGTAGATTCCACTGGGCCACCCTTCATACTTTTGGCAAGACTCTGCAAATACTTGGCTGCAGTGGAGGGAGCCCTCTTGGGGTCAACACCGGAGAGAAAGCGTCCATACTGCTGTTCTATCAAATCCATGTGGTTCTTTTTCATTGACGACAGCTGTCTGTTGCGTGAGGATCTTGCAGGAAGAGGGGCATGGTTGTAGGAGGCACTGTTGTTTGGAAGTCGACTGCTATTTACAGGGTTTCTGGCACCAAGCCAAGGATTTGAAACCTTGTAGCTTGTGGCACTTTGCATTCGAGTGTGGTCCTCTCTACTTCTGCCAGAGTTTTGGCCACTGTCTCCATTCACAATCCCAAATTTGTTCATGTCTATTTGTGCTACTCCATTCTCATGACTCAATGCCATGTTTTGAGAACCCTGTCCCATTGGTGTGTCCCCATTGGTCAGTATACTTGAGCAGTTAATTACATCTCCATTCTGATTGGTCATTTCTTGCTTGTTAACATACCCTGGATTATCTGTTTCTAACATTCCATTTTGTATGTCTGTGTTCAGTTGATCCACAAAGGCACCATGGACTTGGCTAACATTGTACGTAAGGTTTCCTGAGTCAAGTGACATGTCTTTACTCCTGCTGGGAGTTTTGGTGTTTGCCATTGGTAGGAGTTTACGAGACGTTGAACGTGGAGAAGCACTCTGAGGATTGTCTTGTCTTCTGTCACCTTCAAAGAGATCTTCACCTCTTAATTCAAGTCCCAGAGGAGGGCCTTTCATTAATGCCGAATCTGTTCAACAGAAACAAATAAAATAGAATAAGTCAAAGTGATTTTTTTCCAAAGTGATCTTATATTATGTGTTAACAAGAAAACAAAAACACTGTCCAACAGAACAGAAATGTTCTTTTTGATAGACTTCAAGCTCTTCTAATTCTTCATCAATATGGCTGGATAATTGATTTCTAAATGACATACATGTAAAGAGCATTTGACACAACTGACTTGTTAAATTAGATTTTTGGCGTTTGCGTCAATTAGACTAACACAGCCTAATACCAGATCAGGCTTTGTGGACTTTGAACCTTCTGATCAGTGGAGTGGAACAGCCAGCCACAGTGCTTTGAGTTATATGCAGTTTAACTGCGGGTCAATACATATATGGGGTTTAACGTCCCATTTTGACCAGAAGTTAAGGTCAAATAAATTCCCGAACCGTGCAAAGTTCAGGTCTAAGGAGAATTTTGAACAGATGTAGGATTTGAATAGCAGAGCCAACCGGACGACCAACCTGAGGTTGACTGATAATAATATGCACATAAATGCATCACTTACTCCTATGTGTGTATGCTTGCTTGAAGTTAACGTTGAATTGACTACCAGGAGTGGCTGGTATGTTGCAGTGGACGGTAAACGTTGGGGAAGCTTCCAGCTTGTATCTAGTTTCATCCTGATCCTGGAGATGAATGTGTTTTGACAAGGCAAGGAGACGAGCGTAGTCACTGTCCTCAGATATCTAAATGGAGAAGGCAGAACACAGATATTTGACAGTTGTAGTGTATTGCAAAATGTTCAGGGATGTTTTATACATTCCTTTCCATCATCTTAAAAGGGTTGGAGTTTGAGAGAGCTGGTTTACTCCAATTCTCTTGTTTTTGACTAAAACAAAAACTGGCAAAATCATCTGACTCCAATCTATTTACCGCCATTTGTAAATATTGAAAACAAAAACAATCTGTAAAAAAACTACTGCAAGTTCACATGTCAAGCGTTTACTTGCCTGTGTAAATTGATGATGTCTGAATCTTATTTGAACAAGGAAATAAAAGAGTGGTGACAAGGTCTTGAATGGGCGTTTAAATCCGGCAGGGTCGCAGCCATGCAATAAAGGACCGAGCCACACAGTCATGACCCTGCAAGGTTTCAAATGGCCGTTGAAGACCAAGTCACTACTCTTTTATTCCCATTTGTAATAACCTTTTTGGGGAAAACTATAATATTGCACTTGTCTTTTTGTAAAAGTTTTCAATTTCTGTCCTCAGGCCAGTTCGCATGCGATGCTCAACGGTTGTGAGTACATGTGTGTACCACTAGATTTGACACTGAGTACCTTATGACGCGTTACATGTTATAAGCACTAGCACATGCTTGCATGCCAACACGTGTATGGCTATAAAAGCCCAATGCGCTTTGTCCAACCAGTCTTAAACAGCCCCAGCTATGTCTTTAGCAGGCGTTTAAACATAATCATGTAATCACCTTTCAACCAATAGGACTGCCTAATCTGTATGGGGTCATTCTCATTGATTTTTAGGTGCCAGGACTTCTAATCTGAAAATACTCATATGATATGTCTCTGTACCTGAAGGGCTGTTGCTTGTCTCTCCTGTTCCAGCTTCTTCATGGCTTCCGTTCTCTGAAAAATAAATCAGGCACAAAATTCAAAGGAATCTCACATTCTTGAGATGAGATGTGTAACTGTCTCATTTTTAAGAAAGATAACTTAATAAGGACATGTGAAAACTTTAATGAAAACAGTGCTCAAGTTATGGGGAAATGACCCAAAATAAATGGGTTGTACATATGTTCACTTTAGCATCTTTTTATGAACATACAAAATTAGAATTTAGAATATATTTTTTGCAAAACAAAGACAAATATTATGTGACAACACGTTTTTAAAGCTACTTGGCCAGGAACTGAAATAAGCAAAACTGAAACGACAGACATGTCAGAATGGTAATCAGAATGAGGCTCACATGCCAAATAGTCAGGCAGCTCTGATATGTAATGACTAATTGACTAGAGTCTACAAAGCATGGTCCTCGGGAACATGACCATACCTTTGATGCTCGTTCCTCCAGTCTCTCCTGAGCAAACATTGGTATTCCAGAATTACTCCGACCTATGTAACGATTCACAAATGCTGGATTTCTCCTCAGCATCTGTGTTTGTGTACATTCCGCAGTCTATATGCATAAAGAAATAGTGGAAAGGAAAAAAAAAAAAAAAAGTTTTATACTACAGATTTATTTTCAAGAGCATTTACCTATAATATTAATTTTATTGGGGTATTCAGCAGCAAATATTAGTTATTATGTTAATAGTATGCATTAGTTAAACTTGAAGAGGTGCCACTTGAGCCCCAATTGATTAGATCAACAATTTATTTATATATAACTCAAAATGTGACAATTGTGTGCTTCTGCATTGGCACCTGTGGGGTCTTTTACACAATGGAACAAAGCTACCCCATAAGGTTACTTTGTTCAACTTGGGGAATATTTGTTTGAAAAGGGGAACAATAGAGAAACAATGGCAGGATCCCTCAACCTAGATCCATCAAGATGTGTATAGTCTCATAGTGGGTTATCCTCTATCACTTCAGAGCATCAAACTACTGACCACTCACTTACAAATATAACCAATACATCCTGGTCTGGGGTAAGCTGTTTTAGCAACCATCACCTTGCTAAAGCCAAGTACCTTTAAACCATACACACATTCATTCCAATGCCTGACGATGTTTGCCATCTCCTTTACATTACTCTGCAAAACCTTGCCATGAACCATGTACTAATATGGTACTATCTGTACTGTCTGAAGCCTGAGATAATGGTATATTACCTGCATGTACCGGGTACATGTAGCGTTCAATAGTTTATGCCTAAATGGGTGCAGCAGCAGCCAAATGAGTGGGTACAACTGCACCTCAGTTTTATGGTTAATAAATGGATATTGCAGTATTAGTTAGCCCATTTGCTACCTTATGGTTTTTACACTGTATTTAACATTTTTTTGTATAGGCCATCAAAACAACAATGAGCAGTAAGTGTTAGTCCTTTAGTAGCCTATTTGCACTGCTGTTTAATGAACTCCTAGGGGTTCAGCACACTCCACAGAAGCCCCAATACACCTGCAACTGTGAGAATTGCGTATAAATTAACCCATTTGCAACATCAAATGAGGATCCAATGCTATGAGTTCATGGTAACCCAAAATGGGTGCAGAGTTCTACATATCAATGCACACAGCTGCAACAAAATGAGTATTTTTATAAGCCCATTTGCAACCATCATTTTGCTGAGCTCATGGAACAAGTTGGCAATTCCTAATTAAACCCAGACTGGGGGTTTTAGCCCCACTTGCCCTGGCACTACATGTACATATGTAGAAGCTAGTCGACCCACCACCTGCATGAGGGAATACAGAGTCAGTTTGTGACAATGGGTCTGATACCACAGACATTCTATGAGATGAATCATGCAGCTGCCATGCTTTTGACATCTTTTTAAGTAAAATACGTCAAAAAGGTAAGAAGTCCTTAAAACTTTCCCATGAGGATAAAGGGGAAAGCTTACAACCAAGGCATTGTGTTTTGTTTATTCTGTAAATTGAAAATACTGTTATTAAGATCTGGACATATTTTTGTGTTTTTTTTTTTTAAATATGAGAGACTGGATTCCATTTGTCTGGAATAGAAATGTGAATGAGTGAAAAGTCAAAATGATATCAATAAATTTATGTACAATTGTAATTATGTTACAAATTCCACCAACTGGCCATAATGAACACTGAGCATAAACAGTGGAAAAGATTGATATGTTGCCAAGTTTCTTACCATGCAAAGATAATGACATTACAGACAGCAAAGGATGCAAGGAAGAAAATGGAGATAAAAGAACAAGGTTCGTAAATAAAAACCATGTTAAGTATTGTCAGGTCTAAACACAGCTCTGCATACATGTACACAGATGATACTTCATATAATGTTAGTAAGCATGAATATTAATCATTTCACTACAATGACATACCAGATATCAATAACATTGTTATTTCAACACAGTAAGTGGTCAAGACCAGATGGATTGGTCTGCTGTCTCATCCAAAAAAGTTGTTTTCAGATTGTAGGACAGAAGAGAACTTTGTGAAAAGTGTTACAGAGTGAGAGAATCTTCAAGGTAGCATTTAATCTTGTTAAAGTTTGTAATGTTGATGCAAAGCATCTCTGGGAACAAATACCAATGTTTAAAGCTCATTGAATAAAGCACTTGCTCTTCAGATTCTACATCTTGATCAATACACAGACCAATGAGAATCGCTCTGCAAATTACACTCTAAAAACTGTCGCCCAAGAATGCATACTGGGTGACCATATTCTCAACTTGTGCAAACCCGGGTATTTTTATTTTATTTTATTTTATTTTGTTTTGTTTAACCAGAGTAGCCCCATCAGTTATCAAAGAACTGTTCTCCCTGGGGGCCCTGGGGAAAAAAACAAAACAAATATTGGTATGGTAAAACAAAACAAACAAATAACTTGTGCAAATGTTTAACCACAAATCTCTAGATTTTTAAAAACCGCAATTCACCAGGCACTGAAATTCTAAAAATCTTATGCAAGCATTTAATTATATTAGAGGTAAATAAAGAAAAGCCTACAGATATAAGCTGTGTATGCAGCATGGCTTTCATCACAAGCGCGTTGATTTAGTAGTTAATATAGCTCTTTTATAACGCTCAGTCCAACACAAAAGTGGTAAGGGACCCCCCCCCCATTTGAAAAACTGAAAATATCTCACAATGCAGCACTTGAATGTGTCTGTCAATATTTAGAATTAAAATAATCTTATTTAAGTATAATCAAAACCCTGAGTCATAGTGAAGGAACTTAGAATTTCATACATGCCAATACATGAGAAGCAAATATACAACAAATGTCATATAATAGGATATTTATAACATGTTTGTCTGTGTTTAAATTATGGTTGCCCAGGATCCCCCACCCAAACAAAAAGAAGAGATTCTAGAGTGTGTTCATGTAAGAGCCCTGTATACATCATCTCATTTCATGTTGCTTAAAGGAATACTTTATCATTGTATTTGGAGGAGTACATTCTTTCCAATCGTCTAGTTTATCAAATTCAGAATAAAGTTTACGTTCAATCAATAATTCTGTGCACTTTTATATAGATGTGTATCACAAATCAGTTTGTTTTTAAAGGGGGTAAAACCGAATGGTCCTGATGCAATTATATTAACTGTTATTATTATATTGTTTGCAGTACACACTGCTCAATACAGGATTTGAATTGACCTTTCATCACCAGGCACACTTTGTGGTCTAGCAGTGCAAGAGGTTGTCAGTTTGAATCTCACTTGATTAGCATGTGGATTGTTTTTTCCTGCAGGATTCAGACAGTACTGAGTATACAGTGCTTATCACACATTGTTGTAGGAGACAAGCTTAATTAATATTCCTTATCCCTGATGTAATTATTACATCTATTAAAATACATATATTAATTTAGCACACTGACAAAAAAACACATATTGTTGGTGAAATTTTTTGTCTTGCATATGGCCGTAATTTAAAATACTTCTCAAGATGTGTACTGGTATCATTTGTGTAACGGGATTAAGCTTTAAGATTGAACTAGATCCACTTGGGAGTGGTAACTACCATACATAATGAAAGGACAACTTCAGCTACACTATCTTTACTATTTATGTTCATTATAGATTAGATCTGGCCGAGTACCTGGTGTTTTGAACGTGCTGTGCTTTGCTGTTATCAGGTGCTTGTTTGGTGTGCCACCTAGTGCAGTTAAGCATCAAACATCAACCGCAACACTTAAGTCAAGACTAGTTAGTGCAGTGTTAAAAGTATTAAGGCAGTCAGATCTTATGTACAACCATTGGGAAGAATTACTTTAAATAAGGGATGAGGGTAGACAACAGCAAAGGGTTAAAGATGATGCCATGAAAAGTGAAGATGAAAAAGATGGGTCTAAGTACATTTGGATTATCATCAGCGTTGTACATCATTCCAATACTTGGTAGAAATCCTTGACTGGTTTCCTGCTCCTCCTGGTAACCAACCAGCTGTTGTGATGCTTTTGCAGGCATTTCAATGCTCTTTGGCTCCAAAAACCGATACAGCATGGGGTGTGTGTCCCCACCCTTCTGGTAAAGCTGAGCAAGTCGATCATCATAGGGGCTGACACGACTTTTGCCATGGCAGGGCATACGGAATGGTCGAACATCAGGACCAATGGCCCCCATGTTAAGGTCTTGTTGAAGGGCGTAGATGTGGAAGGATTTGGAGGCAGGGAGTTGGGATGTTGGGATGATTGGAAAGCCCTCATGGGTCTGGGCCTTGAGGGCAAGTTTGAGATGGTGTTTACCGTCCTGTTGGTAGTTACCATGGTAGTAACATCGTAGGTGTTGGGAGCAGATATGAGTCGGCATGCAAGAAGAGTGACGAAAGTAAAGGAATGAAGAGTACATGAGATCAAAATGATAGAAAATCATGAAATCAAATCATCAAAACAATGCAGGGTTTAATTGATTTAGTCAAAACTCATCACATCATACTGCAAATAACATTCACTGGTCTTCCCCCCACCCACCCCAGAAAAAAAAATCTGAACAAAAAAATTACAACTTTATCTGAATTTCAAGACTGTGTAAGTTCTCTGGTGTAACAAATCTAAATATTATTTCAAAAACTTGAGTGAAATCAATGCAAAACAAATCATGAAAAACTCATCGTAAAATATTTGTTAGAACATAATACGATATTCATTCTGTATATTCACAGAGTATAAAGATACACTTTTGAAAGAGGGAGTTTAAGATCGAATTCCAGTTGTGATACACTCAGTTTCCAATAGATAGATTCCTTATGCAAGTGGACATTACTCATCTCCAACCTCCTGTTAGATCCTGTCTTTAATCAAACTTCATTAAGTGTTAGTTAAGCACAATGTTGTGATTTCACTACATTATGTGGGAGGGTGTGAATGCCAGTGCTATGTGAATTACAACACATTACTCACATCGAACAGTGCTTAACTTTGGCAAAGGTTTGGTTATTAACCACATGATAACTTCCCATCATAATTCACTTCAAGTTGATATCTTGCAATGTGTGACTGGAGTTAATAGCAGTTTAAAGGGGAATGTACAACGGACAATGTGACAGACCAAACTAATACAAGATGCTTGACATGCAGTCATCATGCAAAGTATGTAATATAGATCTACAAATACCTCTTCTTGTGCAGGTCACTGTCAATCAAAATTTCACAATTTGAATATAATTATAGCCCAACTGATATCGTATTCTATCAATGAGAATATGTACCCACTGTATATTTGGTATAAATTATGGAACCATTATATCATTAAGGATACACTCATACCCTACAATTATACCCTGATTGGAACCATAATCTATCAATGAGGACACAATTATACCCTGATTGGAACCATAATCTATCATTGAGGACACACTTATACCCTGATTGGAACCATAATCTATCAATGTAGACACACTTATACCCTGATTGGAACCATTATCTATCAATGAGGACACACTAATACCCTGATTGGAACCATAATCTATTAATTGAGGACACACTTATACCCTGATTGGAACCATAATCTATTAATTGAGGACACACTTATACCCTGATTGGAACCATAATCTATCAAAGAGGACACACTTATACCCTGATTGGAACCATAATCTATCAATGAGGACACACTTATACCCTGATTGGAACCATTATCTATCAATGAGGACACACTAATACCCTGATTGGAACCAGAATCTATTAATTGAGGACACACTTATACACTAATTGGAATCATCTCTCAAAATAAGGTCATTATTATACCCCAATTGGAATCACAATGTCTTAATGAGGATACACTTATACCAACAGGTAAACAAATATTGCAATTTTGTAGTATAATGTGCACACAAACACAAAGTCCAAACGTAATCAACACACACTTGCCCATAAAGTTTTTTAAAAACCAAAGCACGCAAAGCAGTAACTTTTGCCCAGTAAGGACAACACATTTTTTCAAGGATTCCAAGGTGGGAAAACCTGTACAGGTTGTTTATCCCAGGTGTATAGGATTCAATCCACCATCATTCATTTTTTATGACACAGCAATAAGACTTTTCTCAAAAGAAGTATTGTATTTTGTTGGCACAAACAATTAAGATAAGACAGGCATATCGTTACTAGGTGACTGTATAACCAATGGTTACCATGGTGACTGTAATAATAACAAAATATGACAGCTGATGATGTGATGCATAGATTCCTTCCACACAAAGAGCACATACCAATTTACCTTCCCATCTTATTATTGGTCACTACTGTTGTGGTAAACCTGACCAGTGACGGTCAATTGAATTCAGCCAGTACCTTTGTCAGCATTGGCCAGTAGCAGCACCATTTAGATGCAGGTGCCTTCAAATGGATGGTACCAGCCTTCTCCCATCATTTTATGTTTGAAGGGAATGAGTGAGTATAATTGCTATTTGATCATCCCACAAAACAGTCAAGGGAAACTATTAAAGCACTCTATTAGAAAAACATTTCAACTTCTTCAACAAACAAAAGTGGCAAATGTTAAACAATACCTGTTTGGGCCACTTTATTTGGGTGTTTTACACAACAGGAGATTATTATTTTTAGCAGTCGGTGAGAACACAGAGTACAAACAGAGTACAAACAGAGTACAAACAGAGTACAAACAGATTACAAACAGAGTACAAACAGAGTACAAACAGATTACAAACAGAGTACAAACAGAGTACAAACAGATTACAAACAGAGTACAAACAGAGTACAAACAGAGTACAAACAGAGTACAAACAGAGTACAAGCAGAGTACAAACAGAGTACAAGCAGAGTACAAACAGATTACAAACAGAGTACAAACAGAGTACAAACAGAGTACAAACAGAGTACAAACAGAGTACAAACAGAGTACAAACAGATTACAAACAGAGTACAAACAGATTACAAACAGAGTACAAACAGAGTACAAACAGAGTACAAACAGAGTACAAACAGAGTACAAACAGAGTACAAACAGAGTACAAACAGAGTACAAACAGATTACAAACATTGCAATATTCTTTACTTCCAGTTACAGGCACAGATTGCTGCTGACTTGTTTTTCACTTCAAAACAAATATTACAACCAGGTAAAAACACAAACTGCAGGATCATGGGTTTCTGTCACTTTATATTTTTTATATCATTCATCAATGTAGAAGTTTTGAATGTCTTGTTATGATTAAAAAATCTGCAAAATTGATATCAAAGTAATATCGAATAACTGAGTATCAATAAATACCTATAAACACCAAGAAGAAAGTTATCATAAATGAAAATACTACACAACACAGCAATCTTAAAAACATCCTTAATTGCCATAAAACAAACAATGGTGAAGTGGTTCATTATTTAAAAAATTTGTTTAAATGTATTGACTTTGATGTCCAACCCAAACAAAATGATGTTGTGGAAATGTTGTCCTTTGCCTTCACAGTATCATTCAGTGGTAGACTTTGGACACTTGGTGGCAGCAGATAAATTTGAATCAGAGGAGGTTTAAGCATGTGTATGAAGCATCAGCAACTCACGGTGTGAAGAGTACACAATGAAAGTGGCATCCTATTATTATGGTGACAAACACTGGTACACAATGAAAGTGACTGGTCTTTACATTCACATCATTCTGATGCATTTTCCCAGTAACTTCGCATCAAGTGTCTTGCATTTCCTACCAGGAGGACATGTTACAATGTATTCATACCTGAATACAAATTGGTATAGTGAACCCAATGATAATGGCTGTAGTTGGACTGTTAGGGTCTGTTGTCTTAATGGAGCAACTTAACCCCTTGATCAACCCCTGTGATTTGAGGCACAGCAAAAGCACACAAACTACACAAACTGAAAGTGTTCAACCTACACCACGAGTGATGCTTTCAACAGTATGATCTGGAAGGGAGTTATGTCTTGAAGCCTGAAATTAACAGTAGATAATCAATCTATAGGTGACTTGTAGAACACACTGATTTACATAAAAGGAGTTATTTTTCAAATAAATCAACATTAAAATTGATTGAATTCAATAAATATAAATGACTAATGAGTTATCAGATAACTAATTGGTTATTAATTGATAACAATGTCATAAGTTATAACTGATACTTAACATAATTTTCAAGAATACTGAAATAAATCTTTAGTAGTCAATGCACTGACAAGAAATGACAATATTATGTCAATATTGTTATCAATAAGTAATTAAAGTGTTATTTTCTGAGTACTATAACCACTGCTCACAGTGACTAGGTACATGTGTAGGAGTCCAATCTTCACTCATTCATTATCAGAGTGAAAACTAAAACACCACAATGAACACACAGGGAAAACCATGACATGGCTGTCAATAAAAAGTACTTGTCAACAGCATGCAAAAACATTCTGCATGGCCACAACATTACCTGTTGTGATCATACAAAAATATGTCTTTGAGAAAAACAAGTATTTGGCATGTGATTTGAAAATACAGATATTAACTTGAAATAAACCTTTGTTCAAGGCTCATTGGAACATGATCAATTGATTGGAATCTACTTTCACATTTGACAAAATAAATAAAAAATACAGAGACAAATATGTAAAAGAAAAATACTCTACCTATGCAAAACCTCTAACAAACAAGGTTTTTTTTAAAACTACCATGTACATGTACACATGTGCACACAGGTATTCACACAATCTTCAAACAACAAAAGTGCCATAACATTCACAAATATCACAAGACAGGAATCAGTACTTTTGAGTTTTCACAGTCAAAACTGTAAAACTCAACATAATTAATAGAAACCTATTTTGACAATAATAAAACATGTTGAATTTCAAGTGATGCAGATTTCACTGTTAGTATTTTGAGGGCAGATTATGTTACCAATGTGAAAGGACATGAATGAGTTAACTTACATGACCAAATGACACAGAACCACATGATCCAAATGGTATGGGGTGATGATGAACATTCTAGTATGGATAAATACAAGTATGGATGTTAGATGGAAGGGAACGGCGTGAGAAAGGTTGTTAGAACAGAGGGAGCAACTGGCTAAAATAAGTCAAAGGACAGAGGGCAGGAAGGTGAAATGAGGTATTGAGGAAAGAGAGTGGAAGGTGAAGAGAGAATGCCAAGTGAGTAGTTTGCCAGAGATAAGACTCAGGAGTGGATTAGAGCCAAGGTGAAATCGTTAGATAGGTTAGTTGGATGGATAGCAGAGGAAAAACAAAGGGAGGATGGTAAGAACAGAGCAGAACACAATAGGGTAGGCAGAAGTTGAGCAATAAAAAGTACATCGGGAGAAGTGATGGATGAATTTAAGAAGTAAATGAAAGGATGAGGACAGTTTACAGGGAAAATAGGAAAGCAGAATAGAAAATTATTCAAAGACTGAAAGGAATAAGACATGGATGAAGGAATTTGGAAGGAGAAGAATAATGTGAAGAACATTAGGGACAGATGAATAAAGGATGAATGAAGATGGATTAGTTGATGAATAACAACTACTTGACAATGTTTGTTAGTCATCATGAAATTATAAAAATTGCTAACAGAGCAATTAAAGGGAACAAACTGCATTTACAGTTAACTCCATAAAACTATTATTTAGAAAGCTTGAATAATCCATCCATGTAACTACATATTAGTTCAACATGTTAAAATTTTCAAGAGTTAATAGTAAAAACTGAAATTAAAGGAACTTTTTTCAACCATAAAAATAAAAATAAAAAATTTAAAAATCACCAAACAAAATTGATTAACACTTCAAAAACTTTAAAACAAAAACAAACCTATGCATTAAAGTTTTTCTTTTGTCACTGCAAGTAATTAATTAAAATAGGACCTTGCTCTGTAAATTTAGCAATTCAATTGACATACATGTATAAATTCAACTATATTTTCAATGTGTCATACATTGTCATACTTGTATAAATTCAATTACATTTTGTGCTTTGTGTATGAAAGTAAATATATGTGCACTTAATGTGGACTGACTTTAGCTTGAAGTGTGGAAGGGATAAGTTGTCAAACTATGACACTGGGTCCTGCTTACTTGAGGGCCAAAAATTATGTAGGGGATGCTGAAATTGTGGAAATACTGTATTCAAATGCCTGTATCTACATATATTGTTTTAAAAAATGAAAAAATCAAGATGCTAGAATGGCATACTATATTTTGCCCCCACTTTTCAAAAATGTAACTCCGCCCACAAAGGGGCAGAAATAAAGATAATTATTGATTTTAAAATAATTATTCTACTGTTACCATGTATTTAAGTCAAAAAAATTTGCAGAGAAAAACATTATATAGTAAAAATGACGTTATTCATTTTTTTACCCCCCCCCTTCCACTTTTAGAAAAAGTAGCCCCACCCCTAAAATGGGCAAGATCCGAGATGGGTCCACGTCAAAAAATGATATTTAGGGTATAAATAACAACTGTAGGAAGTTTCATGCTTTTACCACAAAGTGCACAATTTTCCCACATAGGGACCTTAGCAGCTGGACTATATAATTTGTAACAAACTAAACAGGTTACAAGTATAAAGACTTAACCCTGCACCGATGCACCTGTTTTGGGCCAACGGTGTTACGTCATCCTGTCACAAAGGTGTGGCAGGCCCATTTGATAGGTTAAGAGGTTACGAGGGTCTGTTCTGCCTTATCTCAATGATTTATGTCTGCTAAACCAGTCTGCTGTCGGCACAAGATCACAAGACCTTCATTCACAAAAGGCCATTGAACCTAGAGCGGTCAGACACAACATGCCCTACCACTAAGCTGTGGTAGTGATCTGTGGCGCACGTGCCGCAGAGATAGGAGTTTGTGCATGAGCTATGGGGAAACATTTTTCCACCACCCCTCCTGACCAAATTGACGACCCCCGTTGATTGACACCCCTCCTAAAACGTGTGTATTGGTACACAGCAGGATATCACGGAGTATCACGGGGTTGGGATCTACCATTTTGAAATGGTTATGTTTTTCTTGATATGTGCCAAAGCACTGTGGTTGGATGCCTCACTGCAAGGTTTTAATGTCAAATGTAGATTACAGCCATGCCATGTTATGAGACACACTACACTAATGTTAAACAGCTCTATACAGGTACCATTTGAAGGGATATTTTGTTTGCCAACAGCTGCAGTCTGAACACAAAGCAACAAGACAATCCACACCACACAAACTGGGTGCCTTACCTTTCGTCTTCGTCTTTTGATTATCCCAGTCATTGCCTCAGGCAGAGTCTGCCCCCCATGACCATCATGCAACAGTACAGTAGGCATTGTGGGATAGCAAGATGCAGCACGGAATAAGGTCATGCAGTCAAACACGGTGTATAGACTTACAAGGTTTTTGTGTTTAAACAAGTACTTTCAAATAAATTTCTCTTCACAAACCACAGAAGAAACCATTTGACGTATATAAACAGCTGACTAGGCAATTTAAGCATTGTACCATTATATGTGTTTTTCTTACAGGCATGGTCACTTTCTTTACTTCTGTGATGTGTTTCTTGAAAACTAAATGGTTTGACTACATTTTCTCTTTCAAAAACTGATGGAGTCCTATCCCTCTAGAAAGGTGACTGAACCTGAGTAAAAGATGCTTCATTCACATTAAAAAAAAGCAACATAAAAACACCCCAATTCAAACTGTATTGCACTTGAAACAATTCTACCAAATAAATACATCAAATAAACTTTATGAACATGGATTTGGAAAACTCAATGTGAGGCATGTTTGATAGTTCATAGTTACGTTATATGTACAGATTTCTGCACTCGCAAAATGAACACAAAATTGACAAACACATGCAGATACCGTCAGACTGCAAAATACTTTTTTTCTGATGCTATTTTAAAACCATGTAAATGATTTGTTTTATTTATGAGGGAGAGACAACAAACTTACCGGCATACTCCTGGACCTGTTCTTGCCTTTTTTCTTTTTCTTCTTCTTGTCATCCAGCTTTTCCTCATCAGGTAGTGGTTGGATTTCAGACTCTGAGGCACTGTCACTGTCACTAGAACTACACCGCATCAACAAATACAATGTCAATTCTAACTAACCTTACACAGTAATTCAGCTAGTTGCCAGTGTTCAATAGCAACCATGACAAACAAATAGTATTACAACAAACAGGAGCTTAATTACTTCCCTTCAGTCTTGGTGGTTTGGTCTCTTTTATCTGTTATCATCAGGCGTGGATCCTGGATATTATTAAGCGCCGGTGGGGGGGGGGGGGGGAGGAAGGAGATATTCCTTGATCATGTTTAATTGTCTGTTTCTAAAGGCCAGGACATTTATTCCGTTTATCGTACTGACCACCACCAGCATGGGAAGTAATTGTTTGATAAATCCTAGTTGTAATCAAAGCTAGTTTTCCTAGCCTGGATGACATCCTAATCTTTCAAATTCTTTCAAACTTACTCCGACTCAGCTAAGTCTTTCATGGCATGCAGGTCTTGTAGGATGTCGATACATCCTTGTATTGTCTCCGAGCTCAATGCATCTATCATACGTATTGTCTCTAGTCTACCCTCAAGGCTGCGGACTAGCTGGCCTGGCTTATCATGCCCTGCAGAGGGAGATGTTTTGTTGGCTTTTGGGACAGCGTCAGAGGCCTGTTTGGCCGTAGGGGAATCTACAGTTGAATCAGTTATTGTTGATGTAGGCTGTGTACCAGAGGATCCATCTGTAATGATACCAGTGAATGGTTTTACTAGAATTATTCAACTCTTCCACAATCATGAATATCGAGCAGAACCCACCATTATAAAGCACAACCTGCTAAGCATGGTCATGCTGACATGGTAGAAACTGGTAACCATCTGTTATGAAGCTGACATACATGTACATTTTTTGTGATTGGTTCACTGCTAAATCTTGCTTGTCAAATAAGTTGTTCTGCAACATTTTCTATTTAGTACAAATATAGTACCGTTACGATTTTAAGGGGTCTAAATTCTTTAAAATCAGAACAACTCCGATTAAATCGGAACAGTTGGCAGGTATGCTACCATGTAATGCCCACTGATTTGTACAAGATCCTTTGTATAAAAGACAGTCATATCATTTATTGACCCAATTCACCTGAAGTCATACACACCATTAATCCTGTTTGGGCCATTTTGGGAGTCAGAGTCCCTGTGTGTTAAACACATGCAGTCAGACATGCATCATATCTTTACTTTCAATTTGACTAAAAAATGTCGCACCAAGGTCAGCCAGTAGCTGCGCAACATTTTGGAGGTCCATGATGCTGTGCATTGCAGTCAAACTGCAGATGTTACTCACCTTTGTTCTGAGTGTCTTCTGACTCTTTCTTGGCATCTCCTTCAAGGCAACGAGGAAGTAGTCCTCTACTTTCCAGCACTTGATGAGTGATCTCTCTAGTCAACTCCAAGATTAGCTCCGAGTGAAGGCTGTCAAAGGAAATCAGAGTACTTAATTTATCACATTTATCTGCTGAAATCATTCAATAGGTACACCATTCAATAGACCTTGATCACACTGTATACCACAAGAGGTCAGACTATTTTACCCTTCAAGCCTCAGTTTTCATAAGTGTATTTAGATGGGAAAAACTATAATGGCTGCACCATAATGAAGATGGTGTTACATGGTGAATGCATTGCAGAATAAGTTCAACTACTTAGTTTGACCTGATATCTGAAGCATGTTTTGGGCCGCTGAACAGAAAAATGTTTCTGACGTAAAATTCACAGACCAAAACAATAATTTCCAAGAGCTATGTGAAAATGGGTCAGTAATCTGAAACAGTTTGTGAAATTTCTATGATCTCAAAATATAACAATTTTTATTTTTTTTATGTGATGGAACTTAGTCTTCAGAGTTTGATTAACATTATTGGGTTGCATGCTTAAGCATGTAAAACCTGTCTAAGTTTAACTGAGCCTATAATTCATGTAAAACACTTCACCAATGACCAGAGCTTCAACAAGTTTCTGCTTGAGATCACCACAATGCAACCTGCCTGTATAAAGTACCCATCATAGACTGTATATCACGTTGGCCATTATTCCTAATACAAAACTACATCTTTTTCAATTGTTTGCTGTAACCACAACTCATTATAGGATTAAAACTGCCCTCCCATCATCACATAAGATGTTGAAGATATTTTCTATAAACAAGGAATCTTAAGAAGCACATTCAACAAATTAATGTCTGAAGATTTATCACACAGTGTATTAAACAAATGAGCATACTTCTAATTTGTTTGCTATCCACAAATATTCATTAAACAATTTACCTTTTGTTTTCCTGGGCTTTGTGATACACCAACAGGGCTTCACAAAAATGACGGCCAAGATCCTCAAAGTCTGACAAGTTGAAGTGACGTGGAATTTCCTCACTGATTGAATAAGAAAAATAGTTTTGTTGAAACACACATTCACTGTTAAAATGTGAAAAGATTTGATGCATCAACATCTTTCCATTGACCTAAATGTGGCTCCATTCAAGCCATATCTGGTGAAAGAAAGGCATATGCTTCTCATATTTTAATATTAAACAGTAAATCAAATTTTTAATTTGAACATTTGGATAACAAACTATTTGAGTGCATAGCGTTACTACCCAAAAAAGTTGTGCACATATTTGAATATTGGCACCCATTAAAGTGCACTAGTTTGTTTCCTTCACACATTAAAGCAATGTCCGTGGGACCAAAGTGGTACCAAAAATGTTTGAATACTCACAAGACTTGCATGTTCTATTGGCAAAGAAATCAATTGTTACCTGCTGATGTTCTTGGAACCACAGAAGGTTGCTTCCATTGTGAAGGAGTTATTAATACCCAGCTCTTTCCACATCACCACACGGCTGGTTGCCTCTTTGCAGCGTTTCACATGGAACTTGCAACCACGGAAGGAAAACTTGTCTGGAGCCTGTAGATCAGCAGAAATGCAGAGTCTGTATGTTTGCTAACCACTTAACCCTGCTACTGTCAGTGACTCTTGGCAACATTTTCCAGTGAGTTGACCAACCATTTGAAACCATTCGACTGCCAAGGTTGTGTACGGTGGCACAACTGTGCACAGAACTAACTGTGGCACAACTGTGCACAGAACTAACTGTGTACTGTGTACATGCATTCCCTCATGGTATCATATTGCATACAGTTTATCTATCATTCAAAACCACAGTGAATGGTATTGAATGGTCAGACAGCAAGAGGTGCAATGGGCATTTGTTTTGGGTGGGTGTAGATCTTTTCATTTTTAGTCTGCAAGGCTAAATTTTCCCATAATCTGTGTGTTATTAATTTTCTGAGGAAGAGGACAATCCTTACACAAGCGCACTACAAACAAAGTGCTCTGCTATTCCATAAAGCAAAACTCTTCATGATTGCTAATTTTGTTAGCTCACATTAACCTTACTCATAACCTGTATCCCAGTGGGTTAATAGAAAAAAACATGTCAATGATATTAAACCTTTATGTATTAGCCATAATAAGCATACATGTACTAACCTCACGTGACATAAGCCAAGGGAATAGTCTCTGGTAGAGGAAGGCAGCTGCATCAATCTCCTTACCATTCTTATCACAACCATAGATGAACACATTATGTTTCCGACTATGGCCATGTAAGTCACAGTATACCATGATCTAGATTTTAAAAACATAATGTCGAAATTATCTAAAAGAAGTATGTTCTGTGTAAGAAATGTGTTGTTTATATAAAATATTAAAACAAAATGATGTGTTGACAAACACGAATGCCCCGCTGAGATTATCCCCATTCTTTAATAGTTATTATAATGATGTTTACATGGTAGATTGAGTTGATATGCCCAGTCCTTCTTGAAGTATCACTTAAACAACATTTCTTTTGTTTAGCATTTGACCTAGAGTGGGAGTTGATATGCCAAGTCCTTCTTGAGTTATTGCTCAAACATTTCTTTCGTTTTAGCCATTATGACTTTGACATTTATCCAAGGGAGCCCAGAAACGATAGGCTTCTGGGGGATCCCAAGACCAATCCACACACCAAGTTAGGAGTTTATATGTACCAAGTCCTTCTTGAGTTATTGCTTGTACAATGATTGCACACACGAACACACACACACGCAAAAACATGGAAGGACAAGGCAAACACTTTTATGCACCTTTGGCTTCGCTGGTGAGGCATAATAATACAAGCAGACATTAGACTAATTTTGCTGGGGGTGTGTCACTCTACTACATCAGCCAACTGTACAAACAAACTATAGATTGTGGGCAATTATACATGTCTGGTTGCTTGGCCTGTAAGTTGTCTTCATTTGACTTCCTAAATGTCTGCATATTCCAGAAAGTTTAGTTGTATTCAAGAACAAGATTCAGAGATGATTAAATGCATTATTGTGCAGCACCCTTGCTTTGGCTTTTGAAGGGAAAGTTCAAAGTAATTTATTGTCTCTGACCTCAGTTTCCTTGGAGAAATCTTCCAGCATCTCCTTAGCGTGCCACACAGTGGGGAACGACTCCTTCTTAGGATGGCGGAAATTACGATTCAGGTCTCTGCCTGTGAGTGAGCAGCGATAGTTACCAACAATCACGCCATCTGGGTTCAACATCGGAATAATCTTGAAGATGAAGGCTTTCCTTAAATCCTGAATGGGATGAAAAGAAATCAGCCAAGTATAATAAAGAAAATAACTGAAATTGTGCATGATCTTTGGAATGGAACTGTGATCACGTGTTGGATTGGCGATCACTGGATTCTAACAGCTCTTACTATTTTGCTTTTATGATGTACTTCAAATGGGTTTTATTTCAACTGAGTAGAATGAAGAAGCTTTAATGAAGCTTTCTCAACTTTGTTCATCTTGCTGCTGCCAGAAGATTTTGTAAAATGAAAGCAATATACAATTCTTATGAAGCAAATAATCCCTATGAGCTATATGTACATTACAACATTTGATGTTTAGAATCAAACAAGAGCAAATATTATATTAACATTCCCTAAACTGTCATCTCTTCCAGAGTCGCTTAGTTAGGATGCCTAACAGAAAAGGGAGCAGCTGTTGGTGACCACAATAACAAACACATGATGATTTACTGATTCAGGTCAGGAATTCATAGACATTCCAAGAATGATCCATTGCTCAAGAAACATTTCCTTGCTCATACAAGAATGAAATTGTATGCTAGCCAGTTTGGCTTTATGACTGACCTTAGCCACAGGATCTGAACTAGTGATGTAATCCAGCAGTCCTTTCATCATCCAGCTAGCGTTAGTCTCACCAGGATGTACACGAGCAGTCACAACAATACCACGCTTGTTACAAGTTGCATTATCTGTTTATAATAACATGGACATAATTTACAATTAATTGTCAAAAATGACAGTTATAGCAAATCTTAGTTAGATCCCTTTTACTAAAAAAGATCAATTCTGGAAATTGATGTCTTTTTCAGATAAAACTTGAACTTCCAGTGAGTAAGACTCTTCACACCAGTAACATTGGTCCTGGCTATGACATGAGATAATATCTCCAGAAGGCATGGATTTAAAAAAAATTATGAGATATCACCTAACTCACAAGGCCACTTAACTGATTTGGGCTGTTGACCCAAATCAACTGACACCAGGGGCACATTGCCACCTACTCCTGGGGCTGAAACAGGGGGACCCCTTTACAATCTGTAAGGATGTAGGCATGGGTGTCATCCACTAGGAGCCTGGCTGGTAGAGCAGAATGCACTACCTTCCCAACTTTTTACTAGATCTTTGAAACAGTTTAATAAGCTGATGAACCGCAAGCCTCCACTAAAGTCAAATACATGTATCTAGATTTGGCTAATTTTCTACTGAAACTAATAATTTGACTGACCTGAGAAGTTGGTGACAGTGAGTAGAAAGCAACTATTACCAGCTCTACTCTCACACATCACTTCCCTCTTGGTACAACGTCGTCTCTCAGGGTCTGAAAGGAGGAGATCTATGTGCTCTCTCAGGTCTGTGAAGGTGTAGGGGTAACAGTGAGCAAAGTAACAGGTGTCGTTCTCGTAAGAAAACTCCTGCATAAAATGGAAAGGATTGAGAAAATTAGTGTTAATAGAGAGTCAGTTCATGTAAATGTGAAATCAATTTGGCCAATTTGTTAGCATGTTTTTATAGTTTGATTAAGTATGCGTGTATTTCTGCAAACATTTAAACTGCTTTTAAATGCAATGGCTATGGGTTATACAAGGTCTAACATGTTAACATTAATAACAGTAAGGTTTATTTTGCCGTACATTGAGGGTTCAGGATAAAATCCTCAGTTTTTGTTATTTATCCCTAATGTACTAACTTGTTTGCAGTAACCTCTCACCAGGCAAGAATAATAGTCTGATGGTTAATAATGGCTCATATCCGTCACTCAGTGATGATCAAGGCGCTTCAACATTCAGTATTTTTCCTGCAAGGTATTGTGGAGCTACGTTTTCAATTATTAGACCTGGTCCTTCACATAGCACCGTGTAATGGTTTCCAAGGTGCTGTGGTGCAATATGCAGACAATCAAACCAGGAACACTGGGGCGAACCCCTTCTCTTTTCGATAAGTGCACTGGGTTCTTTTACGTGCATTACACAACACACAGGACCAACGGCTTTACGTCCCATCCGAAGGACGCAGCAATAATGGTTAAGTGTCTTGCTTAAGGACACAAGTGTCACTACCGGGACTCGAACCCACACTCTGCTAAACAGAAACACCAGAGTTTGAGTCCGGTGCTCTTATCCGCTCGGCCACGACATGCCACGGTTAAGACACCTGAGATGCCTGTGGTATTTACCCTCCATAGGGAAAGCACTGAGTATACAGTGCTCATCATACAATGGTGTAGGGTCAAACCAAATCAGATTGTTCTTCATCCCTCGTGTTAAATCAAATGAATAAGTGAGCAAGAATTCCTTTCTTACCAATTGCCACTCTAGTGTGTAGTAAGCCATCTCCACATGTAGTAGTGGATTACGGTGGAAGCTACTGCTTCTAGCATAAGAGATGTGATGACCAACCCTCTGCCATCCTAAACCACTTCTCTCAGCCTGTTGTTCAGAATACATCAATGGTCGCATTCCTAGTACAGACAGAAACATACCAAATCAGTAGTTGGAAAACACCCCAGTGTGGGTAAGTTTCCCTTGTCTGGGCATAAGTGCCTCTTCAAAATTTTCTCAAAGAATTTTGATTTCCTAATCAACTGAGCCTCTGTAAAATAAATAAGTATGGCCTTGCCTTAACAAAGACAAATTTCCTGGGCTGCTGTCGTAGTAATAGCAAAATAACAATAAAATAGATGATTGTAGTGAGGTTCTTTTAGTTATAGATTTTGATGGAACATGTCAGGCAAGAAATATCCAAGTAAGGTTGGAATCAAACCCTAGTCCACCATGCTTACCAGGATAAGACTTACATAGTGTATTCAGTATGGCATGTATGGGTACAAGTTATATTATAAAAGACTATGTTTGTGAGTCTTTGGTTCTTACCATGGTTATATAGGCTGTCTTTCTTGAGGAGGTTGATAATACTAAACTTGTAGGTGACACCTGGGAGCATCCGTTGAACCCTGAAGTAGAACCACTGGGGGTGTCGAGGAGTATACATGTCTGTCTTTAAGATAAGCTCATATTCAAACTGTCCACTGTGTATATACAAAGAGGTGAAATAATGGGGAGTTGGAGAGAGTGTTTGTTGAACAACACAACTTGTTAAGTGTGTTTATCCAGGCTATTTCAACTTGTGTGTTTATCCAGGCTATTTCAACTTGTGTGTTTATCCAGGCTATTTCAACTTGTGTGTTTATCCAGGCTATTTCAACTTGTGTGTTTATCCAGGCTATTTCAACTTGTGTGTTTATCCAGGCTATTTCAACTTGCGTGTTTATCCAGGCTATTTCAACTTGTGTGTTTATCCAGGCTATTTCAACTTGTGTGTTTATCCAGGCTATTTCAACTTGTGTGTTTATCCAGGCTATTTCAACTTATGTGTTTATCCAGGCTATTTCAAGCGAGATACATTCAGACATTTTGACAATTTCAAACTCACACGTAACGTAAGTGCTACTTTGGGAGATACACATTTTTTGCAGTGACACAATGATGATATGAAGCTCAAGGGTTTGGCCATTTAACCCTCCTACTGTCAGTGACTCTTGGCAACATTTTCCAGTGAGTTGACCAACCATTTGAAACCATTCGACTGCCAAGGTTGTGTACGGGGGCACAACTGTGCACAGAACTAACTGTGTACTGTGTACATGCATTCCCTCATGGTATCTTATTTCAGGCTGGCATAGTTTATCTATCATTCAAAACCAAATGGTATTGAATGGTCAGACAGCAAGAGGGTTAATATTGAGTCTATTAAACTAAGGTCTATATGTATCAGAGTATTTTGAAAGATCTCTCTGGGGTACATGTAATCATCATGAGAGATGTCCTATATGAAAGCAATGATACTTAACTTACACTCTTCTTGCCTGCCTGAGATTGCCTGATTCAAAGCGGGATTCAAATACTAGACTTGGGCAGCATCCATCAGGCACAGTGTGGGGTATGGTACCCTTAGATGTCCTCTCTGAATCATAGACATTCAGGGACGTACATTCAAATGGGCGATACCACTTGGTGCGTTGGTTGTGGACAGTGCGCCCATCATGGGGTACTATAAAGATAGAAAAGAAATAACAAACAAGGTCAGCTCTCAATTTGACTCTTACTAAAGCTGATGTTCAATATCTTCAAGCAGCTTGTTTTCAATGCAACCCTAGTTTCCTGTTTTCACACTGGAAAATAGTAAATGAGAAACAAATTGCCTGTGCTTAAAATCAACTAACAGAAGTCTTACATCAGTACATGAGATATTCAATACTTTAGAAGAACCATGTCACAGTGTAGGCTACTGCCTGTGTACTGAATGTAAATCACCGTCATGAAAAGATCACATTGTGCAATTTGCCTTCCCTTTGCTACACTGTTACTACAAACTTTCCTAAACTGTCTCAAACATTCCCTGTTATTATTGCAACTTACATGTATATCTACGTACTACAGGGTTCTCCCCAGAACAACACAATGTTTCAAAACTGTGGGGCTTTCTAGACCAAATTTTTTTAAGTTTAGGCAAAGCTGATAAAAATTTAAACGAGGTCTTCGGAATGTTTTCTACTTGGTGTTTACCTTGGTTTTAAAAGCCCTAATGTGCAATCTGGAACATTCTAAATAGTTTGTCTTGATTATTTTTTTGAACTTGATCCAAAAAATATATATATTATTATTACTTTTGTTGGCGTATCGGCCAAAATGAGTGCCTATCGTACGCAACTAGCACGAATCGACCGCTGACGCTAGCTTGTGCATGAGGAGAACCCTGATATACAAATACACTATTTATTATGAATTAAGTAAAAACAGTTTAAAGTCTGTAAAATAAGGCAAAGGTTGGGAACTATATTGAACAATATGAAAAACCACATGGGTAGATTATCTGAAATAAGTGTGTCTGTTTGATTTTCTTTACAATTTGTCTGTCACAATGTTTTCACAAGTACATGTACATTGAACATGTATACATACATGACATACATGTAAATATGTCAACAAAATGTAAACTCACACATCATCCAATAAAAGTTAAGAAATTAAAATTTCTTAAAGCCTGAATGATAACAATGTAAATGTAACTTTATTTAGGTAAACTACACACCAAATAGTTTTAAAGTAATGCAATTAAGTAAGCAAAAGACATCAGAGTACCAGCCAAAATATATAGAGCATTGTGTGATGCTTCAGCTGGCAACCAACGAAATATGATAAGCCAAGTATTACATGCTCGGTTGTCGGCATGATTTCTTTGGTACCAAATGATATAAAAAGTGCATTCATCTTTTAATGGATCACCCGAGGGTCTCTACCTACTGAAGTAGTCATGGTGATACTGAACAATCCATGACCTCCAGCTTGTACTATCAGCCAAATGTAAAGAATGATGACCCAATTCAAATCTTTTGAATTTGGAAAACGATTTGAGTTCAATGCCAATACAGACAGTAATAATATGCTCTCCAATCGTGTGTGAATGTTTAAATTACACGTACACCATGTTTAAGGGGCACATTGCCTTAAAATCTAGTAAAATTTTGCTGTTTAGAATTGCTCTTTGTTTTCAAAAGAAGTTGTTCATGCACCAAAACACCAACATTGTGCTGTAAATAGTGAATAGTGATTAGTGTATGGGTCAAAACAAAATAATAATAGTTTTTATATTTTATTTTTAACAAGAAAGGCCCAATATTGAGATTGCACCCAAAGCCGTAATCATAGCTGCTCATTTTATACACAGTTTAATTTACAAATAAGGGTGTTCTAAATGGTAATGGCATTCAGATCAAATACATACATGTATACTGTACATACATGTATGAACTAATGGTACCAAATGCTTGGCAACCATTTAGTTTCATTGCTACACTGATGGGGTAATAAATTCTTTAGAAAAATTTCAGATAATTTAAATTACTGACCCACTTTATTGTAATAAATTGGCAGTTTGCTTTGGATTGATTCCCAATGAGCAACAACTAGCCATTAATAATGGAGAGAACTAGGTCCAGCCATCGTAATGGTCTCACTGGGGGAGCAACTTCACACAATAAATCAAACTGTTTTGTAAGTGACACTGTATGACATTTTGTTTGATATGAACATGTACAAACATGCAACGACATAAAAACAACCAAATCCGACCAGAAAACTTAACTTGTGTTCCTCTTGATGTACAAGCACACAAGTCAGTGTACATGACTTGAATATTATGTTTAAAAAAGTGGCTTAACTGTTGTTCCCAGGGCAATGGTTCAAATCACAAGCATTCAACAGGGATAGTACAGTCATCACTGCAATCATTAATGCTGAAACCTTTTGAGCAGATTTCACGGACAACAAGTACCAATTTCACCAACAAGTAATAAAACTGTAAGGTGAGTTATAGCTGATAATGTTTTTACATGTCAGGTTCCAGTTTATGATTAAATTTGAGGTTTCTAGAGTAATGCATAACCTCCAACCTTATTCCTTTTAATCCTACCTGCATCAGCCAGGAGTTCCTTCTCTTCTGGTGTGCTGTTTTGATGTTCTGGTTTGGGGTAGAGTGGTCCACACTCAGGTGGCCAGAACGGCCCATCCATCGTCAAGACTACTCCATTCTTATCCACATACTTTCCACTACCGATCTTCTTCAGATGACTTTTTCCCCTACGTATAGCTGCCTTAAACCCCTCCGCTGTGTATTGATGGTATGCCTTACGCCGTATTTCAGATATTGTCCTCACCCTCTCAGGGTCCGAGTCCCCAGATTCAGTGACATTCTCCTGTGTGATTGCCCCATTCCCTTTGACCTGATTGTCAGTGTGTATTCCTTGACGGCCCTTCCAGTGGTTACTATTTTTGTTTTTGCTGGTGCCATTTATTGATTCATCATCATCCTCTGTGTCACTATCCCTGAGGTTGCCTCCAGAGTGGGAGGCATGAGCAAGACGTGAGAACCTATTCTCTCGATTCTGTTGGTCGTTGAAGGTATAAGGTGTCTCTGATAAGTCCCATCGGTGGTGGTTGTTGTTCCTTAGGCTTGGCAAGGTCTGTGCATAGCTGTCACATTCTTCAAGGCTAAGTGACCTTTTTAAAAGTGTCAACACAGAAACAACAGGTATTATCATATTGGTTATAAATGTACATGTACTGCAGTTAAATGCATGCAAATATACAGATGGAAACACTGAGAGGTACATATGTACAGTAGTTTTGCTGCAACATACATGTAGTATACAGCTTATAAATTTGAAATTAACTGCAACGTCTTAAAGTCCCATGCCTGCTCTCATGCAGGGCATTGTTGGCTTAATGCAAACACCAATGGAAGCCTTTTAGAGATGCTACATGTAATGTAGGTTGTGGAAGACAACTAATGAAGTCAATCCACAGTTTTTGGAAAATTAGCCTAAGGACATCAGCACAAGGGTGGGGGACCTAACATGAGTGTGGAAATGTGCACACGCTCAGAATTGTGTGTACGATCAAGCGTTTCTAAGTCTACCTTTGTAGAGAACTTGTTAACATTAAATAGACTCACGATTGTTGTTTCTGTATGCGTTTGAGTCTAGCCTTATGGCGGTTCCTGCGCATACGCTCTAAAGGCGGAGTTTCCAAAGCTTCCCTCACTCTCTGCTCAAGCTCCTCCTCAATCTGCTTCTGAACATCTCGCTTCCAAGATTCAGGCTCTGCCAAATCAAAACACACCATTCTTCATTTACATTTGCTGATTCCTTTCAGACTAATAAATTATTATTTGTGAGGCAAAAGATTGGTACAGATGTTACCGTTCCTAAAAGTAACATCCAAAAAGCTGTCAACTTTGAAATTTACCATGGTTGATTCTGGTTTTATTTAAGTTGCCTGGCCAAGTTAGAATTATGACATACGTGTACATCTACAATGTGGATCAATAACATGAAAATATTATTTATGCACTGTGCCCTAAAACAATAATTTTTTTAACACAATATGCTCATCAGTTAATTTCTGAAAAGTATGAATATTGTATAAATGATATGTAAAAAAGTTTATTTAAATCTTCTGGTTGTGTATGTGAATGTTTGATAATGGAGGGTGGTCTGTACCACTGGTAACCAAAGAATGGTTCAATATTCACCATGCTAAATTATGTTTTAACCTGGCTACACATGCATGTAAACATTCTGACATGTATGAGGCCTTCCCAAACAAGATGTAGTCAAGGTTATAAAGTATGACAAGCAGAAATTTGCTAGCATGGTATTCAGTTTTAGTGGATTTGGAGGCATACACTGTTAGATCAGATGTTTTTGTTTTCAGTATTATACGAAAAAAACCTGAACATCAAATGAAAAGGTGAATTAATTATTGAGGTCAACCTGGTAGAAAACAAAAAATATAAAATACAACATAATTATAACCAAAGTGTTTGTTACAAATTTTCGTCAAATAATGGGAATTAAAAAGAAAATCAATTCAAGCAAGAACATGTAATTAAGTGTAATATACCTGTAAATGTAGACAATACATTTCCTTTGTACTAATACTGTACAAATGTTGTATCCTACCGAAGTACAGTAAAATGACTGCGTGTTTAGAATCATACACATTATCATGATAGAAAAGTACAGAAATAAATGGATTTACTTGAGAGTTGATGGACCAGCCCTATGAAACTGTTCCATGAGTCCCCATGTTGTGTAGAGGTTTGGGCCATCTTAAGGCCATTGCTGGTATCCATGTCTAATAATCAGTATCAATCACTCCAGCAAACAATTCAGTCATCAACAATGTCATCACATGTTGTTAAGTTCTCCCAGGTTGCTACAGGCTTCACACTTCACAGGTTCAATGAAAATCAGATCCCAGATTGTGGTGGATGCCATATTGTGACTTAGGAACATCTCTCAGTTGTCTAGTATCAAGTTACAGGTTGGACCGACCCAAATCATGCCCAGTGATCAAATGGTTTAACTGCCCACTCCCTTTGCTTGCTTAGGAGACTACGGCAGGATCTCTAGACCTTTGTACTATGTGCAAAGTTTGAAGTGCCCTGTAATTGACAACACTGTGATTGACACTCATTGAAGTTGGAAATGTTCAGCTAGAAGAGTGCAGCACACATCAGTGTCAAACCATTGTCAGGACTGCCTTGACGATGACATACAGTTTATGTATACACAAGTACATGTATGATCTCTCCAATGTTAAAAACAAGCACTCCAACACTTATGTGAAAAGCTTAAATACACAATGCATCAAGTGTAAGACACATATTGCCAACAGAGTCATACATGAGTACATGTACTTCAAAAAATTGTCTTGTCAGATGCTATACAATAGTCATGCTGATACATGTGACGTACACTGTACTCCATGATGCTGCACACACTTTACAGGTCCCTCTACACTGCACTGTCATTTCTGGTGATACAGTACACTGTACAATGTACATGTACACTGTAGCTGTTCTTGATTTGCATGCAAGCTAGTCAAGAAAAATTAGTTCTTCAATACAAATCCAGGTGAAGTTAAGTTTAACTTCAGTTCACTTGCAATCACAAATCTGTGTATGACTCTGACTATGATCATGACATGTGTACCCAACCATAAGGTGTGAATCACAGAAACAGCAACTCCTCCATCACTACACACAGTACACCAGCCAAAAATCAACATGGAATCCATGAAACTACAAAACATTGGTTTTGACTTTGAACCACATCCATGCGGACAAGTGCTCTACTGCTAACAGTCACCACCTCCATGGAATGAGCAAATGTCTGCATTGCTCGCAATCAGTGTCTGTCTTCTTGTGTAGAATAGAACTTTCTCATGCTACACTACAATGCATTCTTTGTATTATCCATGATTCATCAGACAGTCACCGGATACAAACACAACTACACAGATTCTACTTAGTATCAAATGAGCATGTCTAAGTTATTTAGTGACACCTGGAAGAGAGTAAACACAACCTGGCTGAAATTGATACATCCCTTCCCTGTCCTTGTGTTGAGGGACATATGTATTAAGATCCCTTTTGTTATAAATCAACAGGGCTAAGTTGTCTGTGTTTACAAACTGTTACTGTGAGCTGCACAACAGCACATAATGTGCAGCAGTTTGCTGGATTCTAAAGTGCCTTTTGTTGTAAGGTATAATGCAAGATCTATATAAAGTTTGCAGGTGTTTGATTAAAGCCCAAGTTACATGTAGTTACTGAGAAGCTTCTTGGCTGTATAAGGGAAGCTCTGTGTACTGTTTGTGTTAAAGGATTACAAAATATTTGAGGAGCCATTGCAAAGAAAAACGAGTGTAAATAGAATAATGTCCTTTGAATGTTTTCATCAATCTGCTAATGGTATATTGAATTTGTTTGACAAAAACCCAGTTGTTAGTGTATGTGGGGAACTTTCATCAATGTGGGACATGTACATGTATTAGTTAAAAAATAGGAGCTGCAGGCAAAGTTCTTACATGTATTGACCCTCTCGGCAGTCTTTATAACATTTGCCAGTGAGTTGACCAACTGCTGAAAATGTGCACATATCTATCTGTCCACTGTTTCAATGGCTTTAACCATTCTGCATAGTATCAGGCATGCAACTGTAACTTCACACAAAAAAAGAGGAACTTACAAAATTTCAAAGATTTTGTACAGTATTTTTCAATTTTGAATGGTAAAACTGAGAATAAAAAAAGAGGAAATCAGCTGATCCGAGGAAAAGTTGCATACCTGATAGTATGCATGGATGACTTTGCATGGTGCATGGTCAGAAAGTAGTAAGGGTTTTAATCTACATATTAGCACATTTATATTTTTGGTAACAAGCTATACCACTCACTTTGGCCATGTGCCACCTCTTTTACACGATCCTACGTTTCATCAGACATGTCAACTTGTACAGTTTACTGTGTGAGAAACCTTGTTGTATAGCACACTTCCCTGTTACTCACCTACATGTATGACCCTATCTCTCAAACCTTGTTGTATAGCACACTTCCCTGGTACTCACCTACATGTATGACCCTATCTCTCAAACCTTGTTGTATAGCACACTTCCCTGGTACTCACCTACATGTATGACCCTATCTCTCAAACCTTGTTGTATAGCACACTTCCCTGGTACTCACCTACATGTACAGTATGACCCTATCTCTCAAACCTTGTTGTATAGCACACTTCCCTGGTACTCACCTACATGTACAGTATGACCCTATCTCTCAAACCTTGTTGTATAGCACACTTCCCTGGTACTCACCTACATGTACAGTATGACCCTATCTCTCAAACCTTGTTGTATAGCACACTTCCCTGGTACTCACCTACATGTACAGTATGACCCTATCTCTCAAACCTTGTTGTATAGCACACTTCCCTGTTACTCACCTACATGTATGACCCTATCTCTCAAACCTTGTTGTATAGCACACTTCCTTGTTACTCACCTATGACCCTATCTCTCATGACTAAGTCTCTCTTCTGCCGAGACAATCTCTGAATCTCCTGCTCCATGATGGCTTGCATCTGGCTCCCATTGCTCTTCATCATCATCCTCATCCTTTCCTTCTGTCCCTCTGTTCCCATTCCCATCTCCTGCCCATCATCCCCATTCTCCTCTCCATGGGCCATGTTAGCATTGATAAACCTGCGGAAGTGTCTCTCCTTGGTTGGGGAGAAACGTGATGATGAAGACCCTGGCCTGTGGGTTGGAGAAGCCTTGTGAGTCGGTGACACTTTCGGCATGGATGTGGGTGCTGCATCATTTGAGGAGGATCTTTGATGAGTGAGTGAGTCTTCCATATGGGATGAGTTTGTGGATGTTGATGCTTCTTTGACCCTTATTGACGCATCTGCCTCTTTAGGTATGTGGGATGATTTGTGAGTTTCTGTGGTGGGTGGTTGGGCAGCAGAGAGCCTGGAGGACGTTCTGTAAGTTGTAGTACTTTTAGATTTGGATGACTTTTTTGATAATTTTTTGGATGAATGTTTTAAAATGGATTGCTTGTTATGTTTACCATTCTGAGGCAATGATTCAGTCGCAGTGTTTGAGTGCTCTGACCAATTGGCTTCACTACTAGAAAGTTGATGGGTTGATTTATTGGTGTGCTTAACTGAGTGGCTTGGGTGCCCCCGAGTTGGACTAGTTACACCCTTAGATGGGTGCATCCGGGTGGCAATGCTGACTGGTGACTGATCTGATGGATGCACTTCAGTAGAATTGCTAACAGAATCATTTGACGGGTACAACCGGGTGGAATGGTTAATGATAGGCTCCTTTGGTGGGTGCACCTGGGCGTGTTGTGAAGCCTGATATTGATCTGGAGAAGGTGATAAGGAAACTGAGCTATGCTTGATTCCCTCATCTCCTTCCCCAGAGACCGAGGTCACTGACCCCTCCATTGCTGTCCGTCCCTTTCTAGACACTTTCATTAACAAAGATGCAGTAACGATGTCACCTTCTCATTAGCAAAGCTGTGTAGTAGCCTAACAGAAAAGTGAGGGCGGCAGATTTCATCTTTTGTTGAGTTGTACTTGTGTGTCATGGACTTCAATCCCTTCTACTGAGCAACCAAAGTCTGAAACGGCAGGGAAAAAAGAATTATTTGTATTATATATAATGTAAAATTTATAATTCTTCCCAAGTCTTGAAATTGCCACATTATTTCATTTTGTGTCTAAAGCTTAAGCTTTTTGTGAAATAGCCCACGGGGCCAGTAAACTGTGCATTTTACTTGCCCCCAGGAAGTTTTAGTAGCCCAGATATAAACAGGAATTGCCATATAAGTGTAATGTTCTGATGTGTTAATGATTAATGATCAAATGAAGTTATATTCACACACTCAATAACGATTAACACATTTTATACATTAATTATTTACATTTGAAAAGGAAAAATTAGCATTTTAAACAAGTAGGTTGCACAGTTTTTAGTAGCCCACAGGGCAAGTTGAGAAGTGGTGTTTACTAGCCCATAGCATTTTTTACTAGACAATGTACGCCGGCGAGCCCAGCATCATAATAAAAAGAAAACCCCAAAACAAACCAAAACCAATATTCCATATCCATCATTTGCAAAAAGATCTTGCTCAAATTTATTCAATCTGATATATCTTAACACTACATCGCCATGCTTACATTTATATTTTTGTTTCCAAATGTGTGGATTTCCAATAAAATAGTACTTTCCCTTTAAGAGAGAAGACCCACCCCACCAACAACTAATTAAATAAAAGGCAAAGCCAAGATGTTAATGGCCAATAGCCCTGTACAGTACGCTTGCGCAATGACTAAGTATAACATAAAGTGCAATAGTTGACACAATCATGAGTTCCCAAGTTGCTTTACCCATTGTTACCTTGTGTCCAAGCAACTCCTACTGTCACCCATTGTACACTCACTATACAACACTCCAGTGGGATCCAACCTACCCTCAAGGCATTGGCAGATGACCCCCATAGTGATGTTATTCAATAGAGTCATTGAATAGCCACTTATTACAACTTGCCACAGTGCTAGCTAATTATTGAGCGTCTGAATGGTTTCAATCATTGCCGGAAACGGGAAACCAATCACGGTAGAGGCGTGCAGAGCAGGAAATCAAAGCAGTCAAAACAGTTTCCTATAATATTTCCTGTTTTAAATTGCAATCCATTTTTCATAAATGACATTGACACTGTTTTCTTTGATGGACAGGGTAGATTTATCCTGCTCCTTGCTCTATGGATGTATGGACAAAAAGTACAGATACTGCATGATTGAAAGAATCTAATTATCAACATAAAAAAACATTTGCAGATGCATCGAAATTATGACTAAAGGCTGCTTCTAAAAGTTTTTAAAACATATAACTGTTTAAAAACTGGATTGTTTGTTAGAAACACTGTTCATGACACTCTTACTTGGCTCCTTAATAAAAGGATTACATACTGATGAATCAAGCCATAAGAAATGAAGCGTTGTTGATCATAGCACTACTGATTTCCAACCCATCCATAATAGTCTATACAGTAATACTTGTCCATGTACATAATAAAACATTAATTTAGCAAATCTGCAATCAGACCTTCCCTTGCACTTGTACATGTAGGAGTACTTTTAAAACTTGTAGATCTCTATGGTGTATCCATCAGGATTCATCACACTGCAGGCTTAGCATATAACTGTAAAGCTCTACAAGTGACTATTTAGCCATGGGATTAGGAGTTAGAAGAGGGATTACAAGCTCCTTCTCTCCTACATGTAGCCCGACTGAAGTACATGTACAGGGACAGGGGTGCATTGTTGCTTCTAGATTTGCCCTGGGGCTCATGGTTAGTCAAATAACTCTATGGTCCAACAGTGCAGAAAATTGAATTAGCATGTTATTGTTATTCATTTTAAATAATGATAAAACATGATAATGAGCATTTGTGTAACATGAGATTGACTTTGGCTAAATCAAAGCTTTTCTTTGAGTAATGATGTATCTCGCTCAGGAAAAAGACAAAACATGTTGTACAACACGCTGTACAAAACATACAACCACAGCCGTTTGTAATGAATGCGCACTCATACCACAATGGCATATAAAATCAATTTGGCACTAGATTCTATGTTAAATACAAATGTGATATTCTGTCTGTAAACAGTGTTCTTGGTTACCATAGCAACCAGATGTAAGGAGTATGCAGAGTTAGGGAAAGGATCAAAGGTCACCTTGAACTCATCACTGGGTTACAAATGAACAGATGACCCAACGCTAGTCACACTACAGATATAACACAAAGCCGAGTATGCAAGGATATTTGACTGACTGGATTAATACAAAATTGTCATAAAACTTTCATCACACTAGGCAAAACTTTCATCACACTAGGCAAAACTTTCATCACACTAGGCAAAACTTTCATTAAAAAAGGTTTTACCTACAAGAACAACCACTTTGTTAGGGTAAAATTTCCTGGCTCTGCTTACTGCTGAATTTTTGGTCTAACAGTGCCTGGAAAGCACAAAATTCTATGGGCTGTAGGCCTACGTGCAGAATTCTGCAGTAGGCAGAGCCATGACATTGGGCATTGGTAATCCCACCCACAGAGCAAGGATATTCCATAACAAATAAATCCAAAGCTTGGTTCAGTGACAAAAACTCAAATAATTTTTTTAAGATGTTTTTGTATACAGTACATGTACATGTACATGAGATGTGCATACAAATGTACAAACTGTCACATTTACATACAATGTATGACCATAACCAGCCCTGGCCGTAGCTCAGAATACACACTTCTTGAGACTATGAGTAAACCTATATTGTAAGAATTTTATTGAGGGGTCTCTGTTACTGGAACATGTATTCATTCCAGTACTAAACATTATACAATGCCATACAGGACCAAGTTGCTAGTTAATGTTTAATTTGTGCTGAGAAAACTCTATCCGAGATGCACATCAAATAAGAAAGAAACTCTTTTCTTGTTGAAATTCTGATAAAATGCACTAAATGCTTAAAACTACACAAATTCCAAATCCCACAGTTTCAATAAAAATAGAAACCCCTTCAGCCTAATCTAGGAAAATGTACATGAGGTACAAATGTACAGTGTGGGTGTGTTTTCAAGAAAACAACAGTTTTATCAGGGGGGTCAAGGTTTTGCAATTAAAATAAGACCTGAATTTTATCGTCTTCAAGTTGATAAAAGATTAAACTTGGAGATTTTCTGGTCAATCCAATAATGTACATTTTTTTATACACCTTTGTGATTGTAAATCTCCAAACTTCAAATCAATGAATTGCACTGATGACAGTGCACAGTAGTGATATTACATGTATGTCAATGTACACAGTAGAAACACAATACCAACAGGCTCCCCTACATCAATTTAGTAAATTATTAATGATGACTTTAGTTCTATTTGTTCTGCAAAGTATTGTACAAGTAGTCTCCCTGTACATGTTATCTTTAATTATAATCATTATTTAATGATTAATTTATAAGATGGAGTCTACAGCTCTTAGACCCTGTTGGAATTGGCTTCTGAGGCTGAGGTTGTTACTATGGATGTTGGTATGGGCAGCCTTGCAGCCATAGCAGCTAATTGGAAATGACCTTAACATACATTCACCAGGTTCGGATCTTGCACATTGTACACATCAGCAGGACAAGTACAAGGTACAAGGTACAGCATACAGGCAAGGTTATCATACACCTCCACTTACAAAACTTTACAGATGGGTAACATAAGGCCTACATTTGTAAGAGTAAACATTTAAATCAACTACACATGTATTTTCAACTCATGTTCATCAAAGGAAGTCCTGAAACTTCCATATTATAACATGTCATGTATGAATCTACATGTGTAAACTCATGTTATTAAAGATAACACTTAAACAGTGGCTGTAAGGTCTAGTTCAGTTTTGTGATACACTCAATTTCAAATACATGCATTTGTGTAGATACTGTAGAATTTTATAAACAAACGTACGTTAAAATTTGGTAAATTGCCCTTTTATTTAATACTCTCTCAGAGTAAAATTTCAAACAATGTCAATAAATGTCAACAATAAAAGGGGTCTTTACGCTCAACAAAGGAATTATCAAAATATTGCTTCGGCCAAATCCAATGCTGCTTTTATATCATTGTAAATGAATAAATTACTAAAGAAGTTCTCAATGACAAAATTTGAAATGTTACATCATTGGATGTTTTGGGATGTTCGCACTAGAAAGGTATCAAATACAACCACAATTTACACCGTTCTAATATGAGGTTAAAGACTTGTAATTATATCTTTCCAACTATCATACAGACTTTATCTATTGGAAAATGATTGCATCACAAAACTGAATTTTGACCTTAAAGCCAATCTTTTGAAACGAGTAGATGGAAATGACTTACTCATTCCAAAAATCTAAAATAAGTTCATGTGACTTTCAACATGTTGATTAAAACTGCTCCCTTGATAGTAGCTTCCTGTACATACACTGTAGTAAACATATTTACATCGGCAACAAAATTTATTACCAAATCAACTGATTGTTGCTATGGTTTTTATCAACTAATGTACATTTTGGGCAAGATCAAGGACCAAAGAGATTTCTATTCAATAATGTATTGTATTGAATTGTCAATGTATCAATAAGAGGAATTTAGCTTTTAATTTTTTGACTGAATGAAGTGGTCTAACTTGTGATTAAGAACCAAATTTACACGGCACATGGACATTTAAAATATAATTAGCAGTTAAATATTTTTATTCAGTTACAATGTATTGATGTGTACATGCCTACATTTACAAATTACAAGCATGTACTGTACATGTATGTAGTGGAAAAGGACAAACAATATTTTGTTGAAAATTAAGGAAAACTTTAAATGAAAAACAATTTTAACTATTGGACAAGTGTGCCACCTCAAACATTATAGAGAGTTGTTAGACAGCAATAACACCCTTACCAAACATTGGGCTGTGCACGCATCAATCCATTCAAAATGCACCCTGTTATGATGTGATGTCTTGCATTAGAACTTGCTGAAAACAGGTACCAACTGAATAAAACAAACATCCACTAAAATATCAATCCCTTGATGTAAACATGTACACTGCAACCACTGTATGTTCAATTGAAAACTGCAAACATAACTCATGTTCTTCCAGAAGACATACTGAAGTGTTCCTCCACTGACTTCGAAGTCCCTACAAGTTCTATCTCTCATGTATGATAAGAAAATAGAGCAAGGAAGTGTAGTGCTGGTTGCACTTATTCTCACTATTTTTTTTTCTTGTCTCTTTTTGCCGTTAGCGTTTTATTGAAAGGCCGGTATTGATTCTTTCTCTTTCTAGTGTGTGTGTGTGGTGTGAAACTGCTCAGTCAATAACTGACAGCTAATACCAAATGGTGATTTAGACTGTGAAGCTTTTTGTCATTAGGCATCAGAGCGAAGACACTTCGTTTTAAAAATGAGTTAGGCCCTAACAGTTTTGAAACGCACCAAAAATGGGAGCTTGAGTGCACACATAAATAGCAGCACTCATATGGTTTGACTTGATGAGGGTTTTTGTTCATTTCTTTTGGAGGGATCATGAATGGGGCTAGAAAAATCAATCATTGGATTTGTGGCTGACCAGCAGTGTGAACAAACACAGTACTGTTGGGCCTTTCTCTGTAAAGCAAAGCGCAGAGTAATATTTTGTAAACAGTTCTTGAATGGCCCTGAAACAGTAGTTCTGTAAATGGTTGCTAAATGCAGTAGAATTGAAAAACCCTCCAACTAGTTTCTGTAAATTGAATTTGCAAAAACAAACTGTGGATTACAGAGCAATACTAACTGCAGTGTCTTACACATGTTTTGTGAATGTTTCACATACATGTGCATCCATCTAGTGAATGATTTTCAAAGAAAGAGTCACCTGCATTTAAAGACAAAGTATACCTTTGGTTTCTGGAACCATTCAATTGTTTTAATCCTGTAATAAAACTTACCTGTGAAAATTACATTTCAAAAGGTGGTAGCGTTTTTGAGAAAACACAATCTGAGAACTGGTTGATGCAGAAACGCTTCTCAGACTGAAATGTTTTTGAATACCTCTCTCTAAAACCACATTCCTTTGAAGGGAATTGTTTCTCAAAATGTTAAACATTATCAACAGCTGCAGTACTTTATACCATGTAAGTTTTTATGTTCATTCATTTTGGGAGTAATTACCAAAGGTGTAAAAAACGAGACTTACCACAAGCCTGGTTGAACATTGCTAGACAGTTACTCAGCCTCTGATCACTTTGCTCAGTCTGTCAGTGAACTGAACAATAAATGCCACTGCTGACCTGAAACATCTCCTATCTAACTGATGATTCAATTACTACAACCACAAGGTACTCCTTGACTCCCTAGTTACCAGTAAACATCATCTAATTAACCCTAGCCGATTTCGCTTTATTGGACCTTCTACAGCCACTCTGGACTCTCACTGACACAACGTCGTTCGTTCGTTCACGCTTCTTAATTAAAAAAGCTGTTCAAACATTGTTTGGATTTTAATTAAACATTGACTGTGCAATCAATACAAAATCAGAGCCACAATTCAATGTGTGTATTGCAGGAATAGCGGATGCAATATTCCTATAAAGACCTCCTGTGTTGTTTTTACTGGCTTTTTGTTACCTTTAAACCCAACTACATTCATGTCCATCTGATGTAAATTTATCACGTAGGACATTTTCTGTTGATAAGGTAAACTTTTTTGTTTTTACACATGAACATTAACTTGACTTACATAAGTTTTGCAACAGAATGCAAAGTGGATGTATTCTTGTTTGCAGCATGAATTAATGGTTACTACCTGTACATTTCAATATGATGTCATACATGTACATGTACATGATGGGGTACCGCAAACTGCCCATCTACCATTTCTACCATTTTGGGGCGCCAATTCCTTTTACCAAAATGGCGGACAGGACAGGCATGTGTTAGTGTGCTCCGCATTGTCACTTCCAGTACAATTAAGAAAATGATTCAAATAATCTACACGGAAGATGGTACATGTACTACATGTATGTTGTACAATTCTTGTGTAATGCATGGTATATGTATAGACATGTACAACAATCGCAGGCGGAGCAATAGTGCAACATTACTGACCAAACAACAGTGTTTATAATCTACATATTAAGTTGTCTACATTTCTACGTGTACAATCATTTACATGTAAACGCATCCATTCCACTCCAAACTGACTAGTTGTCTGATTTTCTGAGTGTTGTTAGCCAACATCAGTAGGCCTATGTTACAACATTGAGCGAGCTTAGGAATGTCTGCACTCTGCAAACAAACACCATGTCCACAATAAATGTTGTCAATAATGACTGGTTTACATTTACATATTGACATTAAATGTAGGATCTCAATAATAATATGGACGGACCAATCATTCCATGCACACTACTACACAGTCCCTGGACAGGAAACAACTGTTGGTGTTATGCATATTTGTTCATGTGTTGTCCACTGTGCAAAGCAATAGTTTTTCTGAAGATTCTATTGTCCAATGTACATTGTACAAACACAGAAAGAAGCTTTGGGTTGGGGGAACTCCTCTAGGATTTAATCCAAATACACAAACATCAGAAAGATACATTGTTCAAGATTCCTTACTTCCACCACAGTAGATAGAGGACACCACTAAGCAAAACTGAAGGGTCCTTGACAATCCTCACAGTAAGCTTTGTCAACTGTACAAAGATCCCATAAGTGTTGAGCGATGTAGAGTGGCCACAATACAAGCACTTGATCTATGGACTGCTGATGGCTATTTCATTTGTATCCATGGTGACCACATACAGTAGGTTTTAAAATCACAATTTGCAATCGTTGATAACGCTTTATCACACCCAAACAAGCGTATCATGAAGCAAACATTTTTTTACAGCAGTTATAAATGCTACATGTAAGCTATGTTTGAATATTTGAGACCCAAACATTTGTTTATGGCACCTTGTGAATTGGCACAATTTGCTGCCAACGCTGCCAGAGTGTACTGGGTTCTTTACATCCAATCTGAAGGACTAAGCAAGACTACTGTGTCTTGCTTATAATGCGTGCAAGCAATTATCAGTAGTGTCATGGCCTGAACCCTAACCCACACTCTGACTCTGACACTGAACACCAGAGCTTGAATCTGGTATACCAGACTGCTCAGCCACAAAATATGCATTTTAGTGATTGTAAAAACCTGACCCTTCAAACATTACAATCTGACTAAGACTAGAGACAAAGCAGTTGTGCTTAAAGTTAAAGGAGTAAATGTCAAAGTTTATGGAAGTGTAACTTTCTTCAATACTTTCTTTAGAAGCACTTTCTTGATCTCTTGAGCTTTGATGGCCCTTACATAGTGATATCCAGGTACCGGTAGTTCTAAAGTTGGTATTACACATGGCCAACAGTTAAATGGATACAATTGTAATAAATAGACACTGTAGTGTTTATGGGGGTCAACAGTTGAAGGCATAAATTTTGTTGAATTGACAACAGTCAATTCCTATTTATAGTTGGAAAGATTGATACTTGTTCTCCATGTTTTATTATAAATATTCTTTTGAGTTACATGGTTGAAATAATTTGAGAATTCCCATTTTGATTGGAAATACTCGTTGCCTCGAAAATGTATTTTTTGTTATATTAAAACAAAATTGAAGGTGTTGAAAACTGTCTTGTTTCCATAGTTTCAATGAACTGCATTTATGGAAGGCATGCGACAAGTTATCGTTGGCGTTGCTGCAGCGGTCAATCACTCACGTGCTGCATGTTGTCGGCAACTTTTATTCAAGTTTACAAATCAATACAAAGTTACAACAATGTTATTGATTGTTAACAAAAAATGTTTACATTTTTAATGTTATCCTCACTCGCGCAGATAGCCCTGTAGCCCGACTCTCTCCTCAGTCTATCCAGAGAGCTCGAGAGTGGAGACCAGTCACAACAAACAAGCTCCCCCATACATGCCATACCATGCATACAGATCATGACGGATCCTTAAGGAATTACAACATCTTGTTAAAATTGTTACACTACCTTGCCATTGCAGATTGTCATATTACTCGTCCCTCATCATTTCAATCATCAATTTTTGGCCTCCCCAGTTGCTAAGTTTTCAACTCAGATCAATATGGGGCAACGGTCGCAGTTTTGACTGTATGGTACCACGTTAACCCTCAGCTAGCTGGCACTTCACACTTCCAAGTTCCATACCGTGTGCCCATCCAGGATATCCCCACACACAACACGACGACACACTAACGAGCCGTCGCGCGCGCGGATCTCGAATACCGACGACTGTTGGATAAACCTTAACTGTTTCATGTTATTCAGACAACTTGAAACCGTGCAGGTGGCGGCGTTCCAATAAACCAGTAAAGACTCGACGCATGGTACAACAGCAACGTTAACGGGAGGGGCACCATTTTCCAGTGCCCCTAGGTGCCCCAATACAAATATCCAGATACATGTAGTTCCCCTTAATAAGGGAAAACATGGCCCCTGTGCCCCATCCCACTAAAGAGCTGTGCCCCCGCTTGAAATTTTGTTTGCTACACCATTGACCTCTGTTCCAAGCGATGGAGCAAAAAAGTAAAAAAATGTCACATATTGGCCATATTCATTATAAGCTAATGAAATTGAAATGAAAATGACAGACTTAAAGTCTTCTATGGAAATTATCTTTAAAATTTCAATAAGTTATTCTATTACCTGTTGTTTCTGTCTTATTTTCATAAAATATTTTATCCAAAATGAAGACAGTAAATATTGGGGTTGTTTAATGATTAACATGGCAATGTTGTGCCATATGGCATTCACAGCATCAGGAATCATTTGGAAAACAAAACAATTGCTTTATGTTTTTCATGAAAGCTTACTTTCTATAAATGTGGGGTCGTGTTGAACTGAAGAATGTTGGGGATCGCATACAACCAATACCACTCACCCTGACGTTGGTTCTTATCGAAGTCATAACTGAATAATACTTGAATGTTTGTGGGAGGGGGGGGGGCGGAATCTACTGTTTGGAATCACAATAAACAATCCAAGGTTATAAAAAACAAACCAACCAAGAAAATGATTGAAAGAGTAAACTATATAGATAAACTTAGTGGAAAGCCAAAAAGAAATCAAACAAACAGATTAAGTTTGTTTTTAGGGAAATAATTCTTATTTAATTTTGTCACAATTGCTATAAATAAAGCAGTGGTTAACAGCCTCTTGGTATGCAAAATATTCAAAATGAACCAAACAGTACAAGGTCTGACAAAGACACACAGTAACTCTCTCAGTTACTTGACCTGATCCTAGGCTGTCCTGACTCTATCCAGACTCTCTTAGGATCCAACACTATCATGAGATTATTAAAGGAACATTACAGAATTGGTAAGAAAAAAACTTATAAAATATACTTTTGATCACAGATTTACACAAATGATGATAGTAGAAAACATCCCGTGAAATATTTCTGTCTGAAATGCCATATTTGATGAGAAATGAATAAACTAATTTTCCGATTGGAGTTTATCGCTCAGTGAGCGTTTTATTCATTTGTTGAATCTATATGATTTCATGCAAATTTCATTATTTTCTCGTGACCCAGATGGCCGATCGATCTCAAACTTCTACAGGTTTGTCAGTTTATGTATGTGGTGGATTACATAAAGTGCTTACACTGCCAGCAACTGTTTTGTTAGCAAAAACTAATTCTGTAATGTTCCTTTAAGCATGGTCCCATGCTAGAGCACTGTTTGTGGTAGGTACCAATTTGTATATATAGTAGGGTGACAAATACATTTAAACGTAGGACTTTTAAAAAGGCAATAGAGAGCTCTTTTACACAAACACAAACCTTTGGTGACAAAGAATAAAAACAGACGACACAACCATTTTATTGAAAGCACAAGTTTGACAAAAAGAAATTTTTGCATGCACTTTCTTTTGATACTTATATTTCAAATATTTGCACTTTATTTCCTGGATAGAATGTAAGCTTTGTAATTAAATTTGCCAAATGAGAACACAACAAAAAGTTAATAAAACATACTTAAAGAAAATGTCACAAGGTGTAACAAGTTTCTACTTCTACAAACAAGGTGGATAGTCATCAATCTTTGGGATGCTAACTTTTATGCGAAGAGAACACCATTGGTAAATTGTTTCCCAACTTGATCAGAGTTCTATAAAATGTGCAACAGGGTTAAGACTGAAAACAATTTAACATTCTTTGACTTGTTACCATTTTGGCAAAGCACTGAGTAAAAATAGGTTAAAATGAGTTGGTTTGTGCCATGCTTATGGTGAAATAGAACACTGACCAATCAGCAAACATCAAACAACTCATGTTTTGTCCAAAATGTCAGGAGGCCAACATCTACACAGTCTTCAGTACTACAATAATCTTTTACTCAAGCAATCACAATTTAGGTGAAATAAAGTTTTTAACAATGATCTAAAATCCTTTTACTTGCCATTTGATTGGTGGATACCATATGTGTTAATTGTTTACTCAGACAAAATGTGTTTACTATAAGGAATACTATTTTAAAAACACAATTTTAATACAGAACACGTATATAGCATTGCATGCATCTCCTTCAGATACAGGCCTTTTGGATTTATTATTTTATGGCCAAATCTTATAAAGCTGCTTGACTGACTATTGTCTCATAAATACATTTGCCCAGCAAAAATCACTGTAGTATCAAAACCAAACATCACATTATGTTTGGCAAAGTAACTTGTTCTTGTTAAACAAGAATTTCCTGTGCCTGGTATTTTTGTGTGTTTAAATGATTCCCTGATTGTTCTCAACTCTTTTGAGGAGAATACAAAGCCAAGCAGGGCCCAGTTTTGTGGCTCTGCTCTACTGTGAGCAGAAATATGTGCTTTACATAAGTGTATTTCACATGTTAGTGAGGAATCTTTGCCTGGTGACCATAAGCACAGAATTCCACAGTAAGCAGAGCCAGACAATTGGACTAGCTAATGTACAATAAGAAGGGTTATCCCCACTGGTGCTCATTCATACACCTGGGTCAAGAGGATCAAATCATCACCATTATCAAGAAGTGACAAATCTGCACCTCAGCCATAATTTGTTTGGAGAAATTCATGTTTGAAGTTGAACTATTTTTCCAACTGCTGTTTCAGAGACTAATTACTATTTTTTTTTAAAGTGTTACCACCAAAATAAAGCAGACTTCTTCATTCATACAGAACTGACAGTTTGTTGTCAATCTTGCAACTGTTTTGATGAGTTATTAATTCCTAAACACATTTGTCACTTTGTAAAAACGAAAAAAGAGACATGCACGCAGAGAACTGTGTACAAACCTACGCATATTGGGATTCGCCACTTCCTAATATTGACATTTGTCACTTCGTGAAAATGCTAAACTTAAAAAGGTTGTTAGATTCATCACTTCGTGAAAATGCAAAAGTCATATAACAGGTGTTTGGCACAGTGCCAGCACTATGTATTTCAATGGATAAAGTGGTGAATCTTAATTTGTCACTTTGTGAAAACACAAAATGGCAAATCTAGTGATTCCTTGGTCAAAGCTATTTAGTGTAATTACAAAATTAGTCCCTGTTTGTCCTGAAACTTGCTGAAACTGTTAACAGAAATGAGTGTGTCAAGAATTTTAAAATTTTTGTATTTTTGATACATTTTACACTTCATGAAAATGGTGACAAAATGATGGGTAATGACAAGGATCTAACAAAAACAAACAAAGAGAGCTATTAGTTTCAGGAATGGAAGGAATATTCTTCTAAATTTGAACTGTTCTGGACATTTGAAAAAATTAACATATTGTTTTTAAATTTAAAACAACGAAAAGGCAATGAGTTTTCAACTCTATTTCCAAAAGGCTTGTTCTAGTTTATGTTTAAAAACACTGCAAATGATTCCTGTTGCTACCATCCCCAAAAACACAATATAAGAAACCCAAATACGTGTAAATACAGAAATTACAAGAGGAAGAAAAAAGACCAGACAAAATCAACTTGAAAAATAAGTACAATTTAAAAATAATTCACATTTCCCTTCACAGTTCACGGGTCTAATTTTCTACATCTCAATTTGAAAAAACACATAACTGAGGAGCAACAACAAACCCAACACCCCAACAAACAAACATTCAACATTATTATATGTGCTTGAATACATTTTAAGTTTTTGGCTTTGTTATATTTAAAACTGTTATTAAGAAATGGGAAGAAAACAAATTAGAAGAACACTGTAATGTTTAAAAACAGGCAAAATAGATGCAAAATGAAAATATAATAAAATTGTACCACCTTGACCTGACAAATCAGTGTGTAAGTGAAACAGCATCAGGTAACTGGATACAAACTCATTGCTCAAAGTAAATTTTTGAACTGCAAAAAGGTAATTTCTTCTTAATGAAAACCCCTGACTATCAATAATTCTGGATGTACATTTATATGCAAGTTATAAATGGCCTTGTTCCACTCAACTAAACAGGTATTTGGAAATACTCCACATGAAGCTAATGCAAAGCAATTTCTGACGTGGGGACGGAGATACATGGCGAAACAAGCGCAACAGTTTAACTAGGTTGGGTCTTTCATTGCCTACTTTTAACAGCGATTTTATTTTGCATTTCCCTTCATGTGAAAACAGCAACCAGCAGCCATGTTACACTGACACACTGATATGAAACATTTAACCAACATCAAAAAATCCCATAGAGTTTTGATTTGAACAAATACTTACATTTATACTTCTCCACTGCTCTACTAACCTTATGAAAAATAAATATTAGTGTCTCAAAACATTTGAAATTTTCTTTCAACTCAAATAAATTTGTAAATAGTATTTACAACAATCAATATATATATATAAAAGAAAACTCCTGCAATAAACTGTTGATATTCTGTAAAGATGTGTATAATTAAGATAGTGGGAAATTTAAAAAACATTGGAGGCCATGATTATTAGAAAAAATTATTAGAAAAAAGTACACAGTTCACTTCTCAGAATGCTGTTTCAAATGGTGCACAGATTGACCACTAGATGGAGCAATAGATTAAACTTACTGTTAGAGACTGTATAATTATCCAAGTTCCATTTTGGCTTGGTTGTGTGTTACTGAATCCATCAATACTCTGCACAACCAGTTAACAGACCGCACAAAAATGGTGCTAGCTAGGCTTAATGGTTTGGTAAAGGCTTCAAAACAGCAAATTTAACTACTCAAGAACATGTAAAATGAAAGACAAGAAATTGTGAGACAATTTACCTAAATAAAGGCCTGCGGTAACTCAAGCTGTTCACAGCAAAAACTAAATACATTTTCTTTGGCTCAAGTATTCAAGCATACCAAGTACTCGTATGCTGACCAGCTCAAGTCCGCTGGTTTTTAGTTCCAGTATTACATTTTTTTTCTCAATTTACCAGAACAACTTGTACTCATACCACTTTAAGCTTTTAGATGGATAAACATCAAGTTATTTTGATAATTATGACTAGCAGAGTTCAGTCTTTTTATGACGTTTTTCTTGAAAGCGTTAAATGTTGATATCAAGTCAATTCACTTCTTAGAATATAATCCATCTTACACAGAGCTGTACTAGAAGAGTTGTTTCTTTCTTTGCAAACAATGAGAACTGATGAATCTCAGTAGTTTGATAATTAGTCTAAATAATTTCATTTTTTGCTTAAATCTTCAAAATTACGTTTGAAATAAGACAACAAATATGATCTGGTGCCCAACCACATTGAAGACCAACATTCCACAGACTTTTTGTTTCAGCTTTAATTTTTTTTACAATTTTTCAGTTCTGTTGTTGGAGCTGATCAAAGGAAAGGGCCTCTTCTTGCGAGGCTGGACCGTCTGCACAGATCCGTTGGCTTTGCCGTTTTTCCCCTGACGTTTCTTGGAGTCAAATAATGTTGTTTCTTCATCACTGTCATCATCTGATTCTGATATCATGATACTGCTACTCTGCTTACCTGCAAACAAATTATCAAATTACCAAAAGTATATTTAGATGGACTCATCTTTTCTGTTGACAACATGAGCCACATTACTGTTACTTCCAGCCGCCGTTTGGTTGTATGCATTCACATTGAGACAAACCACAAGAGTTCAATTCTTCTATTTCAAACCATCCATGCTTCTTCAAGATACTACTTGGGTAGTTGCCATCCCAAAGTCTGTCGCATGATGTGAAATCATTTTTTTGTCTACGCATGAAACTTTTACACAAAGAATATGAGCACAGACTCTCAATGCTAATACAGGGGTACAGAAGTACTGACTGATGGGCCCTACAACATAAGGTTGTTAAAGGTACCATAAAGCATTGGTTTTTGGAAGAAGGAAGTCATTGTAATTGTCCAATTTTCAACCAACTACTGAGCGTTTCATCAAATAAGGTTGGCACACTTTTGATAAACACATTCAATGTGCTTATTTCAATTAAGCAAATCAAATTTTGAAATCAATTATGGGGGAAATTTCTTGTACATGGCAATATTTAAAGTGCTGAGGAAATATGGTACTGGTATCAAATTAATAAAAATCAAGTAATAAACCACAAGGAAAACTAACTGGGAAAGCTTTCATTAACTTGGGGTTGAACAAAGAAAGATTGACAGAGCGGGATTTGTAGATTAATGTGTTTGAAGATGAAATAATTCACTAGCATATTAAGAAATTGGGTCCAAGTACATTGATACCTTGATGCGTTAATTTAGTTAACTTCTATACAAGGAAAATCAAAATTGTGATGTAAATGCACTGTAATAGTTGCAGATAATAACAGAATGGTGGATTAGCATGCAAGCAAATAAGCAACACAACAATGCAAAATATGTGCTGTTAAAAGACACGTTTGACTTGCTTCTGCTTGACTCAGAAGCACACAGCCAAACCCATACTGCTTAAAATGGGGTCAGCCATATCACCATACTCAGACTCTACCAATATGGGTATTGAGTTTACTTAGGTATTTGGACTGTATTAGACTCAGGATGGCTCCTACAAAAATATCACAAGGGCTTTCAGAACTTGATTTTCTTTTGTGCAGTTGGCAAAATAACATTTGCTAAACATAACACCATCATGAATTGGGTCAATGAATACTTCTGCTGGTTACAACTGTGGATAAGGGTTTCTCTGCTCATTTTCTGACCAAAATACTTTTGAGCAAGTTATAAATAGTAGTCTAATCCTTTAACAATTACATGTCATTTTGAAGTTGAATATTCATGAGCCAATTAATACACATTGTATTGGTGAGGTTTGGGATTTCCGATAGAGTCCAAGGAAGGAAAGCCCTCAACAACAAAATGGTCAAACAAAATAAAATTAAATCAAACAATAAAAATGAACTAAAGAATACAACGAAAAACCATCACCTTGGAAAGAGCCTTTGTCTGTCAGTTTATCAAGGACACTACCTGGAATAGGTTGAGCAGAGAGGACACCAAGGAGAAAATAACAAGGATGTAGAGAAGAGTAGATGTAAGAATGAGACGGTTAGGGGATTGGGGGAAAATGACACATTCATTGAGTTTGGAGAAGATAGGAGAGGTATTAAATTGACAACAACGGGATGGTAGAGATGAGAAGTGAGAGGAAAGGCAACAGGCTCCAGAGGAAAGAGGATACATCATAGAGAATGATGGAATTTCACAGAATTTAGTTTTAGGGAACAACATAGCAGTGAACATCCAATGGATGTTAAAGATGTTTTTGATTTAGGGTAATATGAATTAGAGGAAAAGAAGAGTAAACATCACATGGATGAAGAAAGATAGAGGCCCAGAATGGGATGGTGTTTTGGAATGACACAGGGGTAGAACATGGAGGAGGATGGGAAGAAATAGAAGACATTATAAGATTCAAAGCAGGAGAAGAGGGAAACAAGAGACAGGAACCAAGATACCATTAGTATGTCTTCAATTTACAAAGAGCTGTTATTAAACCTTTATCATTGTGCAGCCATCTTGTATATCTGCCATTCATATTAATGTAACCAAATTGAGGCAGGATTGGGAAACAGTCTAGCACTTTTCTTTTTATACCATGTCAGGCTTGCGCATTTAGCTGTACTAACATTTCTTTTTAAACTATGCCTGGCTTGCGCATTTACCTGTACTTACATTTTGGAAAACCATTGGTTCCCACTAAAGTGCACACTGTACAGTCTATGGTGACAATCAGGACGATACCAATTACACAAAATGGCTACTACACACAGGTCACAAATGACATGATAAAGGTCTGTTATTAATCATGATGTAGTGAAGCATCACAGAGCCAGTCATCTCTAGCATGCACAATGATAGTAGCTCTTTCATTAGAATACAAACATTTCACAATTAACTTCTCATTAATTAAATGCAAAATCTATTGTACGTATCAACATGACATAAACACACACTTATTTGATAAATTGAAGACCAGCAACAAATAGAGACCTGAGAATAAGACCTCATGGTGTCAAGACTGAGACTGAGACTGAAGTCTCTACAAGAGGCTGACTTTCAAAGACCAACTAGCTCTCAAATTTACTTAGCAGAATCAGGGTACCACCAAAATGTTTATATTATTACTATTGACTTTCACTGGTTTCAACCTAGGTTTCTACACAATCATTTCTACTGGGATCAGGTCTGGAGAGTTAGAGTGCAACTTATTAACAGAAAGGTTAGTTAAACAACATATAAAGCATGATTAATGATCAGTTAGCTGGTTAGACAGCAAGCCATGCCTTACACTCCTCTACATGTACCAAAACTGGGTGAAAAAGATACCGAACTGACTACAACAGTATCAGACATCACACAGGTTATGCACATATTGTATGCATTGCAGTCTTAGGCTATGGCTATGGCTAGCTCACTACATTTGACTATCTACTAACATCACTGCCGCAGCCAATAACCACAACCATAACCAAAGTCACTGCATCTATACATATACATGGCTACAGTACACTTGCAACAACTGACTTGTTTAACACCTAGGAGTTCAACAATGACAGCAAAGTTAACAAGATAGATGACATATCTGCATGTGTTTCTTGTTTACATTTGATGTACCTTAACTATGCTTCACTACTGGCAGGGGGCTAACAACTACCTTCAAATACTACCTCATACTGCTTTGTGTGGGGAAAAAGTAACACTGGATGTACCATAACAACAAACTATATGGCATGTGAACCCACTCATGCCCTAAGACCCAATCGCTGCTTATAAAAAGGGCCTCATGACTGGTTCGGCATGGAGGGAATATTCAACTAGAAAAGTACACTGATATCAGTCAACCAACATAAATGCAACACAAAGACAACAAATGTGCAACACTATAATATAATGCCCTATCTACTCATATACGACTTAGTAGCTATGCACAAATCTTTCAGTGCAAATACATGGGACAAAAGTAGAACCAATGTTGAGGTAAGAAACCCTTATAATACCTGTGGATTCCTCATTGGTCTTTCTAGTAGACAGGAAGTATCATAACCGTCCAACAACAGCACACCCACATACATGTACCCTCACTACATGTACTTGCTTCATTACAGCCATCGTCAAACACTCTCTCCAAAATATTACACTGGACCTAAAATCCCATGCAGCTTCACAGCACAATTAAGTCGTATATGTGTAGTAAGGATTGAGGTGTGGAAATGGTTGACTATTTAAAGGCACACAGGACCACAACAAGCCACGGTAGGAGATAGAATCCCTCACCATTGTTGTTCTTTGTCATCTCAGACAGATGCTCTGACAATATGTGAATGAAAAGTAACACAAATTTGTAACATTGTGTTTATGTTAATTAACACTTAACTGTCCAATAAAAAAGTTATATCCTCATGGCTGCCACAAAATAGCTGGCTGCATTTGCCCCAGTCCCATTCAGCTATTCTTGCTTCCCAAGGTAACATAACACTATAGACCAGGTTTCAAACAGAACCAAGTTACTGATCTGTATTTTCCCAACTAATCAAAATGAGCCAAGTATTTGTACATGTTGATGACTTCAGAAAATAGTTTCAGAAAAGGAGAACAAGATACACAAACAACATGATAAACATAACCAGTCCCCACAAATAATTGAAAAATAAATTAAACACAAAACAAACTGACCAATATAAAAAGTAAAATAGTGGACATAATAAGCTATCTATACTCCAAAATACTACAAATCAGCTGTCTCACCATTTGCTTTCTTTGGTAACATTTCCATGGACTCATGTCCATCTAGATCTTGAGACAACAGATTATATCTCCGCCTCCTCTTCACCTTCTTCCGTCTCCTGTGCAAATAATTCAATGTAAATAACACAATAAATAGTCATTAATACTAATCTCCAGTATTTGTTATTCTTCTTCTATTGGCAGTATATTCAATATCAAGGCATGTGAGTGAAATTGAAATATAACAAGAATGTTGTGCTGACAAACACAAATACCCCTCTGAAATTAATCTCATTCTTTGATAGTTGTTGTACACAGGAAAAATACAGACCATGTAAGAATGTAATTTATTATAAGGAAGGTTGAAGTTGATATGCCAAGTCCTTCTTTAGCTATCGCTCAGGCTACATTTTTTTTGTCTAAGCCATAATGACCTTGACCTTTGACCACAGGGGTCCAAAAACAATAGGCTTCTGGGGATCCCAAGACTAATTCACACACCAAGTTTGGAGTTGACACAACAAGTACTTCTTGAATTACCAGTCAGATAATGATTGCACACACACATTTTTAAATGGTGTTAAACCAAGGACACCCTTTTGTGCTCCCCATGTTTGGACTTAGTTTTTTTTTAGCGATGTCCCCGATGGTTTGTACATGAAAGCAAAGCAAGGACTGTCCCCAGTATGTCATTTTAACGGATCCCTTTTGTTAAAGTCCTTCTTACGAATGCATAGCCATGCCCACACACGCAAGTGTGTAAACACCTGCAATCAGGGACCTCCTACTGTCCCCCTTTTGTTTGTACTCCAATTTTTTGGCAACAGCTCTCATTGGTTTTGTACACGTTTTCCAACTGGGGACCTTTCCCCAAACGGGGACCCTATTGTCCTCTTTTGTTATAGGTCCCCGGTTTGAATGTGTATACCTACTCACACACACACACCACACCCAAGTGCGTAACAACCTTCAATCATTGTCCCTCCTTTGTTCAACTCTTTGTCCTGACAAACGTGGACCCCACTGTTTTCCTTTGTGATAGCAATCGTGGACCTATTGTACCTTTTTGTTGTAAGTTCTCAGAAGTGTAAACACCTGCAATCGGGGATCTTCTATTGTCCCTCTATTGTTTGTAATTTTTGGCAACAGCTCCCATTGATTTTGTTCACATTCTCCAACTGGGGACCTTAACCCAACTGGGGATCCTATTGTCCTCTTTTGTTATAGGTTCCCGGTTTGAATGTGTATACCTACCCACATGCACCTACACCCTTTCTTCTTTCAGTTCAACTTTAGGTTAAATGTTCAGTTTTGACTAAAAACCTCAATTGAATTTTCCCCATTGCTAATAGATGCAAATTATACGATGAACAGTCATTGTATACTGACAGCTTTCTTTTATACAATTCAAGTATCTACACAGATTTAAGTGTCAAGTGTCAGATTTTACCATTTACTGATTAACAAAAACACACTTTCAATTGAAACCTTTTTGCTTACAAAAGGCCCGCATTTATTGCAGAGTTGACTTACCTTTTGATACAACATATACAGAGCCAGCAGAGACCACCCACTCCAATAGCTAGGAAACAAGCTACTATAATCACATATAAAATGCTCCAATCTGAAAATCAGCACAGGGAATCAATTACAATAGTTTCGCGTAAATTGTGTTTTATGTTGAAGTAAGGTTTTTTTCAAAGACCTTTTGAGATACAGAATGTAAAATTCATTGTATAGTTCAAGATTAATTATATCTTTTTTAATGTTAAACTCTGAATTATTGTAATTCAACACCTGACATTATGACGCCACAATGACAGTTTCAGCTTCAAGTCAGTCGTTGGATTACTCACCACAATTAGTCTGTCCATCTCCGAGCCATGTCCTGAAGTAATTCTCCATCCAGAAACTTTCACAGACACACAGCTTAGTGTAAGGGTTACAAATACCATGGTTTGAACAGTTCCTCTGACAGACTAGATGGAGGATAGAGAGTAAGTGAAGAGTTACAGACAATACATGTATAAGGAATCTCACTACTGCATGGTGTGATTACTACAACCAATAAAAATCACATACCTAACCTTCAGCAAAAAAAGCCTCAAATTGTTAACACATGTCTGGATTAAAAATAATAACAACAATAACATGTGGATTGAAATCTGACAGGGTACTTTGTAAAGCTGTAATACTTGGTAACAGTCACCCTGATAATTTTTCTGCTGAAAATGCTGTATTTTTTATGAAAATTTTGTTTAAAGTTATTACTTTCATTCTCATTTCTGGTTAATTAATCAAAGACTACTTTTTCTTACTCATGGTGTCTACTTCTAGAACCCTAAACTTGAGGAGGTCCGTCTCGCTGGAAAGTTTCTTCTTGCTCAGTATTTTGACCACAGTGGGTCCTGGTATAGCTGTATGGGATGTTGCATTGGTGGCATAGAAGACAACTTGCAGTCTATACAGAGAAAAACACATATAAACAAATCATGAAATGGTTGTAGGATTTCACCTTAGGGTTTTCACTGTAAGGCTGTATAAATACAACAAAAATGATTCCTGCTTCAACTTCTACATTACTTGAACAATAAGAATACATCTGTCTTTAAATGGCACAAGACTGCAAATGAACATTCTAGGAATTCTAACTACACGAGACTCTGCTTAGCAGCTTCATCCCCATGCAGTTAAACACAGTCAGACATTAGACTCATTCTATAATTTGAATATAATATAAATGAGTAGCCTGACAGCAGAAAACATTTAACACCGATTGGGGATGAGTTTTGGAACTCTATCTCTGTCTCTACACATGACTCTGACAAAATAACATGAGAAAATAACAATAAACAACAGGCTGGATTAGGAAAATGGATTCAAAACTTACTGCTCATTTGGAGTGTGGAAAACTTCTTGAATATTGACGTCTTCATCATGAATAGACAATAACACGGCCAATGACCGCACCATGTCCACCTGCAAAAAAAAACAGAATTTAAATTTTAAAAACATAAGTCGGTGATAAAAGAAATCATTTCCTTTACTACATGTTCGGTTTGCGGTAACACCATGTGCATAAATATCTACTTTGCTGTGTAGATTTTGTTCTTTAGAGAACTTGTCTTGCTATTTATTCTACCACCGCAGAGTAGATTTTCGGAATTCGGGAGACTTCTCAGTTCTGAAAAGATTCTGAAAAGAACTGTCCTGCTTATTAGCTACTACCTGGGCGGGAGGTAGGAAATCGGCCTGGACTACTACTTTAGCTTTGTGGACCAGGGGGACTTCTCGTAATTAACTGCACTGCGCGGAGTGAGTTCTTTTTGGTCTCAACGTTTCAACTAGCTTGCTCTAGTCATCGTCAGGAGTCGAGACCTGCCAATGAACAAAATTTTACTCGGTCAATGAGAATTTTACACCCAACACCTCCAGTTTAAACCTCACACCTAAAGTGGGTGGAATCTTTCTTGACGCCATTTAACAGAATTTTTGAAGACTTCATAAATCTTCCTGAATCTTGATGAATGTTGACTGACCTTATCTTGTTGGGTGAACTTGGATACTTCCACATCAAATGTGATCTCAACTAAATTGAGCTTGTATGGGTCTGTGAAAAAAAAATTACATGAATGTAAATAATGAGGCTTTATTCTTCCTTAATTTATCACTTAAGACTCACAGTTCACTTTGGAAGCGAGTCACAAAGAATACATGCCGTATTCACAGTTGCAATTTATCTACACTTCCCTCTCTCAGCAGCTGACATGTTTCATTATCACAAACCAGTACTCCAATTGTTAACAAGAAATATTTCATTTCTGACGTCAAGAACAAAGAACTGGATGCAGTTTTCACAGTTTATTCATTATACAATTATATATTAAAGTGAAATTGCCCTTATAAACAGACAAGAATAGTTTAGATCTTATAAATGAGAAAGTTGAATCACATTGGTTGCGCACACATAATTGTCACTATTTGCAGCTCCAAATGTACAATTCATTCATGTCCAAGTTACACCTAAATACATTACCCATTGTCGCACCATTCAAAAGGGATTCAAATGTCAAAAGTGTACAAAGCTAATGAGATTTAGCAAGACATGGGACAGACTTACCTTTGCCAACAGTGACTACTACTGTATCGGTATTAGAAGCTCCTTTAGCATCAGTTACATTGAGAGTAAAGCGATATGTACCAGCTACCATACTCCTTAGCTTCAATACTGCCTCATGAGCTGTGTTTCCTATAGCAGACTAATACACAAACAAGATCAAACAGATTCAATATTACAATAGTTTACATTCAACATAATATATCCTGATAGAGACACCATATATAGGTGGTAGCTCTGACCTGGCACCTTTTCCAATAGAGCTCATCACATGGTGCAATTTGGAATCCTTTATAATCCATCGAGATGGTAAGTCAGTATGTCAAATGCCTCATGCATTGGCTCAGATTTGTCTCTATTTGGCTCTAAAGCTGACATACTTTTGTGTGTAATTTAACCTTAATACCCTTTGAATCATTAATATGTGATTCTTGCGACAGAATGCAACATTTTAAATAAGACTTAAGTACTTCAAAAACATATTTAAAAGGCAAACTGAAAACTTTATAGTTACTTGCATTTGATATGGAACTTCTGGTAACTTTTGGAAAAGTGTAAAACAGCATGCGTGATAGTTGTTAAAGTTTGCCAGACTTACCACCAAGATTTGAGTTTGTTTTAAGGCATTGTCAGTTTTACTTTCATAAATAATATTAACAATAATTGGTTGGATTATTTGCATCTTGCATAATGTACATACCCCTGCAGCAGGGCTCTTAGGGTCTCTTTTCCATTCATAAGACACAATTCCTTTATCATCTGAAGACTCTGATCCATCTAATTCCACTACATCATTAGGAAGCTGGATGCCAATATCAGGTCCAGCATGAGCAACTGGTGGAATGTTTACCTCTGTCATAATAGAAATAAACAAATAATAAACCACAAGGGAAACTGTTAGTTTTAAATGATTTGGGGTTGAAATAAGACAAATTTACTACAGCGGGATTTGAACCAATGGCCTCCAGATTAATGTGCCAGTGCTTTACCAACTGAGCTATCTAGCCCTATGTTGGTGGTAGATGTTGACAAAATAGGGAGAGCACCAACATAGGACTAGAAAGCTCAGTTGGTAGAGCACCGGCCGTTAATCCGGAGTCGATGGTTCAAAGCCCGCTCTTGTCAATTTTTCTTTGTACAACCCAAAATCATTTAAAATAAAAAATTAACTCAAAAGGAAAGAACAAAATGGTGTATGGCATAACGATTTATTTAGGCTAGCTTGGAGTATGGCATAACACTATTTAGGCTAGCTTGGAAGTATGGCGAACACTAGTTTAGGCTAGCTTGGAAGTATGGCATAACACTAGTTTAGGCTAGCTTGGAAGTATGGGCAACACTATTTAGGCTAGCTTGAAGTATGGCAAACACTATTTAGGCTAGCTTGGAAGTATGGCGCAACACTAGTTTAGGCTAGCTTGCAAGTATGGCACAACACTAGTTTAGGCTAGCTTGCAAGTATGGCACAACACTAGTTTAGGCTAGCTTGCAAGTATGGCACAACACTAGTTTAGGCTAGCTTGCAAGTATGGCACAACACTAGTTTAGGCTAGCTTGCAAGTATGGCACAACACTAGTTTAGGCTAGCTTGCAAGTATGGCACAACACTAGTTTAGGCTAGCTTGCAAGTATGGCACAACACTAGTTTAGGCTAGCTTGCAAGTATGGCACAACACTAGTTTAGGCTAGCTTGCAAGTATGGCACAACACTAGTTTAGGCTAGCTTGCAAGTATGGCAAACACTAGTTTAGGCTAGCTTGGAAGTATGGCGCAACACTAGTTTAGGCTAGCTTGGAAGTATGGCACAACACTAGTTTAGGCTAGCTTTGACCTATGCCGCAACACTAGTTTTACCCAAAATGCATTATTACAGCACTTGTGTTATGCAGATAATTCTTTATTTAGGCATTTTTTAAAATTTTCTTTTAGCTAAGTTAACTCACTACCAACCTTTCTTTACAATAACCTCTACAGTATCACTGTTAGTAGCACCCTGTTTGTCACCAACAGTTAGCTTAAAGAGGTAGTGACCTGCCATTAGTCCAGACACAGTAGCCACAACTTCATCAGCATCAGTAATCTCTGGGTCATTAGGTCCACTGTAGAGATACATCAAAGTGTAAAGGATTATTGAAATTGTCTTATCTTCAAGTTTAATCAACAAAATCAAAAAGGCGGCTCAAGGTAGTGCCTGCAGGAGAGCTTGATCTAGAGCCAAAGATGTGGATTCCTTTAATATTCAACAAAACATTGTAAGAAAACTGAATAATGAGCAACAATACTCTCCAAGGATTACGTACTGGAGGTGCATAGACATTCACTAGTACCTGCATTGCCAGTCAATATGTGAACAATAGCTTCCTCACCTAACTTTCTCCCAGTGATATGTAGTGATGCCTAGATCATCTTTGCTATTTGAGGCATCTAGTGTAGTTGAATCATCTGGTAATGACAGTTCCTTAACTGGGCCAGTATCTGCCGTAGGAGGTAAATTATTCTCTGAAGAAAAACCAATGATGGATAAATAATTAAGGAAAAAACTTGAAATCAAAGAGTAAGGAGTCATGGAAATAAAATGGAAAATGTTCATTTATGTTTTTTTTTAATTTTTATAATTACTTCCTAATCAATCAGTTCAATCATTCTTAAACCAAGTATAGTTTTGGAGTGCCTTTCTAAATTGGAAATGAATTAATTTTGAATCAGGCATAATAAATGGGAGACTTTAAGATGCAAGGTGGCAGCAAATACACCAGGTCAATTTGGTATGGAATTACTGTTTGAATGAGTTCATGAGCCAAAGACATGCAGAGTCTGTATTCAACTCTCTACATGTTCTATCCAAAGTACACCATTGAAATACTCCATTACATTGGACTCTGAATCTAGGCCTCATACTAAGAGTAGGTGATTTGGGGATAAAGTACAAAATCCATCAAACTCAAATAAAGTCATCTACTGAATTATGGAGGTTAAGATTGATTACTGGTCAGAATCAAGCAGCAGCAAAACACCAATCATCTTGGGAAAGAAGCTATGTATTACACACAAGTAACAACCAAATACATGTACCTACCAACCACTTGCTAACAAAGCACAAAAGAATTTTAATCTGAATAGAAATATTAGAAAAGAATGGACAATAACTGACTGCTGCTTCTAGCTGATGTTATTTTCTCTGTATTTTCATTCTGTGTTTACTGTGGCCATAGTTGCTGCCTGTAACAAGACATACCTGGTTTGACTATGACTGTAGCTTCATCAATGTCTTTCTGACCCTTAGAGTCTTTAAGGGTTAGCCTGAAGACATATGTCCCTTCTTCAAGATTATTCAGATGCAAAATGGCTGAAGAAGAACCCTGGACAATAGAACAAATTCCTTGTATATGAACCTTACAAACATCATCCACAAGCACATATTATGTAAAAGGAAACAAGCTGCCACAAAAACGTTTTGTTCAGGTTTTATATGAGCAAGTTTCAAATTACAAACCAACGTAGACAATAATAAATACAATTTCTTTTTAAATTGGGCCCTATTAAAATATTTTTAAGTTTGAAAGGAAATCAGACCTTAAGTCATGTGCAACTTCATAATCACATACTAAACTAACATGAATTGATTTTGTTACTTCAAACTCTAAAACAGATAGTAAAACAAACTGAAAAAGAATCTCACCGACATGTCAGCTACAGGGCCTGTAACTTTGGACCACTCATAAGCCACATCAGGGTGATCATCAAAGCTACTATTACCGTAGAGAACAGCTGAGTTGACTGGAAGCTTGATGATTACATCCTTACCAGCTTTAGCAACGGGAGGATTGTCAGTCTCTATTTTAGAAATTACAAAAATAAATCCATTGTCAAAATCTTAATCAAGAAAATTGCTCCCAAGAATTTCAATTTGCAAACCTTCAAGTTTAACTTAATGCAAATATGCTCGGAAACCTGACGTAATCACTTCCAAGTAAACCACCAAGACGTCCTGACTGATATCAGAGAACCCTGCTTCAGTTAAGTTAACTAGTACATTCGCTAAAAAGTATCACCATTGTTTGATTGCTGAAACCATGTTTAAGTAGCTTGGCAGTTGTTTTGTTTATGTAATGTTCAAAAATTAAAAATAAAAAGCTTTTTTGGTAGTTATTTTGTCAGTACCCATACTAAAAAGTTTGTAAATGACAATGGCACAATGAATTACAGTGCTACCATTGGCTGCAGGTATAATCTTGTGCAGCCAAACGTTTTGTTGCAGTTCTCTCAGACAGCAAGATTGCACTTGACTAACTTGATACTAGAAGAAATCACTGATCCTTATCAGACAGTTAAGCCCGGTTCATACTTCCTGCGAATGCAAAATGAATATTGACGTCACAAATTTCGCAACGAATAAATCACAGCAGTTGAGCTGTGCCCAACTCTTGCGAATTATTTGCAGCAAAAACAGAGTTGAGACGTCAATATTCGCTTCGCATTCGCATTCGCAAGAAATATGAACCGGGCTTTAGTAGATTATCCTTTGTGGGCCAAGTGGTTCAACCAGTCAGCCGACTAGGCCAAGTCTATGAACTTTGAGGACTTGTTCAAATTAACAAATCAAAAGGCCTTTTCTTGTTTCGTTTGTTATGCTGATACTGATGCTGATATCAGTTTGGTATATAAGGGAGTCTTTTGTTCAGTTAATTCTGCGGACAGTCGGCCAAAGGATATTACTGAGAAATTCCCTTAAAGCATTGAACCAAACACACGTATTCCATTACCATTGGTTTGTATTGAAGCTTGCTGTATAAGAGAGTAATGACCACTATACACTGACACAACAATATTACAGAATCTCAGATAATACTTGCCTTCTTTGACTGTCACATTGGCCAGTGCGGAGTCTGTTGCACCATCAGAATCAGTAACTGTTAAACTACAATCCAAAATATTCACAGAGATAAACACTGCATAGTTTGATAAATGTGACATTCTTGTTGTACCGCTGCTAATAAAAATTCCATATGAAATGTTTGTAGGTCTTCAAATGATGAACATGTAGGTGGGACTTTATGTCTAAAATCCATTGCCACGAGAACCCACATGAGAAGTACACAGCATGTTTCAAATATTGACGTTTTATCCTGATTATTCTCCAACAAACTTCAATGCTGCTGATTGGTCAATAATAATGAAATATATTCTAATGTCCCATTTTTAAACCCAACGTTGCATCCGAACATTGAACACAATATAGATATTTATTTGTTAATACTGGAATGCACTTAATGGTTGAAAAATCAAGAACTTTTAAAACTGTCCATGTTTATCATGACTAACCTCAGTTCAACCTTTTCAAGAATGGTTTGGGGTTGAACAAAGACAAATTGACAAGAGCGGGATTTGAACCAACGACCTACGGATTAACGTACCGGCGCTCTACCAACTGAGCTATCTAGCCCTATGTTGGCGGTCTCCCTATTTTATCTTTGTTCGGGGGTGCCTTTTCAAGAATATAACTTTCTGAAATTTATGTCAGTTCACATCCATTTGTGAAAACCATCAAGAACAATAAAAACACCTGCATGAGGTTGAGACCTTAAGAAAATGAATAAAACAGTTGGATTTTGAGTCATCAACCTCTTCACCACACTTTGATTCCCTTATACACCACCAGTACTCACCTTATGACATAGGAGCCTGGTACAAGATCAGTCAGTTTTAATGTCTGGGTATCTCCAGTGATCTTCTGTTCCCTGAGAGGCCCTTCTATTTCCTCCCAATGATAACTCATAATTTTGTCATCATCAGTACTATCTGTTTCAGGTGAAGATATGAACATAAAGGACAACAATTGGAACTCTGCACAAGGTGTAATCTCCATATGACAAGAAAAAGATTAATGAAATCATTAATCAAACTTTGAGAGCCACTGAAAGACGCCTAAGGTTATGAAAGAGCTCATGGGGAAGACAAAGCATGAACATCTGACACAAAAAGACAAAGATGGCTATTGAAACATTTGAATGAAAACATTTATCAGCAGGCAACAGTTGGTGAAGCTGACCTTAAAAGAACAAAATAATTCAAACAGACAAAGCGGGACTAAATTTCAGAATTTCTAGACTGTTTTTGTTGCTGGAAATATTGTTGTCATACTGAAACCATGACTTAAACAAGTAGAGACAAAAAACATTTCTCATGAACTGTTCCGGGATTGTTTTCTCTCTATCAGGAAAATATGGCTTTTGTTCACCATTAATCGGCCAAACCTTGGCCAAACCTTGGCCATAAGCCAGGGCCAATGATCAGCCATGGCATTCTCAGACTCACATTTCATGTCAAATACAATGGTGGCAGCCTAACAATCTGTAATAATCCTTATTTGTCCAACAAAAAGACAAAGGTCTGGAACTGGGGATTACACAATAACCCCTGGAAAAAGGGAGATTTTAAGCATGATATTCTAGTTCCCTTTGTTCCTCTTTGCTGCAGGGCAATGGAACCATAACCCAGTCTGTACATGCACTGTACATGCACTGTACATCCTACAATCATATACATATGGATGCCTGGGCGTATTTGCACATCTGCCGCGACATCCCCAGACATTTTGTTTTAAACATGTCTATAAAATAGTATCAGACTTCCATTTGCATGTCCAGAATTTTTTGTATTGCGTACAAGTCTTCTGGTGGTTAAGTTGCTATAAGAACTTACCTGCACCATCCAGAAATGTGTCCGGGTTGGGTAGGAAGACATCTTGACTTGTAGGATTGATAACAGCCTTAGGTGGCTGATTGAGCCGAGGTGGTGGAAGGACTGTCACATTCACTGTAGCTGAACCATATGAACCATCACCTTTAACTTCAACTTCAAACCTAAACACTCCAGCTGTGAGCTGCAACCAAAAATGTCAAGGAATATTATCAACCCAAGAGTTATACAGTAAGTCCAGCATAAGAAGTTATATCATACCGCATGTACTGCTTAGAGGTGGGGAGGGAGAGCAGAGAATTGAAAAAGAGAAAGGACCATTTGCTGGTCATACTTTAACCATTCACAAGGAATACAATTATTTGTTAGTATTATGTATTTTATTTGTGTACCCCATACATAAATTGAGAATCCTACAGAGGAATGTTCTTACCCCTGCAAGATGCAGCTTTTGTGAGAATTCTCCAACCATCTCCCCTTTCTTTACCCCAGCATGGTCATCTATGACCTTCCACTCATATTTGTAGTCTTTGTGACTGGGCTGGGTCTCTGGGACAACATAGGCAAAGAGAGTAACATGATCTTCGTCAGGAAGTTGTAGGGTTTTTTCCTCACCAGCAGAAACAGTAAGTTTTGTCACTGAAGAAGAAAAGACAAAATAAATTAATTGTTAAGTTTTGGTGCTCATCAGGAAAAAAATATGAAAACAAATTAGAATCCAAAGTTTTGTTTTCAATATGGTGCCTGTGATATGCCTGTTAAATCAATTGAAAATAAGACAATTTCCTACCTGGTGGTATTGTTGTTTGTGGCTTAGGAGTGGTCACAACCTGAGTCACCTTTGGAGTAGTAATCAGTTTGACTGTCTGAAGATCCTTCTCTGTAAGTGTGTCCAACCCTTTGTCACCTTTTGAACTACCATCTGTGTCACTGTGTACTGTATGTGTGCCACTATGTGTCAGGGTTTCTGGTTGTGGAGATGATAATGAATCAGTCTCTGGAAGATCTCCACTTTCCATAGTATTGTTAGGTTCCGTGTTATTCTCTAGATAAAGTAACAAAATACATAAACTAGCTCATAAACAATGGCTGAAGAGAAGCACAGCAAATACAAGTAAGAAAAACGGCGAAAGCAAAGAGACACAATTTCTGAGTTTTGTATATCGCCGCGACAAGAACATGAATGTGAACATCACAAGCACATGCATGTTGTGGTTCACTTCTGCGTGTCATGTGATCATGGCTGTGCAGTAAACCAGAATGAGTATTGGACTAGCCAGTTTCCCCGGGACGATGCATCCGCACTGGACTTTTTGACCAGGTTAGTTTACCTGTTCGCACTGAACTTAAAATGGTCAATTTACCTATACGCCTTTCTTAATATTTATACAGGACGTCATCATTGTAATCCAAAATGAGGCTACCTGCATAGTGCCACCAATACACCGATCCAGTAAGCCCCTTCCCATTTTTCATTGACCTATCACAGACGGGAAATCTGTGATCACCATTTGGCGTTGTTCCTGTAGCCTCGTTTTGGACTACAATGATGACGTCATTGGACATTGATGTCACTGTCAAAGGTACTTCAAGACTGCGTAAATATATTGACTTTTTTCCAGTGCATTAAAGGTAGCAACCATCCTTTTCTTTTGTAAGAAAATGCCACACTTGAAGTACATTTTGTAACCTTTGAAACATTCATCAAATAAAGTGTACATTTCAATTATAAACTAAAAGGTTTAAAGGAATGAAGCTCATAATTGAACTCTTCTGCAAAACCAAACTGAAGAATGTGCAAGAAGTGATTCCAGTGTGATTTATTTGCCTTTATGCTCACCGATAGAGGGTGCTGTAGAAATAACCTCAAAATGTGAACTGATATCCAAAAATACTTCCCAAATTGCACAATGTTCATTCCTAATAGAGCAACCTCATGTGGTTAACATAACAGCCACACCAATGTACCTTGGTGCACGTCTCCAGTGTTCTTCTTGTCTGGCAGGACTAACTCTTCCCCAGGTTGTGACCCTTCTATCACTTCCCCAGCAATTCCCCCACCATCAGCCGCAACAGTTTGGCTCTTGTTTGGTGCTTGTTTTTCTGTAACTATTAATCCAGTGGTTGGTTTTTCACTTGAGCTATCTGCCCCATTGGAGGAGATTGTGCTGGGGGTTGTCTGATTGGATATGTTAGAAGGTGTGACAGGGGTGTGGTCCATGGATTGGGCGGATTGATTGGTGGATGGGCTGATGGTCTCCTCTGGATGGATGGATGAATCAAGTTTGAGAAGTTAGAAATAAATTGATACAGGAAGAAAATTAATTCAACAACAACAAGAAAATCGGCTAGGAATGTGCAACAATTACTCATGCAAAAGCACTAATTTGCAAAATATCATGCACTTGAACGCAAACAAAATCAACTCAGCCATGCAGGAGAGAAGCAATTCATCATATGTAGGTCAAATGAGTCTCACCCATAAGGTCATACATGTAGGTCAAATGAGTCTCACCCATAAGGTCATACATGTAGGTCAAATGACTCTTCACCGTATGTACTCATTAATGTCGTAGGTCAAATGTCTTTTTACCATTATGTACCCATTAAGGTCATAGGTCAAATGACTTCCCACCATATGTACCTATTAAGGTCATAGGTAATATATCTCTTCATACCAGTCTTGTGTCTCATCAAGCAACTATTTAATTAATGAATAGTCAATGTACATGTAGGACCATTGAGGCTACCTCAATGGTTGCTAGATATAAACCTAATAGTTTAAGCTTCACATACATCAATGGTGTTTCATCCCTTTAAGTACATGAATAGACATAAATAAAGGATATAGGGCCTAATGGAAAGCACTTAGTATCCACATTTTACTCTGTATTTTTAAGCAATGTGAATAAAGGTCAAGATTAAATTCTGTATTAAGGCTACCCTTTTTAATCTTTCCCATTACAAACAGATATGGATTGTTTTCATCACAGAAAAACTGCCATTTTGAAAGAGCAATCTGAATGAGAGATAATAAGCATTTGGTCATTGTACACAGATCTGAAGATTGTAAAGCATGTACTGCTACTGTACACATGGTACAGTACATGTAATTTTAATTGACTGATAATATTCAATCCATCACATCCATTTTTTTATTTGTTATGTTTTTGATAACAGAAGTCCAATTTATAGAAGTGGTTTTGCTGACATCATCAACATTTTGCCTATCAGAGCACAACACTTTTGATGACTAACAGCACTGTGGCTGATTTGGCTTCAGAGATTATGCAATTGAGTTAACATATGGCTCGTATCAAATCAGTTTGAACTTAATACAGCCTTATGTGTGATCTAGGCTGTAGATTTCATACATGTACACGTAGATAACTAATCAGTCTCAATTGAAATAACTGATTATATTGACATTTAAACTGTGAATCAAAATAGGATGGATTTATTTATAAGTTAGTTCTAACTAAAATGTCATTGTATTTATTATTAAATGATGTGTTTGTTCAAGACAGCTGTCTGTATGGCAGTAAATTGGGAAGTGCTGAAAATTGTCACTGCTAATTTTGTGATGAAGACAGACGAGTACAGCAAACAGAAACTGCATTAAAGACTGATGAAATGTCATTCAATAATCAACATCAACTTTCATGACTCTGCACAATTGTGAACTTTTTGTAGATAGATCTTTTGCAAGTCCTCAAGCATTGAACATGTATTTCATGAGTAAAGCGTGAATAAATGCATTTGATATGGCGTTTGTGCATACATGTACATGTATTGTGTATGTGCCACATTCATACTCCATTTGATTAACACTCATCACACAGGAACATTACATCATCTAGACTGAAACCACTCAATTTCACAAGAAAACTGAAAATTGGCTTTCTAGTTTTCTAAATACTGTTTGAAGGTAAGGTACAACATTGATAATATTGACAAGTTTAAGGGTTGAACATTCATACTAAAATACTCTGAACCTAACGCTAGGTTGAAGATTACCATAACAGCTTTTAGGGGTCACCAAGATTTTGATCATGCTGGGAAAAAAACAATACCATTCTCCATGTTGCCTTTGTCATCATCTCACTTTGCATACCATTAGTACATGTACCTGTCAGTCATTTTTCTCTAATAAAAGTGAGCACTCAAGATTGCGGTGAAATTTTCTCAGGCTTGCCTCTTGAATGACATCATGTATATCTACATGAGGACAATTTTGTCATGAATGTTTTCTTTGTAGGGATTCTGTAACCTTACCTACCATGTACTGTTTGAGTTTGATTTCTTTTTTCTGAGTCAGAACCCTACAAGCCTCTCCCATATATTTGCAACATTGTACCTTTCCTTTTAACACATACAGACATTCATTAACCTTCAATGTATTCTTTACTACACATGTCCAGCTCCTGTGACCTGTGGTACCCATCTTCACATTGACAAATACCCTCTGGGTATTGTCTCAGTCCAAAGCAGTACTCCAATCTCTCGCACTCCTTGTCTGACTTACAGAACCTTAAGTTTTCTGTCCAGGATCTGTGATCCTCATGATCACTGTCAAGATCATCTCCAACTGCATTGAATGGAGTGTAGGAATCACTTGGGTCTTGATTACCATAGAAATGGTTGCTTGTGGTATCCGATTGGCCTAGGAGGATTGGGGTGGAATGAGGAGTGGGAGGGTGACATGCAAGCAAAAAAAACAACAACCAGAACACAAAAATGAAATGGTTATGGATGTGAAAACATCAAACCAAATGTAAGCGTATTCAGTATGTCAGGATATGCAGTGTTAAGCTGATTAGCACAGTTAGTTAAAACTGTCAACATTTTCAAATTAGTGTACACAGAGAAGGCAAGTTTTCAAGATCATTTCGAAATATTTGAGAAACCCAAAGCATCATGACTCAGTAACTTCTTCCAATTCCACAAATGTATCAAATGTTAGAATGTGGTCTGCAGTGTGAATCGTAAAGAGCAAAATCTACATGTAATTAGAAAATCAAAAACAAAACTGCAGGTGAATAAATTTTAATAAAATAAATACACTGTACCATAGAGCAAGCAGCATAAATTGTGCACATGGCACATGTATTTACTAATAACAAATCTTTGCTACTATTTCCAAGGCACTATTTAAATCTGCAGGTTGACTCACTACCAGTATTTTGAGGGTTCATTTTGTTTGTTTGTTTGTTTTTTCTCCATTGGAGCTAACAATACATACATTGTTAGTATTTTACATGTACACGGTGTTATTATCCAGTCTGGTGATGATATGATTGTGTGTAAACTTTTACATGAAATTACTGTCAATCTTTGATCTGCCCTTTAAAAGGAATATACCTATTTACTCCTGCACTCTTAGTTACATGTATCAGCCATGAACTCATGTGTATGGGCTCAAATGAAAGAAAACAATTCTCTGTTCTACTGCAAGAATGTTGACAATTTTTAACAAACCAATTCAAAACTTTTCAACCTGTTCAAATGTGTCTCTTTACCTTCACTCCCTCCTTCCCATGCCATTCAATATACATGTATGTGTAGAACACCCAAGAATGCCCAGTGACTACAAGTACATAACCACCCTCACTGAATGAAGTTGAGCATGCAGTTTGGTCTATGAAAAACTGCTGGAGCGTATACAAATGTAACAAAGTTATTGAAACCTTGCACAATGCGCAGCACACTTACTATTACCAGACCTATCCTGTCCCCAATTTTGGGAGTCAAAATGTACACAAAGGAATTGACACCCAAAATGGTGGAAATGATAACCGCATATTAGCAGAGGTGCGCTCCATGTCTGAAAAGGGTCAATACGATCAATTTTGATGTGGCCAAGATGATCATAACATAATTTATTTGACTAGCAGAAAGTCTATGTGAGCAAACAATTTGAAGGAACATCAAGGCCTAGACTAGGTACAAAAATAATGGCCTCAGTGACTACCATGAGCTGGTACCGGTCTCAATGGCCTCAGTGACCACCATGAGCTGGTACTGGTCTAAATGGCCTTAGTGACCACCATGAGCTGGTACCGGTCTCAATGGCCTCAGTGATCACCATGAGCTGGTATCGGTCTAAATGGCCTCAGTGACCACCATGAGCTGGTACTGGTCTAAATGGCCTCAGTGACCATCATGAGCTGGTACCAGTCTCGATGGCCTCAGTGACCACCATGAGCTGGTACCGGTCTAAATGGCCTCAGTGACCACCATGAGCTGGTACCGGTCTAAATGGCCTTAGTGACCACCACGAGCTGGTATCAGTCTAAATGGCCTCAGTGATCACAATGAGCTGGTACCGGTCTCAATGGCCTCAGTGACCACCATGAGCTGATACCAGTCTCGATGGCCTCAGTGACCACCATGAGCTGGTACAGGTCTAAATGGCCTCAATGCATCTAAAGTTTAGGACATTTTGATGGTGTTAACCAAAACTTCCTTATTGTTTCTACACATGCAAGACAGCCAAGTCAGAGTTCAATAGAGTAATAGTGATACATGGATGGGGAGGGGAAGGGTGGACACAACAATCGGTCAAGGTGCATTTTCTACCCGGTTTTTAAGGAGGCAGGGAATAAAATCATGCAAAATGTTTGCCACATGTACCTAATGTACAATGTATGTTAGTGCTAATTTGTACACAGTCAATCATGGGTATACTTTTAAGCCCATATTACGAACAACCATGGAACTACAAAGCAATGCATTGTTACAAATCTTTACTTCTTTTATTTATATTTTTTTGAAAGAGAAAAGGACAAAGGATGACTTTTGAGACTGCAGCAAAGATGTTTAATAGTGTACTTGTAAATTCTTCTTTGTGTCATTCCAAATCCAACGCTAGTTTTCACATTTTTGTTTAAATCTGCTGTTCATAAAGGGCCCCGAAGTAACCCATGATGAAAGTATGATCATGGAACCTGTACTATAATTGTACAATGTATTATATGACAGATCAAACTCTACCAATCCAACATGACATCAACAACAAAAATTATCAAATATGAGTTGAAAAATGGTATCCGGTTAATGTAACTTACTCTCACTCCTTTTTACACGTAGTTTCCCAAGAATTGTGTTGCTGGAAACTAAAAATGAGCAATTTAAAATACTGCCGTCATAAACAGATACTCAACTTTTCTAAGAAAGAAGTAAGATGATTGTGCATCAAGCAAACCTAGGATCGCCTTTTTCTGCAGATAAAGCACTACAGATTTTATCTGAAATTGCCGTTATCTCTCTACATATGTTTGTTTACATGTAGGAGATTTGAATGTAATAGATCACCAGTTATTGATAGCCATGTGTGTGTCTGGCTTGAGAAGTCACTGATAGGCTTAACAGGCTTGAAGATTATGAAGATGTCCCATATGGAACACTAAGGATTCAACTGCTTTGGTATTAAATACACCATAATGTAACAGCTGGAGATAGGGAGTATTACTATGGAGCACATGTGGGGAAAAACAAAAATTAGGGGAATAGCGAAAAATTGTGAAGGGGAGTTGGTATGGAAAACATATTTATTTGATGTACTTTTTTAGACTAAGATGACAAGCTGATGGCAATAAGAGCCAGAGTACAAGATTGATATTTAGATATACATTCTTCTGCAGTGGATTCAAACATGTACCTAATATTTATACAATTCCCCTTTTTTTCACTCAAAGAAAATACTTGTCGCATTGTGAGCTTGGTGGAATTAATGATTAATTTATACAAAAAGCATGTATACAAATATTGGAATGTCCCCCAATTGTTGTCTTTTTGAATCACTGTCTCACCACCAACTTACTCACAGTTGTTCAAGTACAAAGGGATGAAACCCAGAAGGTTCTCTCAAAACTCAAATTGAAGTTGTTTTTTAACGTTTCTAAAATGTAATTGGCCTGGCCTTACCTGATTCACAGTGATTTGTCACAGGGTTCTTTGTCATTCCATTGTCACATTCACACTGAGATGTCAATGTGTTGCAATGTTCCAAAAGTGGGCAAGTGTCCCATTCTGCAAGAGGGTCACACTGAATACCAGAATCTGTAATAAGATTAAAGATAAAGCAAATAGGATTCAAAATGGTTTTTGAAAGTCTGACATCTTCTTGGAAGACTACTTTGTTCATTAACACATAAATGCAGGCCTCGAATTTCGTTTCCAAAAGGGCACGGCAATTTCCCCAAAATGAAGGGCACCAGTCCTGGAATTTCATCTTGGAGAGGGCGAGGCCATTTTTATTTTGTGCACTTCCATTGGAAAATCTTAAAGTCTAGGGGAAAGTTTGAAAGGGGCAGCAAGGCCAAGACTAGGGCAACGGAGGCCATGGCCTCCGTGGCCTCCGTGTAATTCCAGGCCTGGGGCACCCAATGAGAAAAATTTGAATTTGTATTAAGGGCACCAACAGCAATTGCTGTGGTGCCGTGGCAAAATTTGAGGCCTGTAAATGTAAGATCAGGGATTTCTCCTTAAAATGTACATTACATTACACTGCAAGTGCTACATGTTCATGTTCAAAACCTTCCTTTCCTCAACTTCATTTTTCCTTCTCTTTGATAACTTCAACTAAATGGCTTTGATAACAAAGAACAGCATTGTTCACTGCACACTGGAAAAATAAAAGGTAAATTTCAATTTTTTTGAGTGCTATACAGTACATGTAACTGTAGTTTTAGTAAACAACAGGCTTGTAAGTAACATAACACAACAATAGAAACTGTACTAAACATGTACTTTAGAAATTCAGAAGTACATGTAGGGTTTGAGACTTGAGGTGTTATATCCCTCAGTCCACATTGAAATTGAGACATCAATCCCCCCCCCAAAAAAAATAAAAAATAAAACATAAATACAAAATTGTAATTGTCTTTTTTACTCCATGCATAATTTACAGACTGGGTCCAATCAGAATAATCAATGTTTACAAATTTTGATTATTACTTATTATTTTTAATTTCTTAAACCACAAATCCACTCAAAATTTCAATTTTTTAATAACTAATTCACAAATTACATGTTAAAATGCAGTGCCTTTTTACCCATGTTACAATTGACGTGGCTAACCATAATTGACTCCAAACCATGATTTAAAAATATTTTAAGATGAAAAAAGGTCTTGCTTGGTGTTCTGCGCATGCAGATTACCAAAGATCCACTGCGGTCTGCCACTGCAGACAATTGGTTGACTGCAAACTTAAACAAAACCAACAGCTGTTGGTTATTTTTTTTATTAAGAGCTATTTCACAGGGACCTTTCATGTACTTAGTGCAGTGCACCCATAAGGGTACAAACGCGCGTATAAACATGTTTACAAATGTACATTAAAGTACAATGACAAGTCTAGCAACATGGTACACAACTGTACATGTACACACTCACTACGCAATCATCAATATAATGATAGTCACTAAGTAATATTCCCTTTTTTGGTTTAAAAAGGTAAATGGATTGTAAAATCAATTTACCTCTTTACACCAAAAAAGGGGAATATTAGTGAGTATCATTATATTAGTGATTTTATGTTAAATTGTGATTTTTTATACAAAGGCACAGGCACAGGCACATGCACATTTTTACTATGAAGCTGGTCAATTGATTGTATAATTAGCATTGTGTTGGTTATTGGTACAATGGTAGCATCTGCTTTAACCCCCTACCTGCGTATATGCAAACCTACATGTACAGTATGATGTACAGTAGTATTGTATGATACAAACATTGAATGGTGACTGTAGCATTCTGTACAATGAACACAAAGTACAAAGTATGGAAAATGATCATAATTTTGTAAATGAATGGACATTGCAAATATTGGTGGATCTGAAAAATAACTTCCTGGGAGTTAATGCAAACAAATTCAAGCATAATTTAAATCTGGTCTGGATCTTACATACATTGTATCAAGTATGCATGTATATGTAGTGTACACACACTTGGAGCATGTACAATGTATGCTTGGAGCACAGCATTTACCCTTAGTTACAGGGATAATAAAAAAGTAACTTTTTTAACAACACAATTTTTTCAAGAAATGTGACTGAAATGTGACTGCATATAATACTATAAAAAGTACATTAAGGCAAAAAGAAAAAAAAGTGTAATGTGTAATTCTTATCCAAAGGCTACTTGTTAAAGAGATGGTACATGTGTAGTAAGCATCATGCAAAATTATTCTGTCTGAAGTCATCCACTATAAATGACATGTACATGGTGTACAGTGTAGCATTGTAACAGAAACAATTGTAAGAATTATAAGAAAACAATATTTGTATCAATCGTTTATCTGGCACAGTTTGGAACCTGCTTTTAGGAAGCAATTTGGTGCACAGAATTTCCGGGAAATTGCATCAAAAATATTTAAGTATTGAAAAGTCTTCAATAAAGCTCTTTTTCTCAATTCTTCATTATTTAACTATTTTTTAATGTGGATCAACATTTGATTTTGACTAACAGTGATTGGTTGAGACCTGCAAGAGAAAATCATTTTAAGATCAGCTGGACCAGTGAAAATGCTGGCAGAGTTGTTTTACAAAAATAATGTGCATTGTGAAATATTGCTAATTTATTACATATTATGTGTACAGTACAATGTGTACCCTGCTTCTACTCAACATGATTTGTTTAAATGCTTAGCAAATTTGTGTGTGTATATGTAAGTACCCACTTAATGAAATTTATGTAGCATGCGCATCTATGATGCTTTTTATTGTGAATCACTACTTTGGTTGTATACAAGTGTTCTGTCCATCTTACGTATTTCAATGTAACACAAATATGAAGTGGTCCAGACATGTCCGAGTAGCATCTTACCACATGGACTGGTAATCATACTATTCATGTTACATCATTATTACTCTCTACACATCTCACATTTTACTTTCACATATTAAAACTGTTCAAAAATAAACAATTCATTTTTCCCATTATAACAATCACCCAATCCACACTGGTGTCTACATATTGAATGGGTTGAACGATAATGAGTTTTAAAACATCTGTATTGTCAGCAATGAGCATACACATGCCAACTAAAGCACTAACATGACATAAAGCCTCTTAACATGTGTGAGTAATGACCAATCAATCTGGTGCACCTGCAATTAATAAAGGTCTGTGCAGACTGCAGGGAAAATACATATTAGCCTCCAGACCACAGGTTCTACATGTCAGATTGATCTCTTCAACAGAGATGCTATTAACAAATATTGGTTGTTTTAAATCGTTATTGAGCACTAGTTTAAAGAGACGTGTGACATACCTACATGTAGTTATATATGTACAGTATGTGTATCTTTCTCTTCAGTTATCTTGATTGAGATCTCAGCAACAATGACATGAAACCCATTTGTTTCCTTAGCAACCTCAGTTCAAGGAATTGAAACAAAAGGTCCCAAGAATTTGAATTTTTTCTAGTTTAAATGATAAAATGGTGTATGCACTTTAAGTATAAATACAAGTTTTTCAAAATTTATGTTTATAGTCGCAAAAAACTAAAACTAAAATAAGGGTTGAAACCGCTTCCCTAAAGGAGACAAATTCATGTTATACATGTATGTGGACATCCTAGGCATGCCTAATGACATGCACAAGTCTTTATGCAACATTGTCACCAGGCCTTTTATCTCTGTCAAGGATGCTGTCTTTTTGTCCTGGCATGGGTTGATGATCGGCTGTTACATGTACATTAACGGCTTTCTAACAGTCTGGTTGTGCTTCAAAAACATGACCGTAAAACAATATGAGCCATTACAATCCCTATGTCAATGAAAAAATGGCTTTATACATGTATGGGTGTCCAACCTGAGATTCAATGACACAACAAATTATTAATGGCTATACAAACAAATTGTTTTTTGACTGAAAATAATCCTGCACTGGTAACAAGAAAAAGATTTTTAATCCCAAAGTGAACTTGTTAATAACACTTATTAAATAATGTAGAAAACACTTTTTACAAACCTGTGCACATGTACATGTACACACTAGGGCTCCAATTTGGGGTAAAATCCACAAGACCACAGAATTTAGTTAAACATTTTCACTGGACTATAATTTTTTCCCCAAGACCAGAATAAAAATGAGAAGAAACAAAAATCTACAGTTTTGTTTATAGGGGCCTAATAAACACATTAAACAAGCACTAAGAGTCACATGTACATGTACAACAGAGAGATTTTAAACAGCAAAATGGCCAGCGAAAAAGGTAGCTCAGACCATTTCTTCTCCATATCAAAGCGCCCGTCTTTGCCTCGTGCTCCAACACCTAAGAGGCAGAGACGGGAAAACGCAGAAGATTCTGATTCTGTTGTGGTACCATCAGAGTATTGCATGGACTCTGCATCCGAGGATTCTGCGCTATTTTAAATATCCATTTCATAACAAAAATGTGATTATTATAATTACACCCAAAATTTCAATCCTGTATTTTTGATTTTGATTTTTTTTAATGGCTTACACTTGTCACAGTTATTATGTTTTGGGTATTTACACTGAAATAAAGCATACAAACAATAATCTAATTAGTACTCACAGAGCCTAATTTGAGAATGCCTTGTAGAACTCTAAATTGATACTTGGTAATCACTGTTAGTAATTTAATCCTTGTATACAGTCGAAAAGTTTTATCTTATAAAAATGACAAGTTCTCTAACATTTGGTTGTTTTCGCAATCTTTGTTACCTGCAAACTATGTAGACTGTTTTAGAACTGCATTGGTGTGTATCAACTATCAGTTAACATATTTAATGATGATCTTGCACTTATTTGGGCCCCCCCCCCCAAATTTAATCTTTGCCCCCACTTGCCGCCCAAATGAAAATGTCTAGTTACGCCACTGACCAAGAGCAATCAAAATACAGAGGAAGGACAGGGCTCGAATTTGACACTGGACCGCAGGCCCGAGGTCAGTGATTTTAGCATTGGGCCAGTAAACTCATGACCGGACAAGTCCGGCGGTCTTATGTTTTCAATTCAATAACAATTCATGTACCTCACTCTATAATATCTTGAACAGAAACAAATTATGTTCAAATGTTGACTTTGAGTAATGATTTGAATATACTTAATACCCTTAAAGGCAATTGAAGTAAATCTTCTCTTATAAGGGCTTATTAGTGCTTGTTCAATTCAATGTAAGTTAAACTGTGCAAGGAAGTATTTTCTCTGTTTAAATCTGGTCTTGTAAAATTAGTTCTGGTCCAGTAAAACTTTTGAAATACAAGTCCTGTGATCTTGTGGATTTTTCCCCCAAATTCGAGCCCTGAAGGAAAGAGAACCAGCTGGAGCCCAAAAGATTGCCTAAAAGAAACACAGTTCCTGTCTAGAGGCTCTCCCTCTCCAGCTGGTCTTAACAAAGAACAACAATAAATTGAAGAAGAAAATAGAAATATCAATTAGTTAAGTTAAGTTAGTTTTGAAAGATGTCTGGTACAATGCCTTGCTCGGTTACACATGAATGCACTATTTAAATTCCTCATACATGTGTACACCAGCTGCATCAGACTAAATCCAGTATTGTTACCACACAGCCAGGGCAAACTCTTGAATATACATGCGGTGTAGTTACGTAATAGACAATGAACACCCTTAACGTTACTCTGATGCAACGTTGCACAAGGATACCAGTCTTTGCTCATTGGTTGTTGGTGCATGTTCCTATGCCAAAACTTGAACCACATCATGTGGTGTAATAACAGGGAGAAACTCAAATTGAGTGTTAAAAGTACAAGAGTGACTGACAGGCAAGACACTACACTGCTACACCAGACATTTTTAAAACTTTGCTTAATAAACGACTTTAAATTAAATCCTAGTAAAAATAGGCGACAGTGTTTTCACTAGCAATTCAATGTTCATCCACCATCTCCTCCTTGCTACCCCACGATTACAATCGCTGTACAAGTGTACAAGTAATTATTTGTTAATTTAAGGGTTTATGAAACTTGGCCAGATAGAAAAAAAGTAGGACAATTTTATTTGAATACAAGGGGTGACCTACATAGTTTGGGAGTCCAGCAAGGATTAATCATACTTTTGAGTGCGAAAGGTTTGAGGTGTGAGAAATGTTGGACTTACTGGGACAACTTTGCAAAGGGGATTCTGAAGAGTACCAAGTGTTGCCTTGGGAGGGAGAGCCCCCTAAAGTTGCAATTTGTTTGATTTAATCATTTAATCTTGAGTGCAAGTAAACTTTCTTCATGGATTAAAAGCTGATCACGTAGGGCCTACTGATTAGGATTTCCATACTTACAGAAGACCATTGTTCAGTTGCTGGTGCTAAGCCCCATTTTCAGGCTTTTTAATTTTGCTGATTTTTACGAGGGCCCCAAAATCTAAAAATCAGACTTACAGTGTACATATGTACATTGTAAGTAGGAAGTTTCATGCCTGGTAAAAGTATTAATAGTGAACCTTAATACCAAAACATACTAAAAATCATGTTATGAACTTTAACTTACCTCCATCACCAAGCCGAGTCATTCTTCTCATAACATAAACAGTGCTTCTTTCACCATCGTCTAGCCATTCAACTTCCAAAGGGATGCATTCACTGGTTGTTTTACACCTGGCATGATAACAGCTTCCTGCCAAGATCCAGACTGCATCACAATGTATCTTGAGACAGCAGGTATCCACACATTCTTGTTCTGATAGTAAAGTTCTTTGTAACTTCAATTGATCCTCAGGAATATCCAGACTGTATCCTTTATACATGTAAGGTGTGTCTGTTGAACAAGATGCATCTGCAAGCCCTATTAGCACAGAGGAAGAATTTTGACGCTTTTAAATACACTATAATAAACATAAACAAGCCCTGTAACACATATGAAGAGTGTTCAATAAGTTTCAGGGGTAAATAAAACACACTCGGTCAGACCTACAAATTAACTGTTCCAAGGCTTTTCCTTAAACTCTCCCTGGTTACAACCCTGTTCAAATGTGTACAATATACGTATACTGTACCTTTATACAAGAGCTACACAAGTGAATTAGGCCAATAGTAAAGCCAATGTGGAAACAGGATTTGAAAAAGGATTTGTTGTTGTTTTACTTTTAGGTTCAAATCAAAAAAAGATCCTTGGCATGCATGTTGGCATGGGGTTGTCTTTTTGTCTCTTTTTTTAGTGCAGTATTGTTAAAAACTACAAGCGCATCAGCATCTATGGAAGACTGAGAACAACACTCTGTATCATCATATGAATAGTCAGCTCTAAAGTGACTTTTTACCTCAAAAGGTCATAACATACATTATTAGTAACACGTATCAATATTAGGGTATCCTAGACAACCAATCTGAATGTATGCTTAGGTTTAATGAACTGTCCGGGACTCAGGATTCAAATTAACACAAGATAGATGTTTGGGACTTTTTGGATATTTTTGATACCCTTTGCTTAGTTCATAGAACAATAAACTTGTTGTTCATAGAAGTTTCTTTTATATAAAGTATGTACATGTATGTGTTACTTCAAGAAGCACAAACACATTACCCCTATCCTCAAAGATCTCCACTGGCTCCCTGTACCAAAACGAATTGAATACAGAGTCCTCACACTCGTCTTTAAAGCACTTCACGACTTATCACCCGCCTACATCAAAGATCTTCTTCAAATAAGGCACTGTCATTATCCTCTCCGTTCTGCTGCATCAACCTGACTCGTTGTACCTAAATCTCGTACCACCCACTATGGCGACCGTGCATTTTCTCACATTGCACCAGTCTTATGGAACAAGCTACCCAACGACATCAGAAACACTCAACTCTCTCAACACATTACAAACTGATATCAAGAAACTTCTGTTTACTGCAAGTTATTAACATTCCCGTTTGGTGTAATTTTTCTTTAGAGAGCTTGATATTTTGAAGTAATTTTTCTGTAGCGCCTTGAGCAATTTTTTATTTGAAAGTGCCCTTTATAAGTTTGTATTATTATTATTATTATTATTAAGTAAGCGTGCTCATAAAAACAAGTACATGATAAGTCTAAACCACTCAAATTTTTAGCTAAGTCATTTTTTAAAGTGTTTTTCTATTGTACTATCTTTGACCATGGATAGTATGTACATCCTGAGAGAATGAAGATGTACACGTACAGAAGACAATTTGTGCTTCAAATGTATTTCCAAAATGGGAGGAAAAGTCAACACAGGGAAGAATCTGTGCAGTCAGTTACGGACTGAAAACCTAATCTGGGTGGGATTTAGACAAGTGTTCATAAAAGTTGGATCAGTTTGGCTCAGTGGTTTCTTTCTCTGCCCTTCACCTCTGTGGACCCTGGTTCGAATCCCACCTCGGACCGGCGCCTTGCATGTGGATTGGGTTTTCAGTCTCTACCTGATTGCATGGGTTTTCCCCATTTGGGGTTTTCCTCCCACATCTAAAACTGAACATTTCTTCAAGTTTCCTATTCATCCTGTTGTTGTTGCTAATTGTGCTGTTGGATGTGTAACAAAGTAAATAAATAAATAAGTAAATCAAAACTTACCTGTTCTTAATAATAGCATCAGCATCAGAGTGAAATGTAAAAATAACTGCCACTTTATATTAATGGCTCTCGTCAAACTGTGGGCATGCAAACTGGAGAGGCTGTGCCTACACAAGGCATGTGACCATATCGGTGGAGTACAGTTTCTATCATAACAAGAGTTTGTTAAAAAATTGGTCCTTGCTCTGGAACATGATGTACAGTGACTTGAGTCATGCAGTTTCTCAGGTGGATCCATTGTGAAGATTAATTTGTTAAGCTTCAGAAGGTTGTTGAAAACTTGATGACATAAACTTGCTGATATGGGTGGTCAGTTCACCTGTGGCAACAGATATTAATTAAGGAAGAGACAGTGGATATTAGCAAGCACCAACCAACTTTAAATAAACATTAATGTTAGCTGGAAGGGCACTGAACATGCGCATTGACTATTTTTGGGAACTTAGATATTTTACCACTCTAAATTTTAGTCTGGTACCACACCCACATTGTCATTGTGACAATGTAATCACAAAATGGAAATCAGACCATTTATAAATTTCAGGCTTCATTTCCCTTAAAAAAAAATGTTGAGAACCACAAATCAGAAAAATAAAGGTAGTTGTACTTTCCATTTAAATGATAGGAATCAATTTATATTAATAAAAGAAGAGTACTCTTCTTCTTAATACTTATTCTTTTTTTGGAAACTAAAAACAAATTACGGCAATTGAGTGGCTTTTAAAATCCTTGAAAATGTAGCTTCAAACTCATAGATAGGAACGTGAAGCAGTTTGCACTGCAGCAATGGCTAGAATTTTTAGGAAGTTAAACCTTAATCTCGGCTATTTGCATACACATCAAAGAGGGCGCTATACTGTAAGCCAGCTTAATAAATAGTGTTCTCTAAAACTAGTTAAAAGTTAGCTGGTTCCTGCAATATTATATTAAACCTTAAATATTAAGTCATATTATTATAAAGTGTAAGCATGGAGGTAGGAAAATTATTCCGGGTATGCACATAGTAGCCCCAAAAAACACTTAATGAAGCGGAGGGAGTCTAGTCCAGCATCTTATCAGCAGTAACAATATTATTATCAATAACTTAATTTTTTATGTCAAAATAACATGGGGCTAACGGTTTGTTCACTGACTGTACAGACTTTAACAGAGCTAGAGATGCAGACGGTCAATCATTATCAGATTTTCAAGCTATCTCCAAGACATTTTTGATGGATTACAGAATTCAATCAGAGTTCAGTCAAAAAAATATGAATGATACTTAACAACATAGTTTCCTACCTCTCTGTCCTCTGTGCATATAGCATGTAAAGTAAACTGTAGACTAGTCTGCTAGTAGTAGTACTGTACATGCATGACATATTCCTTTCTAAATCCTAGCTAGAAGTTAGAACTTTAGAAGGGTGGGGTACGAACCAGTACGAACGAAGGCGTAACAACCTCATAATTATTCATACTGCTTAATAATTACTACCTCACCTGTGGCTTGGCTAACATGGCTACCGACATGACCGACCGGTAGGCTAAACGTACACCAATGTACACACTACAGTTAAATCGTAACGACCGAGCCGAGCCAGACAGATTCCAGAGTTGTTTCCTGGTTACACCTAACCTTACCTTAATCATTTTGCTGGTAAGGTCCATACAAAACGCCAATATTCCTCATGATAACATGGCACCATAATTTAAAAAGGTAAATTAAAATATTTGTTTAAGCAGTTTTTATCCCATTTTCATGAACACACTGTGACTAGTGTACGCAACACGAAACCCATATGCACAGCCTGCATGAACTTTAATCATGTATGATGTATGTGTAATGTACATGTTTGGTTAGTGCATGCAAAATGCGTATGAGCAGCCATCGGGGCAAAAAAGACGGGCCAACCCAACAAAATGAAAAGATAGCATGTTCATACGGCCCGGATTCTGTGCTTACGTTCGAGTTTTTATTTCATAGCGCTGTTATTAACCGTAAGCACACGAAAAGGCATGCTAACCTTCCGGTGCTTACTGCACGAAAATTAATGATGTACAACAATGCAAATCCATTGTGAACGCGCAAGGTGGCCGCCTTATTTTCTTGCTAGCTTGTGAAATAGCACGAAAATTTGCTTTTACCGTTAAGCAGCGCTTTGAAATTGGGCCCAGCTGCCCCTGCACACTCCAAGTTCACAATGTACGGTCCGCCCGATGATGGATCGTCCCTTCCAGGAGGACGACGACGACGACTCCTCCGTGGACTTGAGTTACCACTGCAGAGACAGCGACTCCGATGCTATTTCATGGGGATTCATCTTTCTCATCACTGGAACACTGCGGCAACTTCAGAGTGATCGGGCGAAGCGCCCATCGTGCCGAAGTATGGCGTGTGTGGGATTAATTTAACCCAGCCATTATTTGGTGATTTTGGTCGAGCCCCATTTCTCCACGAGGAAGCCCAGCTTGATTTCAAGTTAGACGGCAAACCAAGAACTGACCATTTGAAAAGACAAAATCTGGAGCTCTGACCTCAGCAGCCGTGCTCTCAAAGCAAGCTTTTGACGATGTGACCATCCAATAGCCGTCGAACATGCTTTAGAGGAGTGTTTTTATAACATCTCAGTGTAGATCGGAGGTTTTCAGAACTGGAATTGTCTTTAATTTTTCATTTTTTATTATGAGTTGAAATAATTGTTCCTTCTCTAACCAAGTGTATAGAGAGGTGGGTTGGAACGTTCCCATCCCTTCTTCCAGTGCTCATTGCTACTTTGTCCCAAAATATTTTTGTATTGAACATCTGCATTTAATAATTCAGGAGACTTGACTTCTTTTCAAAACTTCTCTGTTGTTTTTATTGTGTAAGAATGGATCAATAAAAACAAATTAACAGAGGTGTTTAAACTGTTTGCATTGTTTTGTGAGTTATTTCAGTAAACGGGTGTTTTTTGTTCAGTGATACTTTCTCAAACTAAGTTTCATCACAACGCATCTTTATGTGTTTAGTGTATTCTAGGAAGTTTCCCTTTGAAAAACAGCAAATGGAAATGCTATTAATATTTTTTCGCCACTGTTGAATTTACATTCTTTGCTGTCCATGTCTGAGTTGCTTTCTTTGTTGTCCATGCCTTGTTATTGTTGTTCATGTCTGAGTTGTTGTTATTGTTGTCCATGTCTGAGTTCCTTTCTTTGTTGTCCATGCCTTGTTATTGTTGTTCATGTCTGAGTTGTTGTTATTGTTGTCCATGTCTGAGTTGCTTTCTTTGTTGTCCATGCCTTGTTATTGTTGTTCATGTCTGAGTTGTTGTTATTGTTGTCCATGTCTGAGTTCCTTTCTTTGTTGTCCATGTCTTGTTATTGTTGTTCATGTCTGAGTTGTTGTTATTGTTGTCCATGTCTGAGTTGTTGTTATTGTTGTCCATATCTTGTTATTGTTGTCCATGTCTGAGTTGTAGTTAATTGTAGTTAATTTCTGAGTTGCTGTCCTCAAGACTTACAAAATGACACAATGAAACTATTATTCCTTTTTTTCTAAAATTACCCACAGCTTGAATCATGACAGAAAAGGTATGAGAGAATGATATTTTCGAGTAAGTTTCCTCAAGTGGCCAGCGAGCGTGTACTAGCGCCCTCTTGTGCCAAAGTGAACTTTAGATCACAGTCAACCATTCGCTCGTCCAGCGCCTTGCCTTAGAGCGAAAGTCAACCACTCTTATTTATACCGTTAATGCAGCGCTATGAAATCGGGACCTGCAGTTGGAAGGTCATCGCACCACTCGCGTGCGCATCTGCTGCAAGCCTCAAGTTTGGCTACTTGATCTTGCTACAAAGCGTTTGCGTGTAATTTAACAAAAAATCACAAATTTCGTCTTTCAAAGGTACATTTTAGCCTGATCCCTCTCCTGCAGCTTCCCGGGTTGTACCATTAACTTGGGTGTGATCTCTGGCTATACGGCAGTTACCAGGTTTGAATGGCTTCTGACTGGCACCCCCGATAAAGGCAAAATAGGGAAACCACCAACACCAGGGTTAGTCTATGGCAGTTTGTAGAGCGCCGGTGTCACTGTAGGCTTGGTTCGTGTGTGTGATCTTGTTTTTTAGTCTATTGCCGATACAGAAGCGTCTGAAATGGCGCCCTCTTGTGGATTAACCTCCGACATTATTCAGACCATTACAAAACTAAAAGTAGACGCCCCCAAAACTTTTTTTAATGAATAAAAATGTCGCCGTGCAATTGAAAATTATAGAACACCATAATTTCGAGCGTGCGCCAATTGTTTCATCGTGACTAGTTTGTAATCAGGAAGGAATCAGACAATTCCAAAAAGTTGGTCACCATGAAAGTCTTGGCGGAAAAAACGACGCCAAGCAAGAAAAACAAAGTCGCTGCGTTAGGTGTCCATTTTGGACTACACCGTGATTTCACTAAGCTCTGTGAGAAAAATGGAAATCAGTGAAAGAAGGATAGATAGGCCTCTCTGAGATACAGTGTACACTGAGGCAACAGCAATTGACACATTGACAAAGACGTCTCACGAGAACAAAAAAACATTAGGGGCGGGCAAGGCGATCTATAATAATATTACCTAAATATTCGCATATGCGCCGCGATGGAGGAGGTTTTTAAAGTAAGGGAAACAAAGAACATGAAGTAGGAAATTAAACAGAAAGCTTGGAGGACTCACAGTTGCCTTACTCGATGCATGGAGCTTTCCT